>OY735201.1:78182812-78555312 GCA_963457665.1 Thysanoteuthis rhombus
ATCTTCATTCAATAAATCAGCTGAAAAAGAAGGCAGCTGAATACAAAATGCCACTCCCTGTAGCATTTATAGACTTCAAGACTCTGTAGAAATTCTCATGGTCATGAAGGCCATCACCCTACAAGATGTAGACAAGGTGATACCAGCTCACCCAAACTCTTTACAGCCTGCCTTGAGATGATCTTCCGGAACATTGACTGGAAAAATAGAGGAATCAAAATAGATGGCGAATACTTGAGCAACCTTAGATTTGCAGACGACATCATCTTTTTCGCAGAGAACCTACACGACCTCCACATATGCTAGATGATCAAAACGAAGAAAGCAAAGAAGTTGGCCTACACATGAACTTCAGTAAAACGAAAATCATGTGTAATAATCATAACTGTCGAGATAGAAGATGTAAAACTGGGCAAGGTAGACTACTGCATCTGCCTAGAACAATGAATCTCCATGAGACCCACAAAAGAGGAGGATTTCAAGCGAAGACTCACTTTGGGATGGCAAGCCTTCGGCAGAGCAAGCACAACTTTCAAAAACCAGATGATCCTAATAATCCTAAAAAGAAGAGTATACAACCAATGTATTCTCCCGATAGTCACTTATGGAGCTGAAACATGGAACCTAACCCAAAGAGAGACCTGAAAACCTAGAATTATGCAACGTGTGCATGAGGGAATCATGCTCAACCTTACATGGAGAGATCACAGGACAGCACAGAATATAAGGAAGAAAACAGGTGTCCGAGATATCATAGAAACTATCGAAAAACTTAAATGGCAATGGGCAGGCCATGTTGCAAGAATGATAGACAACCGATGGACATCACGTCTCACAACATGGATCCATAGAGATCACATAAGAAAATGAGGCCGACAGAACACAAAATGGAGAGATGAACTAGACAGATTCAGGAAATACTGGCTCCACGATGCCCATGGTAGAGAATTGTGGTGAATTCTGGGGAAGGTCTATATCCAACGATGGACGTAAAAAGACTGATGATGATTATGTTCTTATGGTGCTGTGTATAATTTTTTTCTTGATAGGATCATCAGTTGTTTAACATGGAACTGTTTCGGGGATTTAGTTACATGGCATCCCAGTAGTGTTGATCAAACACCACCTCCTTTTCAGCCATGTTTTAATGTATAGCTTATGTCATACATGTAGTGTGTTATTTTACAAAGGGTATTATCATAATGTATTGTATATGGATGTAACTGTATACCACACATCATTTGATTTTTTTGGATACAATGCTTACTTGTATAGATTTAAAAAACGTATTAACGATGAGGGATCAGTAAGTATGACAACAGACGTAACTCGTTGTTTGTGTCACTTCTATTGAGTGTTCGTTCAACCACGTGAATTCCAAATCCATTGTGTTGGTCTTACTTTTAATTTCGATACATACATATATATATATATATATGTGTGTGTGTGTGTGTGTGTGTTTGTGTATGTGTGAAATACTCACAGACAATTTTAGGACTGGTATGAAAGAGGAGAAATGCATTAATAAAGACTAAAGATAAAACCAAAAGAGCAGAACTTGAAACAGAAATAAAATAAGAAGGGGAGATAAGAAAAAAAAAGGAAGAATAACATTAAGAGGATAATAAAGGCTACTAGAATATAAAAGAGCTTGAAAGACGCTTGCGCCTCAAATCACACTGGCAAACAAGAGATGCCTGCGTTAAAAGACCTAAAATGATGGAATTAACAAAAATGGGGACAAGGTATTAAGAATAACTGAAAAATACTTCGTGAACCTCTATGCTTCGAAAATAAAAGTAACACTGACCAACAATTCAATGGAGAATAATAATGTTCCGAGCGTAACAACGGACGAAGTAGTTTTTGCATTGCGAATTATGAAAAGCAGAATATCGAGGCGAAGATGGCATTATGATAGATCTTTTAGATGCAGGAGAGGTCTATCATCAAAGACTTAGCTCAACTATTCACACGGTGCCGAAAAGAGAGTACTTCAAAAGCCCTGTCTCGGTATAGTGGTCCAACTACACAAGAAAGGAGACTATAAAGACTCTGGCAATCACCACCTTGTCATTTTACAACCAAATATTTACAAACTTTTCTAGAAAATACTTACAAATAGGTTAACAAATACTTTAGTTGATAATCAACCACGCTAAAAGGCAGGCATTAAAAGTGGCTTTTCAACAATAGACCACGTAAAAATATTAAACCAGCTAATCAAAAAATATCAGAATGCAACAAACTACTCCGTTTTACTTACACAAACTATGAAAAACCTTTTTATTCAGTAGAACATGCAATAGTCTTCAACCTAATGCGAGGACAAGGTATAAACGATCATAATGCTTATATATAATTCGCAAAACAGACTGGGAAAATTGGGAGTGAAGGTATACGGTAAATATTTTAACAATTTAAGTAATTGTGATAATATTGCTTTGATTTCAGAAACTGCGAATCATTTACAAAACATGTCAAGTGATCTAAGAAGAAAAAGCCAGAGGAATATAATCGAAGACGAACAAAAAAAGCCGAATGCAGTTTCAATATTAAAGTCCCGAAAAAAGACCGTGAGAATAGATGATGAAGCTTTTGAAGAAGTTGATTGCCTGGAAAGCATTTGATATGAATAGAGACATACCGAGAGGCAAATTGCCAATATACTTAAAATGTATACAGTCAATACATAATACAAGCTATGACGTTCTGGTGTGAAACCACCCGACAACTAACTCAGAACCGCACAGATAGCAATGGAAAGAGCAACTATCGGAATAACTCTTAGTGATTGAAAAAGATCAACATGGACCCGAGAGAAGACTGGGATGGTGAAGGATTTCTTGAAGTAATCAAGTAAAAAAAATGGAGATGGGCAGAGCACATAGCAAGAAGAAAGAACAACAGATTGTGAAAAGGGCTAACCGATTCCTGCCTCTAAGAGTAAACACAGGAGGGAGAGACTCAAGATGGAGAGATGAGATAGAAAAGATTGCCGTTGACATGGCAGAGACCAGTGCAATCATGCTCATCATTGAAGGAGAAGGGAAAAGACATAATCCAGCAGTGGATCCATGACGGCTTCAGCACACACACACATATATATATATATATATATATATATATATATATATATATATATATATATATATATATATATATATATATATACACATACACACACACACACACTCTCTCTCTCTCTCTCTCTCTCTCTCTCTTATTTGAAATGATCTACCGTCCTTACTCGGTTAATGAATCACTAAGCCTGGACAACGTAAATATAATTTTAAAAATTGAAGAAATTGGGGCTGCTACAGGAATCGAACCTGTAGCCGATAGTGGAGGTGCTTCAACGGAGCGTTGCTCTGACCACGGAGCCAAACAGTGTGCCACTGTTACTGCAAAGGCCCAAATAACTGAATTCACCCCAGTTGTTCATTTCGTTTATTCTCAGTCTATTTGTTTCTTTCAACGCAACAGTTATGAAGTAAGAAATGGATATATATGATTCGACAGAATGATTATAAATTGTGATGTATTATATAGGAACATTTATTCAAAATATCTCCTGTAGTTACACGATTAATGTAGTTTCCAATTTGATTTCGGTTTCGATTCTTATTGTTTAGGTTAACTGATAAATTGATAAACGACGGGGGATCATTTGAAATAAATGTTTCTATGTAATATAACGTAATTTATAATCATTTAGTTGGATCATATATATTTATTTATTTCTTTATATATATATATATATATATATATATATATATATATATATATATATATATATATATATATATATATATATATATATATATATATATATATATATATATATATATATATATATATTATATATATATATATATATATATATATATATATACATATATATATATATATATATACATATATATATATATATATATATATATATACATATATATATATATATACATATATAAAAGGAGATAGTGCCATGTAAATATAACTGTTTCGTTTTCAAAATCCCAGAAAAAATTACATTGTCAACAAGTGATGATCCGAACAAGAGAAAATGTAAACACTGCACAAAGTATAAAAAAACACTGAAGAAAATTACGTAAATGGCATTAACAGATATTGTGAAACAAGTGACTGAAGTGACTAAAAAGGATTTTGAAAACGTTTTTTTAATGTTTACAGTTTAAAGCTGTAAAACTTTCTGGAATAAATTTATATATATATATATATATATATATATATATATATATATATATATATATATATATATATATATGCGTTGGTTTTTATCTATTCAGCATTTTTTCTCATGTCTATCCATAACATTTTTATCTTTGTATCTACCTACTCTCATCTATCAATTCTGCTTCTTTTCATCCATCAGTTTATTTGTATATATGTATATCAGTCTGAAATAATCTATTCATCTACGTATGTCTGTTCACATCTATCTATCTCTCTATCTATCTATCTATTTACCTATCTATCTATTCCCACATGCATAACAACATGTGCGAATATATGCTCCTAAACAACATACACACACACACACCCGTAAGAAAAAAAAACTGTCAAATCCGATCTCGTCAACGCGTTAAATATCCTCCGGAGGTGAAAGACGTTAATCGCCCGGCTTCGAGCGACAAGGACAAAATTCCCCAACCCCATCTCCATCATTTACGACATAGAAACGACCACACCTCGCTTTTTTCCACTCCTACCCCAAGAATCAACGATATGGGAAACATTTCTCTCCTCGGATTAGCTCTATAAAAAATTAAATAGACGTCACCAACAAAGAAAAAAAAAAAAAAACGGAGGAAAAAAAGAAAGAAATGCGATTTAAAAATGCGACCGGGTTCTGCTTATTCTCGTCACCTTAATCCCCCCAGGGTCAAAAATTTGTGGGACCTAGATTTTGAAGATAATTTGCCATCCCCTTTTTCATTTTTTTTCGTTTCTTTTTCATTCATTTATTTATTTTATTTATTCATCTTATTTTTTTTTTTTTGCATACCAAATTGTGGGGGGATGCAGGAACTCAGGAAGGAGGCAACTCGATTTCTTTCGAGTCAAAGGCCCTGTAATTACGATCAGACTTTAATTTAAATAATTGTTTCCACATATTTTTTGCAATTATCATATATACAGGTTTACCCCGATATCCGAAAGTTGAGCGTTCCTCTGGAAAAGTTTTGTCAGCCGAAATGGCATGAAGCAAACAAGTAATTACCATCAAATTATATGGGAAAATTTTGAGAGTACCCAGACCAAAGAATGTTGATTACGTTATGTTAGGTTGAGCCGTCGATGGTTGGGATGATAAGGAAATAATATTCATTCAGAACTTTTCGGGATATTGCTTGGTGTGGATATATAACTACAATGGAGGGGGGTACTTTACAAGGATCCACCCCAGAATGAGATCGAATCTATGTATTTCCGGTGGTTGTGAAGCTCAATGGTATGAGCAATGCTTCGTTGAACCGGCTACCCTGGTTCGATTCCTGCAGCAGCCCCATTTTCTTTAATCGTTTATTCTATTTTCGTTGTCTAGTCTAAATAATACATCCACCGAGAAATCGTTTCAAAATACAACATAATTCAAAACTGATCTATACACTTCATATATACTTATCAGTGTTTCATTTCCCAATGCCTTAAATTCAGTTCAGACAATGTTGTTTTTTTTGTTTTTGTTTTTTTCTTATTTATACGCAACGATTTTTTTTTTGCTTGTTAACGCGAATTAATCTGAAGGATAAATTGGAAACAAACATCTTCATTTTAACAACTCATGTTAACAAATGGTGCAGTCAAAAATATCGTATGTTTTAAACGAAGTTCTGTTTTTTTTTTTGTAATTCGCTATATTTCTTTCGGTATTTCTTTTTTTCTTTTTTGTATCATTATTGTTATTTACATTTTCCCCATTTTATTTATTGTCCACCGTTTCCCTTTACGTCACACATCTTGGTTATAATTCCCTTCTCCCAGTTTTAAACCGCCTCTCCACGAGGGTAGAATTTGACACGAGGCCGGTTCAAAGTTGGGATCCACATGTTGACTTACAAGCAAGAAGAAAATTTGACCAGTCTCTGCGACCAATATCACAAAGGCGTCTCCCAATCTAACCTTGATAGTACAATGGGGATACGCTGTCAAGGGATAGGAATCACCAGGACTAGCTTGGCTTTGTCTATGCTGCAACATATACTACAGTAGTATCCTAGTCCGAAGGCTGAGTAGCTGTGCTCTGATCCTCCTTTTTTTTTTCACCTGTTTCTGTAAATCGTCCTCTTCTTCCCGTGTCATTGTCATTCTTTTTTTTTCTTTCTCTCTTTTGATTTTGAGAGCGCACGCGTGCGCGAGTGTGCATGTGTGTGCGCGTGCGCCTGGTTCTCTTCTGTCTTTCTTTCAACTTTGAATCCACCGCAGTGCGAGTCTCACAAGACATATGTTCAGTTCCAGTGGCGGCTATGTAGGAATGCGACAGCATATACAACAGATGTTCTACCTTCCTCAAAGAAACGTGGATCATGACGGCAAGATTACAGAGAGCAAGAAGGCGACATGAAAGAATCGTCAAAGATATCAATAACCTTGTAACCAAGTCAGCCGTTACATTTATTAAAAGAGCTATGCCACCCCTTCTTATAAATCTGAGGCATTTGAACAGTGAAAACACATTGCCTTGCATTGAATGCATGTGCAGTAGATTGAGTAACAAAGTTCATTTTTCTAAGTATATGAAGTTCAAGCGATCTAATATTAAACATAAAAACTAGATTTTAGAATGAATATGCCAGTTGGCAGGGAAACTATTGTAATGATCAAAATAAGAAAAACTACAGTTGCATATCTACAATTATCACTACCGCAAACATCACCCACGTAGACCTTACTATTACAGAATCAAAAATATGTAAAATGTAAAAATAGGGGACACAGTGTTGAATATATTGTGTGCTATTCTCAGTAAAGAGAACGGTGTCAAACACAATAATTCATTGGACCAAGTATAACAGCTAAGTTTACCACTAACAAAAATTAGTATCAAACCTATAGATAATATTTGTAAAAGTATCCGAATGTGCAAACCTAATTCGTCAATGAGTTTTACCACCCAAAAGTTATAACATAACAGCTGGTGACGTGAATATGACACCCGGACACAAAAATGATAGTCGGACTTACAACTTGTCAACTATGTATAATTGGTACAGACTAACTTCAAGCGACCAAGATTCTCTAACATAAAAACGACGAGACAAACCTATCAGAAAAAAACGTTTATATGATTGATTCAAAATAATCTTGCGTTTTATACGCCGAATGATTTGCAACTTGATGACCTTATGTACATGGATAAAAGTTACATAGTCCCAACCATTACACATTACACAGAAAAGTTGTGGTACATAACTTTTATGATTAAAATGGTTGTGTATTTCTCACTCATTCGAGAGGTCGGTGCCTGAACCCCCGTCCAAAACAAGGATTTCGAATGCCGATTTTTTAGGTAGGTAGGTCCAGCTACTTCCTATCTCTGTTGCCTCTAACTTGGCCTTGAAGTTAATATCGATACTGATGTCATCATAAGATGGATTGATCTTCGATGATATCCTAAGAAGCTAGTTCGGTTATAGAAGTTGGGCAAAAACGGGGAAACCCCCAGGAACATGAACTGATGGGTCAAATATCCAATCGCAGAAAATCTGGTCCCTCAATGTCGGCTTATATTTTTGAAAAAATAAACAGGAGTAAATCGTCAGCGGATATTCTCGCGAGAACTCGTCTCTGCGAGATTGATCCAAAAAGTTGATAGCGAACAAACGGCGCCAAACGCCATTTTCTTTGTTTTGATTTGGTTCTTTCTGTCAGTTTAAGCCTTTTGTTTGATTTTTTTTCCTTAAAATTATTCTCTTCATACTTTTTCTCTTGCATTTTCACTATTTCTTTTGTTTCTTTACTAATTTGCGAATCTTTCTGCTCTTCTCACTCCTTTCCTTCGCCTCTTTTCACTTTCATTTTTTCTTTCTTTTTTTCAGGTTTTCTCATTCACTTTCTTTTCCTTTCTTTCATTTTATATTGTTTTTTTCTTATAATTTCTACTTTCCTTCTTTCTTCTTCCTGAATTAGCCTTTATTTCTTTTTTCTTTCTTTCTTCTTTCTTTTCTCTTTTTCTGTCATTTAGTCATACATTCACTTCTTCCTTTTTCCTACATTGTTTTTTTCTTAACACAGTTTATTTATTTCTCAATGTAGTTTCTTTCACATTTCACTTTTTCTCATCATTTTCTTTCTCCCTTTCTCCCCTTTCTCTTTTTTCTATCTTTTCTCTTACTCTATAATTTCGTTCTTTCTTTCTTTATTCGTTTGTCAAATTTCTCCCCTCCTACCCCCAGCTGTTTCTTCTTTTTCTAATTTTTTCCTAAAAAAATTCTTTTGCCTAGACAAGTTGACGTTCCCCTAGAGATTTGTATTGCCAAACAATATGAACGTCGAAAGATTTAACCCCCCCCCCCCCCCGATAAAGATCATCTCCAATAAGCGATGACAGCGGGTGTTTTTTCCTTCATTGCTTTAATCAAATATACTTCGACTTCCAAACCCAGTTTCGAAATTCCATGATTTGTTGTTTTTTTGTTTTTGTTTTTGTTTTTTTCTCCAGTGAAGACGGAAGCGGAAGGAAACAAACAAGAGTAAAGATTCTCTGGAATTTATTTTATGGGAACAATTTTCGACATTATACATGCAATTGAAATCTACTGAAAAGAATTTGTTTGACTATGTTTGGTGAGATTCAAAGGGGATTCTTCGTTACAAATCGCTGAAACAAGGAAAAATGTTATTTCAAAACGCTACGGCGGTTAATTAGCTCTTCTGTATTGAGGATTTGGAGAAAAAACTATCGTTTATTTCGGCAAGTTAAACGGTTATGTTGTTGCATAATGGCACCCACACTCATTGCACAAATGTGAGAATGCAAATAGTCCGGCAGCATATTCTCTACATCGGCAGCCTCCAGATTACTATTTGATTTACTCTCTGAAATACGCCTTGTCTGTTCAGCGTTTCCAAAAGGCTCAAGATAATTTCATCGAAACATTCATTAAATTCAAATCATCAAATATATATATATATATATATGAAATGTAAATAGAAATCCTGGGAGCTTTTCCATTAAGCTATTGATTTTTTTTTGTTTTAGATTGTGAATTTGGTGAGATTTTACAAGTCCACTTGAGAGAGAAAACTATTTGAAATTTCAAATGATCTTTTTCTCTCTGCATTCAGAATTGAAATTCTGATATGAGAACTAAGCAAAAGCTATCCTTATTATCAATATTTTGACTTGATATATGCCCTGCTGATCCAACAATTGAACCGTTGAAGTCAATGTCAAAAAGGAATTTCAAAAAAATATTCAAACTCATGCTCTATACTTATGTGGCGACAATTGAGCGTGGTGACAATCAAGCATGGTGACAACTACAGAGAGCATTTTCAGTCACACCTAAAGGGGATACCGTCCATACTTGAAGTTTACATTTGAGAGGTGTGTCTCCTTGATCCAATCACAAAGTGGTGACGATTACTAATTAACAGTGACATCAGCTCCTTAAAACTGAGCGACAAAAAGTACGTAGCGACCTTTTATCCTCAATTGATTATATAAAAATGCACTATTTTATACATTTATTTTACTTTTCCGTAGCGTTTTTCAAAATGTCCCTGCTCAACATTTTCACGCTCAGTTGTCCCCACGGTGAATTATCTCATGCTCAATTGCCGCTACGCTTAGCTGTCACCGCTCAATAGTTGCATGTCCAACATTTGGCTATCATTTGCTGCCATGATTGTTCACTTTATAAGCCGGCAGTATAAGATACAAGAATTATTTACTTTGTTTTATTTGATGAAGTAATGTAAATCATTATCATTCGTTCCTGTCAACTATTTACCTCCATCCTAATTTTTAGTTCCGATTATGCACAGCGAATTTTGTTTAGATCGTTTAATGAAGGCTCTTGTTTGAAGAAATTGTCTAATTACCTTGGCCCTTTCTGGGAATAGATAGATAGATAGATGGATAGATAGATAGATAGATAGATAGATAAAGAAAATAAATGAATGCCCGTTTGGCGAATTGTCACAATATGGTATCAATTGAATTTGCAAGTGATCATCAACAAAAAAAATCGTTGGTGATACTGAATATCCGGCTTCTCAAAAAGGCGTGAACAGTCTCTTCCGGTTGTCTAAGAGGAATAGAGAAAGACTAAGTTGTGTGTAACGATTACCATCGACAGTGCATATTTTTCTGACATGATGCAGTGTTTTCTGATCGAATTTTGATTGTCTTGAACATCCAAAAGGAAATATTATCCTTGTTCTTCTCGTAAACTTTCTCCTTCTTTTTGTGTGAGTGAATCATTCCGCGCACGCTACGACCGCAGCACCCGGCGGAAGAACAGGGCTGACGACTCTCAAAAAACAACAGACGCTCTCTCATCTTGAATGTAGGGTATTGTTTTAAAATAAACCAACCAAGCAGACGCTATGGCCGTCTCGTCATTCATGGCATTTTTCTCTCGTCTCGTCTTCAGTCTCTCTACCCAGTCCGTTTCGTCTATTAGTTTACACATTTGTCTCACTGTTTGTTTTTTTCTAGCGAGATTCGACGAGTGTTGTGTTTGAAGAAGAAAGTTCAGCAGAATGTGACCGTGTGGCGTGGCACTGCTATTAAAGTCATCAGCTCTTTAAAAAGTGATGTTCTTAATGTGTTTGACAGATACATACGGACAAAAATGTTCTTTCTCTCTCACACTCACTCACTATCTCTTTATATATTCTTCCATATCTCTCTCTCTCTCTCTCAATCTATCTATCTATCTCTATGTCTACAACTCTCTCCATCATTTTTCACTTTTCATTTTTTCTCTCTCTCTCGTTCCCCCTCTCTCTCCCTCTTCGTATCTCTCCACCCCCCTCTCTCTCTCTCTCTCTCTCTCTCTCTCTCTCTCTCTCTCTCTCTTTCTGTATCCTTCTCCCTATCTCTCTTCCATAACACGATCCAAGTTGCTGATAACACCAACAGAGGATTTGGATTGAACTGTTCAGCATTGGTTTGATATGTCTTGGCCCGGAAATAAGAATACCAATAATAAAACTCTATGAAGGCCAAATGATGAAGATTTATCAATAGCAGTGGCCAGAGAACCACAGACAATGGTTCGAGCATTTTATGGGGACGTTGGGACTTCAACAACGACCATAGAGTATCATATCAAGGCAAAAGGTAAGATTAAAAAGTTGCAGGAATGGATGCCACATTGACTGACTGTAGAGCTCTATAGAAAAACCCAACACCTTTCAGCTGAATGTGTGTAAGCACATAGAATCAAGATATGAAGTCTTGCAGCAGCATCCTGATAAATCTCAAAGCGATTATCATTCATTCAGATATATTGAAGTATATCAATATTATTAATTCAAGCATATTGAAGTTAATTAAACTATATCATTCTTACAAGCATATTGAACCTCGAATCTGTAATAAAAAAAGGTCCAATGTAGGGGAGCAATAACTTTATTTGAATTTTGACCTTTATTGAAGAGATGACAAATCAATATTAGACGATAGTAGGGGAAAGTTTTAATCAGGTCATATTTTATCAAATATTCATCGTTTTAGTGGCATACATTATCCTTCATCTTACAGTTCCATAGACATTTCATGTTTAGCAAACTATTTATACATGCATCAGAAAAGTGTGTTTGGAACAGGCGTGATTCCTATGACCATAGAGAGTAATTTAGAGTTTCAACCCAAGAAAGGTGTGGCTAGGACGTATCAACAAAATCAGATGTGCATGGATGCGCTGTGTACACAGATCAAACGAACGATCAGAACTGACTTTGACATAAGAGAAACAACGACTCGCAGCAGAAGCAAGGGAGATAATCCATGCAGAACCGAAAAAGTCTCCCTGCTGGGCAGATATGTGATAAGTGTGTATTAACATATATATATATATATATATATATATATATATATATATATATATACATTCGTTAAAACACACGCACACACACACACATTCACACATGCAAAGACACACACACATATATATATATATATATTTGCAATGAGGGAGATATTGCCTAACAAACCATCAAGATGGATTTCGTTCCACAATATCATATATATATATATATATTTGCAATGAGGGAGATATTGCCTAACAAACCATCAAGATGGATTTCGTTCCACAATATCATATATATATATATATATATATATATATATATATATATATATATGCGTTTGTATAAAATCTTGACATATGTATGTACCCCAGTGTGCATAGATTTGTTCAGACTCTAATGATGAAAAACATCTATTTTTCAACATAGTCTCCTTCCTTGTCAATGTACATAACCAAACACTTCTTCATCTTTATCATTAAAAAATTACGTGTGTGTGTGTGTGTGTGTGTGTGTGTGTGTGTGTGTGTGTGTGTGTGTGTGTGTGTGTTTGTACTCTAAGACAACTACACATCACAGGTCAAAAAATAAGACCTGAAATCAATAAATTATGTCATCAGAATATATATTATCAGAAATTATCTAGAGCGCACAGCTTAAGTCGAATTTAGCAAAAAAACCTAATTATCCATTTCCACGGGGTCAGCGTTGGCGATCTCAGAAGAGAAATCAACAAGAATACATTATTTCTTTGCATTTTTCTCGTCTAGGATTTTCTCAAAATTATTTCAGTTAGATACACAACATTAAACTATGTGTATATTATGGATCGGTGTCATCTAGGATGTTTTCTTTAGCAATTATTTGTACCTGATCACATGTAAGGAGGGTTGGTGGCATTTGTTTTAGAAAGACATTTTTTAGGGGCTGTCACTGTTAGTCCCTATATCATTGCAGTTCAATAGCCAGGTGTAATATTGGCGAACCCACTTCAAACTCCGGCAGAGAAAGCTTCTTTTTTCTCAATTTTATATGCTTCCAAATTATATAACCTTCAAACCTCATGAAAATTTGTCAATTTTGATGAAATTATTTTTAGAGGCAGCCCTATTTACAATGTAGTTTTAATGCTAAACTGGATCCTCACTCAAGGAATATTCGATATCAGCAGCACACAATTTGCCAACAGCATTTATTTTAAGACTGAATTTCAGAAAAATAAGTTTGACGATTTCTATGGACTCTGCGTTCGTTCCCCCAGAAAACAAGTATGTGGAAAATATTTTTTCTTTGGTCTTTTTTTATTCAAAGTTCTTGTCCGAAAGTATCATAGTTAAATCTATGAAATCAACCTCAACGTAGACATTGAATTAGTATCTTTTTGAGCTGCAATTTCCAGTTTCACAGACATGGCGATTCAGTAGATGATTGGATCAAACGTCGGAAAGAAGATTTGGCCGGCTGAGTTCAAACCCAGAGGAATTGTAATTCTGGGTGTCCATGTACGGAATTTCAAGTTATTTTTTTTCTTTAAATTTCATTTACTTTCAATTCATTAGACCATCTTACCTTCTGATAGGTTTGAAAAAAATGTATTTCAAGTTTTCATAAGAGGGGATTTTTTTTACAATGTAGCTATAATGCTAAACAGCCACTTTAATTTCCATTCGTTATAAGTGACCAAAGATGTGAATTTCTCTTTCTTTCAGTGCTTATGCAAATCTTTACAAGATTACGGATTGGCCTGTGAGGATCTGTCTTGGAATGTGAGCTGGTCTAACCAGTGAGGTATCACATAGGAAAGACAAAGGCATATTCGGAATCAACTTATTTACAACACACATATGAAGGAAGAATTTCAACAAAAGTAAACCATCGATTTTGGGGTAGATCCGTTCGTGCTCACAAAATAAAATCTAATTTTAGTGCTAAAGAAATCAATGAGAGCAGCAATACATTGGTTTTTGGAAACAGAGTAAATTCAATCGATGGACCGAGTTCAGAACCGTCGAAGAAAGTTTTACTTTGTTTTCTTGCAGTTTTATGTGCATTCAATTTATTCGAACTTTCCTGTAATATATCAGTTTTGAGAAAAGATACATTTGATGGTTCAATAGATAAGGGTTCTATTTAGAAAGATGCTATAATACTGAACTCTGCTCTTACTTTCCATTCACCATAGGCAACCATGGGCGTGAATTTTTCCTTCCTACAATGCTAACACCAGTTTGGCAGAATCTCTTCAAGAATCTAACCCTAAACTGACAATGAAACAATTCGTTTCTGAGAGCAAAAACAATAACCCTAATCAGACCCTAATCCAAACCCAAATATAACAATAAAGAATTGGCACTATTTAAATCCTGTGCTCCGTTTTGCCATGCGAAGCACTTAATCCAAATGTGATCAAATAAATTTTCAGTTTTCAGAAATTCAGCGTTGTAATGAAATCTCTAAAAATATCATTTGCTTCCTTGTGTTGCCATGTTCAGAGATTTTTCTGCGGGCAACGCTGGATATCTCAATTAGTCAACCATATAGATCAAACAATTTACTGACAGTGAAAATTTTAGATCAAATTTCAGCTAATAACTGTTTACGCGTACGGACTAATTGATCAACTTCGAATGTAATTGTATCCAGGTATATTAGCTGAAACCGTGGAACGGGTTTTGACAGCTAAATTATCCATTATCTCATTTCCCCACTTTTCTATAACCGCCCGTCTGTATCTTCAGTCAGTCTATCCCGTATTCATCTCAATTCCTGTTGTCTGTCCATGTTCTTATCTGAATGTTAAACATCGATCAATGTCAAAGATAAAAACCTTCCCACCCCCTCAGTAAACTATCAAAATTTATTTCCCCTCTTCCTCTTTAAACTATCTATTCCTTTCTCCCCTCTCTATGCTTAACCTTTAATTAAACTATCTAACTTTCTTTTATGTCCTCTCTCTTCCCGGGCAGTTTTACTACCTAACTTTCCTTTCCGTTACGTCACAACTGTAAGTGTAACTTCAGAAGAAAGCTTCTTTTTTTTCAATCATTTTTTAGTAATTACTCGATGTAAGCGTTCCTTAATTTTCTCACAACCAGTTTAGCTTTAACATGAACCCATATCTTCTCTATGGAATTCAGTTCTGGCAACTCCCCAGTCAAAAATATCACAGACAGAAGCTGCTGCCCAAACCATGAGCGTACTAGTTCATTATCTTGTTGGAAAATGACCTCTTACCTTTTATTTCGACCACACTTGTCCGGGTTTGGAAGCAACCTTTTTTCGTAAAATATCTTACTACACCTCAGCATTAATCGAATTATCGCACTGTGCCAGCTTGCCAACACCAGATGCAGAAATAATTCCCATACTATAATTCCACTGCTTCCATACTTTTCTGCAGTAGATAGGCATTCTAAGTTCACCCGACCTACGAAGACAGCTCTGGAGCATCGTTAGGGAGCTCAAAGCGTGGTTTATCACTCTAGAGGACACGGTTCAACCCCTGTATTTCATGGTAGCCATAAAGTGACACGAATTCCAGCCAGTCTGCTATGTTCTTTCTGGACAGAAAGGGTTTCTTTGCGTAGAGTTTTGATGAAAACACATCTTCTTTGAAGAAAGTTAATCACTTTGATAAATGAGTTGTTGTGCAAAATTTTTAAAGTATCTTTACAATGCTCCAGAACAGTCCATTTTCATCCTTCTGTCATTTCGACTTGTGGTCACTTGAAGTCTTCCAGAACCTGCTTTCTGTGGCCCAGAACTTGTCACTTGAAATGGCTAATTCTCTTAAATATGGATGATGGAATCTGAATATCCTCAGACTCTTTCTGGATATCTGGACATGTCTTTCCTGCTTGACAGAGACCAGCAATGCAGCTTTTGACTTCAACAATCACATGGAGTTTAGACTTTTCAAAAGAAATTTCGAAAAAGAAAATTGCTGCCGTAACTCTCTATGAATATATACACAAGGAAATTACGAAACAACTCCTTAATTGTGAGTACATTCAGAATGATAATATAACAGCAAAAAAAAACGCTTAGATTTCTGATGAGTGACATTTTGTAACATGGGTCAGGACCTAGGCTCCTCAAAAGATGTCAATGAATTTTTTAAATATGTTTATACACAATCTTAGCGAAAGTGTATGCCAAATATCTTGCCTGTGTTCAATGAAATAAAAAAAAAAAAACGTTACTGCTCAAAATATAAGACATGAGAAATGCTCGGCTCAATTTCTGTCCAGGCGTGTATATATATACATATATAAATGAGTGTGTGGATATTCATACATATATATATATATATATATATATATATATATATATATATATATATATATATATACGTGTGTGTGTGGTGAATTTAAGAGACAATATGGGAACGCGAAAGTTTGGAAAATGGATCGTATTTATTTCCATTACTTGTTCTGAAAAACAGTTTCTCTCATTGCCAAATATCAAAAAAGGAAAATGATCAAATTTTTCAAACATACACACCTAAAACCCTTCTCATTTGCACTTCCCCTACACACACGATTTGAACTTCGACTCGAACACATTTTTGCCCTTTTTTCGCCAGTAAAAGATTAGAAATTTTGAACAATAATAACAACGCATTATCTTCCCCCCTTTCCAAACCTTGTTACTCACAAAATTTTATTACTGTCCCCGTACAACGTTCGACAACGAGAAAAAACACAGGCTGATGGAACAATGATTGTAGTTTTTCGCCCTAAAATTTAAAGTAGTATTTCCTAGCCTAAAATAAAGTTAATAATCAAAATAGGGACCTCCAAATTTTACATATTTTTGCCTATTAGTAACAAATCAATTTGTTAGCACTTTTAGAATAGAATTCTGTGATACTGGAACCAAAGAATTCTTCGAAGGCATTTAGAATTGCCGCTTGGTTGTTGGAGACCTTCCTTTGCAGAGAGTAATCGAAAAAGAGCTAGTCATGAGTAAGCTGGATGAGGTAGAGTTGCATAGCCTTGTTTGTTCAATTTCTGCTGAGTCATCTGCACGACATGTCGAACTTTTTGCTTCTTCAATTTGTCGCAAATATAGAACAACCGTTAAATAGTCAACCCTTAGTTCCTCTGCAATCTCTTGAGTTGTTTTGTATGGATCTGCCTCAATAATTGTCTTCAATTGGATGTCGTCTATTACAGAGGGACGTCCACATATTCAAGGATCCTGTCACCATTTCAAGCTTTTTGGAGCCAATGTTTATCCGTACATTTGTTGACAGTCCTTGGGCCAAATACTTGGTTGGTATTGTGAACAGTGTTTTACGTCACATCTTTAACTCATACAACCAAATTGCTCGAATTTGCTCTTTTCGATTTGTGATCTGACAGCCCCATATAAACCAGAATAGATTGGCGAAAAAATCGTCAGCTAGAATAAATCAAGCGAAATCCACATTTCAAAATGGCATATTCCATGAACATGGTTACGTTAAAGAGTCCTAAATAAGCATCAAAGTTTTGAATAACAAAAACTGCATTTTTTTTTATATTATAGATTATCATCATAAAATATAACTCTTATTATTCTAATATCTTGCTTATAAGTGAGAAGATTAGATAATGGGAGATACTATGAGAGCGTATCGTACATACGAAGGAACAAACGAAGTAACAAGGAGAATTTTTGCCTGATTTTTTAAGACGAGTTGTTGTTACCAATTCGACTTTGTTGCCTTTATGACAAAGTTCCGGTTACTGTACCCTGAAGCCTACTGTCTGCATTCCGGAGGGTGAAACGTCTGAAACGTTGCGATAAAGACAAAAGATAAGACGAATGAATTGTTCAATGGAAGGCACAATGAAAAGAATATCATTGTAAATAATAATTATCTACGATCAATATCAAATATTACTGGACTGTTCAAGTCTGGTTAGTCACTCAATAAAAGCTGTTATGTGACCAACGTCTTTTGACAGCATGCCAAATTTATAATGTTATAATCGAAGTATACCAAAGCGATATTAGATACTGAACCATTAAGAATTTTCAAAATGGTTGCTAGTAATAATTTTCGTAACAGCAATGGATATAATATGATATTGTGGGCATAACTAATTGGATTTTTTACTGTACGTTGTTTTTGGGGAATTAACATTTGGGTAATACATCGAACATTCAAAATTGAGAAATTGAAAAGAGGGGTGATCAAGGATTACATCACTTCTCACGTTTTCGGTTGGACAGAGATCACTTGAAAGTTTGATTTAAAAAAACAAAAACAAGCGTAAACGCTGCTGGAGATAAACTAAAAGACCAATTCAACTCACGCTTATAAATTGAACCTTCACAAAAAACTTATTTTGAGGGGATGTTAAGAAAAAGATTTTTTTTTCTAAACATAATAAGGATTGAATGTTTGAATTTTCCTTCCCTCTAGATGCATTGTTGTAGCCTGTCCTAATGATGCAAACATGTCCGGCCAGCGAGCTAGCCAACCACACTCGCTTGAACTCTTGAGAAAGCTAATTTGACAATTAGGTGACAGTTTTAGTCGACTGCTTTTATTAATAAGAGTTCAACTTTCGTACACAAGAACAAATTAATTAAAGACTACATCATAAATTACAAACTTACAAGAGATTAGCTATGGAGACTGATGCTGAGATATCGGTGAACAGAAAGTTGGGGTATTGACATGTGTCTGGCGTTTTTTCAGGGGTACCAAACTGGGGTGGTGGGGTCCTTCAAGCAGCATGAGTAATATTCAAGTGGTTAAGGATAATAATATTAATTACCAGATTCGGTACATAAACATTGCGCCCAAAATTACAAAAATGCAATGGTGCATATCAAGACATATGTCCTCAGTTGCACAGGGTTGGTCCCTGGACCGCACGTCGAGCCTCCTCTCCTCAGATGAGAAGTTTAGAGTGAGCAGAAAGAGCGGCAGCAGCAGGGATGGGATTGGTGAAGAATCAAAGCAGAGTTGGGGGAGAGAGGAGAGAGAAAAAAGAAAATAGCAAACTGAGAGAGAGAGTAAGAGAGAAAGAGAGAGAGAAGACGAGAATAAATGACACCTACTGAGCCGACTCGTTTATACTCACACTAAGACGTTATTCCAGCGTAAGACGTTACCAGTCAGAATTTTCATAATTAACCTGTAAAAAATCATTTTCGCGTTCCAAGACACTAAAAATAACTTCCTTCAATGTCTGCCTGTTTTACGTTAAGCATAATACCCGTGCAGCCTCTTTAAGGCCTTTGCTATCTTGAAATACGTTTTGCTAATGCGTGCACAATATAATGAGATGAAGCTAAGATGCTCACAGACACAGTTCAAGTTATGTCGACTCGATGCCTTTCGTGAAAGCGGGGTGGCATAAAACTAATTTTCGTGAAGTGGGAAAAAGTTGTATACGTCGTATTTGACCTCACCCCCCACCAACGAGATGACTCGATACATAAAGTGGGACAGCTTAGCTGACAACTTTTAGCCAAACGTGGATTTTGTGATTAAATCATATAAATTGATACACTTATAATCGAAGTATCCCAAAGAGATATTTGATATTGAACCATTAAGAATTTTCAAAATGGTTGCTAGTAATAATTTTCGTAACAGCAATGGATATAATATGATATTGTGGGCATAACTAATAGGATTTTTTACTGTGCGTTGTTTTCTGGGAATTGGCATTTGGGTGATACATCGACCATTCAAAATTGCAGCCATGACTGGTCTGAAAATTGTAATAGCAATAAGGTTGTGTACACTGGTCGGATATGGACAATCTTGGTGTCAAATCATTCATTTTCGTATCAGCGATGGATATGATGAGATATTGCGAGCATAATGTGTCCTGCAAATGTAAGAAAGGTTCATTAGGCAGCGCAAGTAAAGAGGAATTGACTTAGTCTGTAAAACCATCTAATTCTGTGAAAAGTGTGCTCAATAGACATTCCATGGATATCACCGTGAAAAATAATAACTACCTGGAAATTCCAAACGATAATTTGCCAAAATGTATGGTAAATAGATTCAACCAGATCTGTCCTCAAGATCTTATTAAATCACTCGATGATGAAATTGATCTGAAAATATTTGTTGCAGGCAGCCATCTTGGAATATTATTTTATGATTTGTATCATCGTCATTATCATCACAACCGCCGCCACTATCATCACTACCATCCACACCACAATCATCACTATCATAACTTCCACCGCAATTAAAAGCACTACAACCACCATTATCACCATCATCACTATCACCAATGATAACAATGGTAATTTTTTTATCAACAAAATTCATGTCGAGATTCAACTATGAGACCACAATTAACACTTGAAGCCTATCTCGCTGATACTGAAAATAGGATGGAAAGTAAGACTAAGATTAATCCTGCTGTAAATGATTGAAGCGCATGTATCTATTTATAAATTAGCTATAAAAAAAGTTAAACTAAATACTCTACTCAGAGAAGAAAAATGGCTGCCATGAACGACGTATTAAAAATTCTTTCAGAAAGCCTTCGGCTATAAGAGTACCAAATGATATGCTTTTATCATGGAATGATAAATTGGCTTGAGATTATTATTTACCACTACTCTGTTACAGTGAAGATGGGTACTTACGCGAATGATACTAATTTGGGGCAGTTATTGTTATCACTTATTTTGAGCTTTGAATCGTCAATGTAATCTTATCGCAATTACAATCTCCATACCAGTCACGGCCACAACTCTTGGATTTTCAATAACTAGCACGTATTATTCAAATGGCTGTTACAAAGAACTATGCATGGTACAAAATTCAACTAATTATGTCCTCAATATCATATTCTGTCTATCGCTGATATGAAAATTGATCTAACAACAGTTGTCACCGGCAGGCATTCTGAAATGTCTGCCATGGGTGGCATATTGAAAATACTTTTGGAATGCCTTCAGCCATAAGAGTACCAGATGATATGCTTTTAACATGGAATGCGAAATTTTCTTGAAATTTTCAGCTAAAGTACCTATATACTGTTACAGTAAAACAAAATTCACGATTATTTGGTTAAGTCTCCCCACTATAACACTGGCGCCTGTCGTCGTTCTCAGCGCTCAGGTAAACGCTACGATTTTGAATATGGGTAATAAAGGCAAGTAGGTCCACTCTATTGAAAAGTCTAGAGTCTATATATTTTTTTCACTTGGATTGGTACTGTAATAAGCAGATATATATAAATATATATATATATATATATATATATATATATATATATATATATATATATATATATATATATTCCACTCAGACAGTACAAAAAATGAAGTGTCCGAATCAATTCTATTATATTTACATTTCCACTTTCAGCGTTGTCCAAGTAGTAATTCTAAATGAAAATTTTAATCGAAAAGTTCGTTTTATAAGTAAATGATGTCACGTAATATCGTATCACGTGAGCACGAACGTTAAATATTTTAAATTACGGAAAAACCACAGAACATTTTGAATAATACTATTTTTCACTTCATAATATGGTTGGATATCGAATCCACATACTCATTATATATATGTGTGTGTGTGTGTGTGTGTGTGTGTGTGTGCGTGTGTGTGTGTGTGTGTGTGTGTGCTATGGTGAAGGATTCATTCTAAAGGCTCATTACGGATCGTTCACTCTGTTTCTCTGTTCCACCTAAAAAAAGATTTCCCAATTAACTATTTCTCAAAGGAAATAAAATGTACAATAATTTTTCAATCAAGATCTGCTTAATACATTGATACATATGAAAACCTAAGTCTGGGTGCTAAAAGCATAGCAATCGGTTAAATTGAAATGTGCAAGTTGCGTGGCTAAAATGTCTTGATTTGAATGACCATTAGCCAGCACTGGTGTGTGGAATGTTGAGTGTTTTTTAATAGGTCGAATTCAAATCTAAATTTAAGTGTTCTTTGAGTGACAATAGGAATGATAGTCTTTGAATTTTAAACAATTAGGTCAATTTTGCAGTTATGCAATCAATCAGACAGAAGAGACCAGAAGTCAGCTAACACTAATCAGATCGTGGCGCTTGGGAAGTTCGAATCAATCATAGAGAGAGAGGGGGAGAGAGAGAGAGAGAGAGAGACCAAGTGATTTCAATAAACGGTATCACAAAATGTAAGCTAACAGTAGCAACACATGACGGCCAAAAGACCATAAGAGAATTCAAGAGAAATCTGTGCTGAGATTTTCGTTCCAGGGAACGCAATTTTGCACCTTTCATTTTGGTGCAATGCAACTGAATTGCGTCTTTGTAAACAACAGGTTTCTCTCGTAAGAAGCAAAAGAATAAAGGCGAGATGTTTACCCTCAGCGTGTCCAGTTGTGTGTATCCAACCACTCGCAGATTGTCAGCATGTGATAATCTTTCGATGATAAGTGTTTTCTTTTAACAGGTGCAGTTTTGTTCCCAGAAGCACCGAGAAAAGAAGGTCGGAAATACAAAGTGTGGGTGTCCCGCAATAAGTCAAAGCATCACGATATAAGTACATTTTATCGTCGACAGGTGTCTCTTTTCGTTTGACATGTGAGTAAGTCTGTTAGACATCCTTCGTCTCATACCTTTCTTTTCCTTTCCAATTTATTCCTTCCGTCCTTTGTTTTGCAGCTGCACCCAAATCACTGAATTAAAAACTTACCGACGATGGCAATAGACAATGCTACATGGGTAGGTATATAGATAAACATTAACCCATATCCCTCCATATGATACACAATCTGAGTCATTCTGAAAGAGTCAGCGTATACCAGTAACTTAGACCTTTATATATTGTTTCACCAACGGAGTCTACCAACCTTGAAAACCAGCATTCAGAATCCTGGTGTTGTTAGGGCTCTAATACAATCTTTGGTATACAATAACCTTTGCTTAGTCTAGCAGAAAACCAGAATTCCATGGCACCCAGTAAGGCTCAACGTCACTATAGTAGTCGTAGTCTTCAAGACTAACTTCCTAAAAACGCCCAATTATTGATATTTACTGAACAACTGAGTACGTTACAAGGCCAAAAGTGTGGGTCACCCAGTGAGGATAGCTCTCACTACCGAAGTAACAATTTAAAGATTAAATTACTAACCACTGCCCAACCTCCTATCCGACTATATACCAGGCATTTGTATCAGTCTACCAGTCAGTTTATTGATGCATTAGAAACCGTCAAACAAAACTGTAACCAACATAGGTTTCTTCAGTTTTTCCAAGTTGGTATGTCTGGCTGGCTGACCTCCTGACATGGGTGGCTATCGTCTTCATATAAGTCAGATGGGGGTGCTAAGGATTATAGACGTCCATTGCGAGATGCATATAAGTAATGTTGAAGTGCTTGAGAGATATCAATGCGATAATATTGAAGCTGCAATCCTGAAGCATGGGCTACGTCACAATGGCCATTTACTAAGAAAGAGTGATGAAATAATCCTCAAGCAGTTTTTGTATGGACTCCTTGACAAAATCCTTCTTCATAAGCTAAAGACGAAGCACAAAGATTGTTTTAAGGTCGTTCTCAAAATCGCAAATATCTCAGCTGATGAGTGGGAGACTCAAGCGAGTGACAGTGTCTCTCGGCAGAATAATTACTTCATGGGGGAAAAGTTACATTCGTTGCACTTTGCATTAAAAAATGGAAAAACGGGCGAGACATTGCCAGAAAGAATCTGACTATGAACTTCCCGTTCACAAAGGTGACTGCCTCGAACTAATTTGTCTGTTGGAGGGTCTGCCCCAGGAAGCTTGAAAGAAGTCATCTATCTATAAAGCCATAAATAGAGGCAACTGGTTAACTATCAAATAACTACAGATCACAACACCTGTCATGTCCGTGGAAAGAAATGCAGAAAGACTGAAAGTCGGGCCAGGAATTGCACACCGTGTACCTGCACCATGAATTTTCTTGTGTACCAGTTTTGCGTCGGAAATTTTAAATTCCTGCCTGGGTTAAAGCCTCATTTGGCTTTGTTGAAATATTTTCAAGGTGACATCATGTGATGATCATACTCAAAAATAAGGTGGAAACCATTGTGTATGTATGTATGTATCACACATACAGATCTCATCAATGGAGCTACAAGGCTGCAAATTTCAACATGTACTCCTTATTATATCAAGAAGGATTTATTGTCTATTAACCGCCCCAATAGTTTTTCAGAGGTAGGTTCAGTCTGTAATGTAAGTTTACGCCAATAAATGATCCATTGATTTGTGTTCAGCAGCATCTGTGTAAGTTTTTTGAAAAATTACGAAATTATTCAAAATTCAAAATATTCTAAAATACTTGGCGTTTGCGCTCGCGTGCTATAATATTACGTAACATCATTTACATGAAAAACGAACTTTTCTTTATTGTTTCATTTTTGACAAAGCCAAAGGCGAAACATGTTAGAACATTAAATTTGATTTTAATAATACTATTTTCTTCATAGCCTACTAAATAATATTGTCGGATATCGTATCCACATACTCATCATTCAAACACGCACACACACACACACACACACACACATATAAATATATATATATATATATATATATATATATATATATATATATATATATATATTCATACATATATATATCTATGCCTGATCATGCCTTTGTTTATCTATCTAATAATCCCTTATTTTGTTTCCCCTTACGGTCTCCCACCCACCCTTATCCCCCACTCTGCTAGACTGTCAGGCGTCTCGGCGTGTTTTTGTTTTGTGTTGTGTGTTTTGATGGCTTTGTGGTTCATCCAATGATATCTTGCTGGTTAACAGTAATTCATTGAGTGATTAATTTTTCTAATGAAGCGATTTATTACATAGGATCTTGTACTAAAACGAACCCTAGGGTTTTTAATAACAACGAAGAGAAAAAAAAGAAAAGAAAACAGCAATAAAAAAGATTAAAAAAAACTGAAGAAAAACATAGACTGAAGACATCCTTCCTTCATATATTCCGTATTTATCTTGTAGAAAAGCATACATAACCAACCGCCCCCGACAAAAGTCATAACAAAATTCGAACTACGATTACTAGCACCATTTTCTCTCTAAAACTTCACGCTCCCATCACATTACCCTTATCCGTCCCCTGCTAAAGTGGACTCGCAAAACTCCTTTCTCAATTCCAGCACTGAGTCGGTGCTTCTGACGACCTCCTAATGACACAGGGAATTTAACTTGAAATTCCGTTAGGAAGGACGTGCGACAGCTACTCTGCCATTTTGGGGGTTCTCATGATAACGATTGCAAAAGATCGACCCTGAACATATAGACTTCATTTTCTCAGAACATAAGACGCCATATTTGATATTAATATTTTAATATAATCGACGTTATGACGATCAGCGGAATGTTGAATTGAATCTACGGGAATGCTTTGGGCTCGATTTTTTCCCATTGAAATTGTGTTGGAGACAGAAGACAGGAGAGACAGAGATAGAGAGGGGGTCAGGGATCAGAAATCTAGAGAGAGAGAAATAAAAACTAGAAGTAAAGACGGAAATGAGTTAATTAAAGAGTAAGAACAGAAGCTAATACACAAGAAAGTGACAGGGAGAGACGGCTGTGATTAAATTAAAGAGAGAAGGCGGCATAAATAGGATAGAGGTGAGGAAAATGGAAGTAATGACGGCCAGACAGAGATAGCAAGAAAGATAGAAGAGACGAAACTGTTGGAAGTCGCTTGCACTGTACGAAAATATGACTGTAATGTAAACGCCGAGTGCGAAACCGGTGCGTAAATGAAGAGATGAACTTATAAACATAATTCTAAGAGAGATCAGTGGCCCGAAGAAGTTGTCAGCGGAAAAGTCTTTTTTTCGTGGCAGGATTGGTATATCGGTAAAAAGTTCAGTAGCAAAGGTTTGATGCTAATTAAAGAAATGATTTCACACAAGAAAACATAACATGTTCTGGTATTAATGAATAAAAACAAGTTCTATCGTAGCTGCCGCATTACATCTTTACCTCTTCAATATATATATATATATATATATATATATATAAACAACTTTGAAAAATATCTCTATTCGATATTTCGATTTGAACATTCTGTTTCTAGGTTTGTTCGTACTACCAGATGTACTGAGCTTAAATTTGGTATGATGACTCACAAAACACCAGGTTGTGACAGAGGCGGTACGAAGGTTAAATCAGTGGTCATTCGAGGTCACAAGTGGTAATTTCTTGCAAATTTGTAGTTCCTAGCAAAATATGGAGTTCACAAACTCCACAAATGGTGAGATTGAAAAACTCCTAGGATAAGATGGTACTTACCTTTTGGATTAAAGCAGCCCTTTTCAGTCATATTGCAGCTGAACAAATAGAATTGGGGGTATATTGGTTTGTAGGGTTAACTTGGTCAGAAAAAATGATAGGATGCGTGGCGCTGATCTGCAAGATCATTAGGGGTCATGAATGGGCAAATGGGGATTAAAATCACTTTTTTTCTGCCAAACAAAAAAACTCAAAGAACTGAAAACTGTTCATTTGTTGTGTTTGTAAAATGTAGTTTCAGGATGAAAATGTTTCCAGATAGATATTCAAAAAAAAAAAAAATACGACGACATTTTCAACCTAGCTCTCCAAGTGAGAAGGAGAAGTATAAATACTGTGTAACAAGGAACCTTGTCAAACTGAGGGATTACATCATTTGTTTGTTTTTTTTTTTTAGTTGGATTTTGTTTGTTTTCTTTTGGGAAATGATAAATAGAAGCCCCTTCATAATAGCTTGAACATTAATTGTTCTCAAAAGTGACAAATTACACAAGTAACAAAAGTCATGTGGATTGAAAGTACAAAAAATACTTGCAAAAATTATCTTATTTCAATATTTCGAACATCTATGAATTGGCTTTCTTGAGAGTGTGAGTGGGTTTGCCCAAGGTTGTGTGACACCCGATGTAAGAGAACAATTTGCAGAAATACTGGAATATCATCCAAAATGCACGTGTGTTCCCGATTAAACCTTTCATTGGCTAAGTTGTTTGTGTTTCGTAAGAAGGAATAAAGTGACATAGCATTGAAATTATTGTATTCTGATAAATAAAGATATCTCGAAATATTTGTAAAAAGAATACATGGATAGGTTTATCATCGGAAAGTATTGAAATGATACTTCGAAAAGATAAATATCAAAACAAAAATTATCAAATGAAAATGTTAAAAATCAGTCGTATATATATATATATATATATATATATATATATATATATATATATATATATATATATATATCACTTTTTATGTCCAGAGTATTTTTCTGATTTTATCGATTTTTGTGAAATATTCTGAAAGATGAGTTGTCTTTCTTGCATTCGTCTTGATAAAGATTAGAACTGACCCCTGATGACATTGAATGACCTTTGAGGCAAACGTCATATAGCTCATATCTCGCTGTTGACAGATGTGTCCCAATTCCAAATATCAGTTTCCTTGTTATAGAATTGAGCCTCACTATAGCTCCAATTGATTAGGAATGATTATAAATGAGCCATGGTGGCCTCGAATGGCCACAAAGTTCAACCTCACATAGCCAACGATTTTTGCGGCAAAAATGTGCCCTTACACTAGATCTAAGTTTCCTAGGGGCAAAATTATAGCGTACAATTACTTCAATTGGCTAAAAATTACCGAAAATTACCTTTGTTGACCTTGAATCACCCTCAAAGTCAACCCTGCATAGTACATTTATTCCGCTGTGAGAGGATGTACCCCTTGCCAAATTTCAACTCCTTAGAGTCAATGTCCATTTTAGCATTATGATTTCATTGTAAATCGAATCTGACTGTAAAATCACCCATCTTATATACTCCAACATGAAAAAATGTACCGCTATACTAAACTTCAGCTTCCAACATGCAAAATTGTGGCCCACGAAGTTGAACAAACAGACTGAAGAATTTTGAATTATATATAAATGTATCCGTGTGTGTGTGAGTGTGTGTGTGTATGTGTGTGTTCTGACTATCTATCTCACATTGATTTTACATTCTGATTATATTTACATGCAACTTACATAAAACACCTTTTACTATACGTTCGGAAAAAAGGTTGACATATCAATTTTCCTAGGCTGGACATCATTTTTGGCCACCGCTCTGGCCATCGCGAAACACACACAAAACTGCAACCAAAAATGTCAACATTGGTTTCTTTCAGTTTTTAAGTGGTTTGTTTTTTTGCTCGCTTGATAAGTATATTTCGTGTGTTCAAGCTGCATCAATGAAGCTATAGGGCTGAAATTTCAACCATTCACTCCTTAATACGTCTAGAAAAATACTTTTTTTTCACTTTTTTTTATTTCTCCCTCCCAAAGTAGGTTTTAATGGGGGTTCAGTTTGCAATGTTGGCTTATGCTAAATTGATCCGTTAGTTTGTGTTCGTTACTATTTAGTGATCTCTGCCCCCCCCCCCGAAAAGTCAAAAGAAGTAAGTTAATCACCTGAATTTTCTTTTAATCGTTTAATCAATCACCATCCCCAATACAGCATGCTGCCAAAAGACATTAGTCACATGACGGTTTCTTCTGAGTGACTAACCAGACCTGTTCCTCTCTCTTTTGCTCTTCTGCTTACTTTATTCACCCCAACCATCTCTGGAACCCCTACCCCAGAAGATTTCAAACTACTCTTTCAATCATCACGTATCCTTCCTCACTAGAAGCTTCTTTGGTAATATTCATTTTCCTTCTTTTCTTCCCTTTCTTCTTCTTCTTCTTCTTCTTCTTCTTCTTCTTCTTCTTCTTCTTCTTCTTCTTCTTCTTCTTCTTCTTCTTATTCTTCTTCTGTGGACGATTATCCACTAACGAATTTGAAAACACACTTATCTCGGTACGTAGGCATAAACAAACAGACGACATCCATTCTGCATCCGCCCGCTAGACACCGATATGCGACATTCAGTTTGTGTTTTCAAGCACTGAATGACATCGCATCATTGAGAAAAATCGGTACTCTTTTACCTAAGAAACACGAAACCAGAACAGCATGTAAAGATTCATCTTTTGTGGACGACTTGCCATGGCGCAGCGGTTAGCAAACTAGTCAAACTGACCATTCAACCAATAAGGAGTTTGATCCACGCTTGTGACATGTGCCATCTGTTATCTGACAGTTGGAAGTATGCCAGTCCATTATCACTGTAGTGAATTTGAGTCTCATTGAGTGACCCACACTTGTGGCTTAGAGTTGGATTAAGCTAAGCTCAGTGAATATCGGCACTCTTTGGGCGCCCTGCCATGGAGTAACGGTTAGTACGTAGGTCAAACAGACCATAGAACAGAAGTGAGATTGATCCTCACAGGGTGCTCCATTCTTGTGACTCTAAACTAAAGAGTGTTTTGCCATTTAGCAATGGGGAGATAGCTTAGTCTCACTGAGCATTACTAGTGTTGAGAGTATAATCCTCAGTAGGTGTTCCTCACCAGTGGCATTTTGCCAGACTAAACTAAGCTTATCAAATTCTTGGGCCGCCTTGATGTGAAGTAATAGTGGGCAAGGTAAGCATTTCTACTACCATGAATTAGATCCTCACACTTGTGGCCTTGTGTCAGACTAGGTTAAGCCTTGTAAGTAAATGAACATCCATTTCCTTTTGATGTTTCTCAAACACTAAACTAACTATAGTTCATTTGAACTATTATGATAGCAAAAGACTTCAGGAAATTATCAAGCCATGACAACGCTAGAACCTACGATACTGTAAGTATTTGCACAAATGATGAAAGCTGTTCTACTTTTAGTGCAAGTATTTTTGAAGTTGTTCTTGAAGAAGAGCAGTATGAGATCCTCCGGGACCTCCAGATCTAGATTGCGCCTTCGCTCTGAGCTAGATCATCAGTACTCATAATCATAGAAGAAAGCATGAGAATCTGTTGAAAAGTGATTGAACATCACCGGCTCAGCAAACCACGTCATCTAACCAGACGAAGAGGAAAATAATGACATATTTATGCATCGCATCATACCAAGAGATCAAGTCTCCATTTCACATCGTCATTTTCGTACGAAATCCTCAAAACCTTTTTCTTTCTTTTTTTTTTTTTTTTTCAAAATTAGGTTCGCCTTGATCCCACTCTGTTCGTCACTTCCGTTTGCTTTTTAAACAAACCTATTCAAGCGTGGATTGCAAAAGTTTGTCTAAGGGTCTTAACAGCGGGACTCCAACTAACAGCTTCAAATCTTTCTCAGCGAGAACACTAGAATAACAGGGAGAAATAGGAAGAAAACTTGTAAGTAAAACTATAAAAATATGAAAACGTGAGAATTAATGTAAAAATTAAAAATAAAAGGGGGCAGGAGTTTGCAAAAATCGTGATGGGTATTTAAGAAGAAAACGAAGAAAGATGGCGGACGATAAATCAACATTACGTTTACACATCTTTTATAGATATTTACTAAGCTCAACCTAGTCTGGCACAAGGTTACACGCGTAGGGCGTACAGTGGTGACTGAATTCACTACACAAGAGTAATAATTAGTCGGCTATCCAATACACAAAGACAAGGCTCCAAAAATATTAACTAAGGTTTAGCTTAGACTTACACAAGACCACAGGTGAGGATAATCTAACGAGGATTGAAGTCACTATGTAAGTGATTAATCGTGTGATAATCTTTAATGTTTTGCCTTGAAAATCTTCTCCTTCACCGTTTGTTTTGTTTCCATTAAGAAGACGTACAACTTGTAAGCTTTAACACAGGATTCAATTGACGTTATTAGAGAACTCTATTCTTGATATGATTGATTGAGGGTGTTTTTCTACAAAAATCGATGGCTTTAATTTTGTAATAACTTTTGTACATTTTTTAAGTCTATGTCTTCTAAATTGTCCATTATATCAGCAAATAGATCCCTTTTATGGAATTGAAATAATCTAATTGTCCACCAAGAAGTTATAAATTCCATAAGGAAAAAAAATCTGAAAATCTTCAAGAAAACAGGGTGGGTGAAAAATTACATTTTTATTACTGGTAGAGATATGAATGAATATTTTATTCTTGCCTTCGTTTTTAGCCATAGATATAAAATATTTTGTATCTGGCAGTTAGTTATAAAGAGTAAAGTTTTAAATTAGAGTGATCCACCAGTGCTAAAAACAAGGGTATACAACCAATGTATCTTCCCGATAGACACCTATGGAGCTGAAACATGGAACCAAAAGACTGACCCTTAAATTGAGAGAATTGCTCAACCTCACACGAAGAGGTCACAAGACAGTATATTAGAGGAAAAACAGGAGTCTGAGATATCATAGAAACCATAAGAAAACTTGTGTGACAATGGGCTGGCCATGTTTCAAAATGCCGCTGGACATCACGACTCACAACGTGAATCCCCAGAGATCATATGCGAAACCAAGGCTGGTATAATGTACGATGGTGTGACGAACTAAAGAGGTTCATAAAATATAGGCTCCCTGACGCCCACGATGGAGAGGTCTGGCGAATCCTGGGGAAGGTCTACCATATATATTTGTAATATGAATTTTGATCGTCTGTGGTCATGTTTCCTCATTAGATTGAAACCAAAGCCAATCTTGTCATCTACTGCATAATGTTAGGGAGATCCTAGAAGTATCTTCGAAGTTTATTATACGCTTTATTTCTTGTGCAATGGGTCCCGAAGGAACTTGTGAAAAGGAGCCTCGGTCAACTTCTTGAGACTTCTCGTTCTCTCCTTCATCGACACAGAAAAAAAAGCACTTGTGGACAAGATAGTCACTTGAAATTAGAAAAATGGATTTGTTGCAAGAATCGAAAGCGAAGGAAAATTCGTATGTAGATCCAGAACAAATCTCCACGTCTCAATCCAGATGGATTCTATGAAAGTACTTCTTCTGTGTTTAGAGGGAATTCTTCATTATGAATCAAAAACAAAGAAGCTCAAAGTAATATTCAGGACAATCTTGAAAATTTCAACGCAAGCTCCCTCTAGTGCTTCATGGGATTTATCAGAAATTCCCAGAAATTAGACAAATTGTCACTGCGTTCCGTTACTGTGAGCAATTGGCTTTTTTTCTGGGCAAAGAAGTTGACCGTGATTTTCCTGTATGAATGCTTCGCCCACGTGTTGCAATGCGTCGGATTTCCTTCAGACAATCGCTTGTTGAATTTCATACTTCACTCCTTGTCTGGTCTACAGTTCCTTCCAACAACATCATGATGTCTAAATATCCCCCAGAGAATTGATCAAATCAATACTAGAATCGTTCTTTTACGATGGAATAGACTATTTAGCTGAAAGGTGGCGTAAGATCCAGTATTTCCTTTTAATTTAGCTCTTTTTGGCAGTCAAACCAGAGCGAGGAATTGAGTTGGAAACGCGGGTGAGTTTACAGAAAAGAGGGGAAAATGCTTTGTTGACTGAATAATGATATCCATCTTTCTCTCATTTCTCTACGCAGTAGGAAGTTATGCATGAAGTGTCATATTTCACATAAAAATAATAGTAAGAGTGAAACGTTTACTAATCTAATTGCATTATTTTCCTGCGGATTGAATATAAATACAGGTACAATTCACTATTATTGAAGATTTTCGAACCAATAACAGCTGTGGTGTATACCCCAGAGATTAATTAAACTGTCAATACGATTTTTAATTAGTACATAATACAGTTAAAGCGCTGATAACGACAACATGGTACTAGGATTCGATTCTACTTCGGTGCAAGATGTTTAGCGTTTATTCAATAGTTTTAGATCTGGAAACATGAATAGCAATGATAAACTTCGACAGTGAACCAAAGCTATTCGTAATGATCAAGTATGACTGACAACAGTAATCAACAATCAATTAACTACGTTTCGAGTTTTATATGAAGACTTTGGAACCTCATCTTCATTATAAAGTTTCAATGATTGGTAAGTAATAATTGATTCCTCTACTGATTCCGTGAGTACTAAATCTAGAGACTTCAATGAAATATTATCATAAGAGGGTCGTCAGAAAAGGCTATTTGCTTCAAACGGGTCATATTATGATTGAGGATTTATCGTTTGTTGCTAATACCATCCTCCATCTAACTATTATTCAAAAGACGACATTTCATGCGAAATAACCCGAATATTTTGATGCCTGAGTAATGATACTATGAATCCAGTAACTTTTTGTTCGTGTCTCACTTCCAACCAATCTTCTACCTCCTTCTCATCTTTTCTTTCTCCACCTCCCCCCTTTATTTTAACCTCCTCTAGCTTTCGTGCTCACCACCATTCACTCGCCGATCCCATTGGTCCAGGTCCAACGTAAATGTTTGTGGCTACATACCAGCAAGTACCCTGCTGATATACAATACCCAAAATTTGTTTATGTATCTATAACATTTCGTCAAGTGACCAAAAAATATGGCTTGGTAATTCCTTCTTATTTTCTATATATTTTCTTGTCGCTTAGGATTTCGCCTTATATTTGGCTTGTTGCCGTCCCCTCTCCCTTCCTCTCTCTCTCCATCCCCTCCCAGAAACAATAATAAACTCCAGGACAAATGTTATCTCCAACACAATTGAAAACCGGCATCGGGTCTCTTGTCGGGAATGTTTGACACCAAACATCTTTTGATGAAGAGATAAGAACGTAAAACCTCGCGGTGAAAGGGAAAGGTTGTTGGGTGAGAAGTACACGTTTGGTTGCAGCGTAATCTTTGTGAGACGTTCTGACATTTTTTGCAGAGTAAATATTGATTTGTTCTCCTTGCACAAGATAAAAGAAAAAGAATCGTATTGAAGATTTTTGTAGTACCCCGTGGCTATAACATCTTTTTTATCTATTTTCACAGATGTTCCTTTACTTCATCTAAACTTTACATATATATATATATATATATATATATATATATATATTACGAGTACATAATGTTTGTCAATGTAAAATATTATAATTAATATATAGATATATTTATGTATAATCATATAGTCATTGTATATTATATAATTATTACATATTATATAATACTAGTTGCTTTTGTAACTAATGTATATATTTACATGTACCAGCTGAAACCCACCCCCTTCTCTTCCCTCCGCGTGCAAGTATTTCATCTTCCTATACGTCTATCTTCCGACACCTCTTCATTAAATTACCAAAACGTTCACTTTGTAAATCAGTTCGTTTCAGACAAGCTGTCGGTCGAAAACTACCTTTTTACTTTCCTCTTGTTGATTTTGATTAAACTTTATCTTTTTTCGTACGATGTTTTGAATTAAAAAAAATAACAAAAGCTTCAGCACAAGAAGGGAAAGCATATTGAACTATCGCTATATATCAAAAGAGTAGTGTGGAAAACAGAAGCGGGTAATAAAGCAGTTCAATAATCGTTTTCTGTTCATAATACGAGACAATAGCGTCAGTGACGTATCATGGGGCTTGTTTCAATATTTCCACATTTTTTCTTTCTTTTCTCATTCTATTTCCTTCCTTTTTTCACCATAATGATGGACGAATCGATTTTTAATATAAGGTGGCCATGGTTGTTACCAACGTAGAAGTATTTGAGAAGTATTTTATATGTATATTTTATATTTGGAACTAAAATGAATACTCAAAGTTTACATCATTCAATTTGTCTTCCTTTGAGAACATTTTTGAACAACGAATATATTTCGGCTTGTCATGCCATTATCAACGTCTAATCGACAAATGTGTCTAGATTTTATATTCAAAAACAAGATGGCGATACGTGCCGGTCTTGGAACAACAAAGTTTACAAAATGTATTCTGTATATCATAAAATATTGATAAAATGTGTTTACATGAATATTACTCAGATATATAAAATATAACGCTATATGTCATATGAATAGGGCGTTAAAGGGAGTGAAAACAGTTATTTGAGCTGGTGCATTACCAGCGTCTCTTTAATGGTAAGAGCAACATTACGTTGGAGCGGCTATCTCATCGGTGGCAGGTTTGGTTGTTGCTGCAGTCCTTTTTTTTCTAATTGTTCATTCCATTTCCGTTGTCTAGGGTGAGTGATACATGGACTATGTAATGACGAGAGATCATTGCAAATAATTCCATATGTTTCCATATTTTCCTAATTCAATCCATAATCATTCTATCGGATCATATATATATATATATATATATATATATATATAATACAAATTAGGAATATAATAAAATACAATATCCGATGTGTGATGGGTTCATTTCATAAAGAGCTTGATGCATACAACATTAAATATGAAGCTGATTTAGAGTAATGCTTAAAATATGATGGAGTAAGGATTCGCTACACAAACACGTTTATGTTTCTGTCCTGTTTGGGCTTTTCACACACACGCACACACACACACACACACATATATATATATATATATATATATATATATATATATATATATATATATGTATAAACACATATATATGCTCTATACAAAATGCAATATTACTTTCTGAATACCAATTATTTTGGATGTATATGCCGACAAGTGTTCAAGTTGTGTGTATATGTATGCGTATATGTGTATTTGTGTGCGCTTTGTAAGCAAGCTGACTCTCAGTAAAATGATATTTCACGTCTAAAATTTTCATCTTGTGTTCTCTCTGTCTTGCGCGCATGTGCGTTTGCGCTCTCTTATTTGGTTCGTTTGTCCGTCTATGTTTCCGTTATCGCGTCAAGTTGGAAAAAAAATGTTTGTTTCTTGGACTAGAGAGGAACGATACTTGTCAGCCGATCGCTAGAATCAATAAACAAGCCGGAGATCCTGAAATTTCTTTCGATACATGTCACAGAACCAAAACAACAAATAAGCATTTCGTTCCGGCCATTATCAACGTCGTCCAGCCGGTCCTAAATTTGCATAAACTATGAGACGCCATTACCAGAACCAAACAGCGCTTGTTTTGTTTGTTGTTTTTTTTTTTGTTTTTTTTTTGTGTTTTTTTTTTTGTTTGTTTGTTTTCTGGTTATTCTCTGGGGAATTGGTAGCTACTAGTTTCACGCGTTTCGACAGCAGACGATAAGGTTTCAGGTTCAAGCTCTCTTGAGTAAGTCAGGTTCGTTGGCAGAATCTAATCTGGAGAAAACGTGTAATTTATTTTTCATTTTTTGTTATCAATTCAAGACGGACGAAGTATATATATATATATATATATATATATATATATATGTGTGTGTGTGTGTGTGTGTGTGTGTGTGTGTGTGTGTGTGTGCACGCGCATGTGCGTGTGTGTGTGTTTGTGTGTGTGTGTGTGTACATAAAGACATTCATACAGTATACATAGGTATTTATTAAGCTTAGTTTAGTCTGGTACATAGTCTCAATTGTACGCTACTCAATGAGGATTGAACAAAGTACAGTAATATTGGTCACTGGGACTACTTTGCTGAGTACTACTCAATGGCGAACTCCCCACCCCTCTCTCTCTCCCTCCCCTCTCTCTCTCTCTCTCTCTCTCTCTCTCTATATATATATATATATATATATATATATATATATATATGCAAGATTGCATCAATAATTCCTCTGCTTGACCAGTAATCATTAGCTGAACTCTTACCTGAAATTTTCATTGTATAATGTTCGATCTATGTAATCGATATTCACCATTTAATGCTCATTGACAAGGAATGAAATTATATCTAAAAAGAAATATCTTTGGAAAATAAATGCATTTACATCCGTAGGATAAGGGCTTATTGGTGTCCTTATATATATATATATATATATATATATATATATATATATATATATATATATATATATATATATATATATATATATATATAAAACCATGATTAAAGGTACAGAGACTTCTGATACAAATCTAAGCTAATAGCCGAATCATAAGAACCTCATAACTTGATAGGAGGTGGTATTTAATCCATACTATCGGGGAGTCATGGAGGAACAGAGATATTGCTTTTAATTTTCTGAAACTGGTATGATTGTTGAGTGAATTCAAAAACAAATGAATTTTTGTTTACATTTTAAGATCTTTAATTCTTACGACGGTAAATCTCTATAGATTATATGTGCGTGTGTGCATGTGTACGCAGATAGATAGACACAATAGACGGATACACTTTTTTCTTAAAGTATATAGACGATTGAATACTGGATTAAGAGGCCTTATACTGTTGAAATATAGGTACAGTTTATTCAAGACTTATTTTACAGCAGAGAGATAGATTTTTAGCAAGTCTTGTGTGAGTAGAACCTTGCTTCGATTGATCTTGTTAAAAGCAACTAAAAAGCTAGAGAAAGGGAAGAAAGAAAGAAATGTGTTTATAGTGTTTCCGGTACAGGACAACGTAATGGAGCACTCCCTTTTACAAATACCTATAACACTCGATAACAAATAATATTGGCAAAGGAATTCGAGAACTGGTCGTTATTCTTTCACTTAGAGCTTTTTACTTGCATTTTGTTCTAAATGATTTTTTGCTTTCACCATTCTTCCCCTCTCCAATCTCCACGTCTTCTTCTTCTTCATCTTCCTTTTTTTCTTCTTCTTCTTCTTCTTCTTCTTCTTCTTCTTCTTCTTCTTCTTCTTCTTCTTCTTCTTCTTCTTCTTCTTCTTCTTCTCAAATCTTTCCTTTCTACTTCTTCCTTTGTCTCCTTGTTCTTCTCAAGCCTTCCCAAAGTGTTTTTTTCTTTTTTTTGCCTGCCTCTTCTTCTGAAGTTTCCCCACGTTTTTTTGTTATGCTTTTCTCTCAAATGCCCCCCACCCCCGGATGGGTTCTACGGGGGGGGGGCAGTTTTGGATGTAAGTTTATGTTGAATTGATCCAATAAATTGTGTCCGCTTGTTTGTTTTTCAATTCAAACTTTTTTGTGATTACTGTCCAGCAAAAGGTGAGAGAAGTAACTCATCCATTGATGACTCATTTTTCCAATGTTTTAATTGTTCACCCCCAACATGGCATGCTGTTAAAAGACGTTAGTCGCATTATTGTTTCTATTGAGTGACTCACCCGTTTTAAATTCCTTATTATTTTGCTCTTCACTCTGAGAGTTTTCTTTTTATTTGCTTTGCTTTATCTTTTCTTTCTTATCTTTCTTATTTTCTTTCTCCGCCCCAAATCTGCAATGAATTCGCATCGAAGTTTTTAAAGCCTGTCCAACACATGCACTTATGAGAGAATCAAAACAAGTAACAAGAGAAAGCACTCATAGAGCGCACACCTCGCCAACGCCATTACCACTAAAAACTGAACAATCTGGTTAGAGGTCCCAGGCTACGCCGTGACGAAGGCGTATAATGATTATCCATCAGAGACACCCCTTTAAACCATGATTCATTTCAACACTTGATTATTTCCTTTGAACTGACTGATCTTGTCATTACTATGGTATTGCATCTGAAAGGTCACAGTATCCACAAAATCTGGGGGAAAATCATGGATCTGCCCCAAATAGAATTAATCATTCCTTGGCCTACCCTTCTACAAAATTCTATTGGAATTCATACAGACTTTCGGAGATATTACGAGGACAAACAAACCGACATACCAACGTGGGTGAATGCATAACCTCTGTTCATCTTCGATGAAAGCAAAGAGAGGGGGAGAGAGGAGGAAGAGGTACATGAACAGAGAGGGTGGTAGGGAAAAAGGCAGAAAGGAAGAGGAGAAATTCTAGGATGATTCCACATTTTATCACAGTTCATAAGGGGCGATATACTTTCGCCTTTCAAATTAAATTGTCTCGTTTAAAATCAATCCTTTGATAACTATACCCATCATCATTGGTGTGTGAACACATCTTGAAAGAACAATGCAATAGAAGCAAAATGGCCGACAATCTTTCAGCAAAGAGACATCAAGACTATTGCCGGGTGTTGCGTTCATTTAGCATCGATATGATGTGAATAATATGGACTTTTAGAACCTTCCATTCAAATAACTCTATAGAGAATCATGCTCAACATCAGATGCAGAGATCACAAGAAAGCACCATATATTGAAGGAAAAACAGGAGTCTGAGATATCATAGAATCTACAAGAAAAACTTAAATGGCAATAGGCTGGTCATGTTGCAAGAATGGCAGATAAACGCTGGACATTACGACTTACAATGTGGATTCTCAGAGATCATTTGTGAAACTAGGACGAACTATATAAGTTCAGAAAGTACTGGCTCTGTGACGCCCACGAGAGAGAGGACTGGCAAATCTTGGATATAGATGCTAAAAAGCTACTGCTGCCGCTGCTGATGATGATGGTAGTGGTGGTTGTGGTGGTGGTTGTGGTGGTATGTGTCTGGGCCTCTCTATCTGTTTATTCGCATAATCTATATATTGAATAGCCATAACGCCACTAATCACCCGATCAACCAGCTTTATAGGCTATATTGGCTACAGATTCTTCTCTCTTTGCGTGTGTGTGTGTGCGTGTGTATGTGTGTGTGGGGGTGTATCTATGTGTGTGTCTCCGGGCGCTGCTCGTCACATCTTCGGAGCTACAACCATGAAGATTTGCACAAGTCTACTCCTTTGCTCATCTAAAAACGCGTTTTGTCGTGGGTTGTTATTTTAATGCTTGTCTTGTGTCTCTATGATTACCTTGGGACCAACAATGCCAAAATCTTGATAATTTTTGATAGAAGATTTTTTTTCTAGATAAATTTAGAAACTATTTTAGATCATTAGTTCTGGCACATGCCCGGGCTACAGTGATTCTTTTTGGATATTATCACGTATATCATAAACCGTTTCTTTGAGGCCTGTGAGTGAAACTTTTGTGTCGAGTTTTCAGGCTTAAAAAAAATCTGTGAAGATCTCTCGGCTAATTTCACACAAATGTTACCAAAATGTTACATGAAATCTCTATTTCCCTAATATGTCATTTTGATACCGCGAAAAGAGATATGTTGATGAAAAATATGTAAATCATGACTCCGATTATATAATACCAAAATTGTTCTGTAAAGTTTGAAATGAAAATCTGATTTTTATTCGCACAGTAACGTGTATGTCTGTGTATCAGGCATTGAGATATATAAGACCGACCTTGAAATGTTAAATTTTGAGCAATTCTCGCTGTATAAGCCAACCATTAATCCCACACTCGCTGTTGAGAGGTCAGCGGTTAAGTGGTACCCACTAACTGAATGACTAGATACAAACATAAAACATATTTGATCTACAGAAACGTACTACGATGAGCAATATCTTCCACGTATGATACATGGAACCACTATAGCCTCTTATTTCGTTTCTCGAATGAAAGATGGAACCACCACAACCACTTATTTCGTTCCTTGGGTCATATCTCAAACCACCTGAGCCACTTTTTCCATTCTTCGAGTGATAGCTGGAACCACCATAGTCTTTTATTTTGTTTCTGGGGTGACAGATGGAGCCACAATAGCCTTTTATTTCGTTCCATGAATGACAGATGGAACCACCATAACCTCTTATTTCGTTCCTTGAATCAGCCTCCATGGCCTCTTATTTTGCACAGTGTTTTGAAAGAAATGGAAATGTAATTAGATGTGAAGCATTCATTTACACTTAACAGATCTCCAGAAATCAAGAGGCTTGAAGACATCATACTCCCCCCAATTGTGCATAATGAGTGCAAGATTTAGCCAATTAACGTACAAATATAAAGAAATTTAAAGAAGCTTAGTCACTCATTAGAAACCGGAGTACGTCTTTTTGTAGCATGTCGTGTTAGAGATGATCAATTGAAAAATTTGAAAAAGATTTGATCAATTGATTAGTTACTTCTCCCACCTTTGTTGGGCAGTGATCAAAGACTGATTTTTTAAAAAGCATGGATGCTGTCACAAATGGGGGGGTCAATTAAGCATAAACTTACACCGTAAATCCCTCCCCACTAAAACCCTATTTAGGGAAGGAATCTTTTAAAAATCGTTTTTGTAGATATAATAAAGAGTAAATGTTCAAAATCTCAGCCTTCTAGCTCGTTGTACGTATGGTACATACATACATACATACATACATACATAGCCAACCAGCCGGAACAACTTTTTTGGCTCTTTCTAATAACGCGTCGACAGTCTTTGTAAATCCCAAACATGAATATTCCACTTATTGTACAAACCAGAAACGCTGCTTAAAGCAATAACGTTACTTGATATACAATGAAATGTTAAATGGCGTTGATAATAATACTAATCATCACATTGTTATAAGCATCACAGTCGATTATTTGAAGGTTATTTTTCAATTGATTGAGCTGCTTCTGGCAAATCGTTCACCATTCTCCAAACGAAACTCGAATGTTCTTTCGAGAAGCACAAGAAATTGTCATCAGAAGCTTGCAAGGTGGTACTTCTTATATATATATATATATATATATATATATATATATATATATATATATATATATATATATATAAAGAGAGAGAGAGAAAGAGGAAGAGAGAGATTGTTCAATGGTAAAAAATGAAAACAGAATTCTTGAGTTCAAACTCTAATCCTCCCCCGTACTCCCACCAATTTCCCTCCTACTCTCTACCAAGCCACATACCTAGAACTCTTCCTCCCATTCTCGTTGTCACCTTGGTAACACAGACATACTGCTGCCATCCCATAGGTTCTCATCTTATATCTTAATTATACCCGAAAAAAAAAAAAACTTGAAGAGGTTGCTGTCTTTATCTCACGAGTCTTGCCCGTTAATTTACGCTTAGTTTGACGGGCGCCGTCCGACTCAATGCATTTGCCTTGTATAGTATCAATAGAGGCCATTTTGAGAGGGGGTACCCGGCTCAGGTCCAACGGCTTGCCACAAATGCAAATAGCAGCTGGACTAAATCAAAATAGGGCATTTCGATTCAGTGAACACCGCCCTATACATTTACCCAAATCTCGCGGATTACCGCCGCACCGATTTTTTGCCCCGAGAATTCTCAATTCTGTCAATTGTATTATGCTCTAATGAGTCCTCTTGTTTCGAAATCTTTCACTGTTTTTGTTTGTTTTTTCGCTTGGTACCTACATACACTTTAGTCAACAAGGTGATAGTGCTAATTTTATCGTAAGAATCTTTGTGTTGTTTGTGAAAAAAAATTGTAGAAAATCTGATATAAAAAATTATTTGTGTCTACAATAAAAACTCGGGGATATTTGTGTTAGAATAATTGTTTACACGATGCAAAATGGCAAGATGTAATAATTTTCTTCAGAAAACCTTTTGGTGAAAACACTTTCTAATTTCAAAATTCTACCAAAAATTAGATTATGATCCGATTTCAATATAAATTTATCAACGACTTATGAAAGGCAGAAAATATTTGTGAGAAAAATAGGGTAACATAATTTTAAAGACAACAAACCCTTCTTTTTAATTGTATGAAATCTCTCAGAGCGTGAGCCTTTCTGATTTTTTTTCTTCTTTCATCTGTATTTTTTTAGATTTCAATCCCCTCAGTGGTAATATATATGATCAAAGTTTCAAACATTTGAAATTATTCAATAACTGACTCCGATTTTCACGTCTAGGGAATCAAATTACTGTTAAGAAACAAGCTTTTCCAAGATTAGGTTTGTGGCTCAACCGTAGATAGCTAAGATCTACAAAGAATATGTGTTCAATGACTGAAAGGAAAGTAAGTATAACTTGTTGACTCTCTCTTCCCATTGCCGTTCGTTGTAGGAGGCTTTGGTAGTTGTCAGCGTTGATTCGAATTACCAATTACCTCATCACTGCTCCACGATAGCTTCTCGTTTATAAAAGGTTGGCACTGGTCATAATACCGGGATACCTAATGAGATCCGAAGTCACTACACTGAGTAATGGCCTAGTGGAACTCTTCTACCAAAATCGATCGATGTTACGTTCCCACTTTCTTATTCGCCCCGCACAAGGGTTATTAAGGTCATGCTGTGTCAGTCTTCCAAGTGAAGAGAACTAATCTTGAAAATTTAAGCCTGGATCTTTACCAGAGTTCGAATAGCGATTTCAGGTAAGGATATTAGAAAAAAAAAACAGCTACTTCGAACATTAAACAGACCCAACTTTCATTCCTAATCACCGTGCTTGGAGAAAGATTTTTTAATCTTTTAGAAAATGTCCAGAAACAAGCAACTAAGTTCCAGAATCAAAAAGTGTCTGTTATGAGGATAGATTATAAGAGTCAGGGTAAGGAAATAGGAGGGGTCGGGGAGATAATAGAAATTATAGCCGGTCTTGAAGATCCCGAATGTATAATTACCAGAAGAGTGTGCAAGGGATTGAGAGTCCGCACATTTGCTATAGAGTTCAATAAAAGTAGATCAAACATTAGAAAATCCCTTTTTTTAGCGATTGAGTGATGGTACTATGGAATAGAATACCGGGATATGTCGGGCTATCAACAGATATAAATGATTTTCAAAATAAATATGATGTTTATTACACCACCGCAAATGTTCGAGTCGCTTGAAATTGTGTAAATATGATTGTTATGAGGTCTGCTGGTATATACAATTAATCAACCAATACTGTCACCAAAATTGTCACCAAAAAAAAAAGGGAGTGAAGTAAATTATCCATTGATTACGCCCTTTCCATCTTTTTTTAATTCATCATCCCCAACACAGTATATCACTTGAGGATGTTGGTCATGTGACAGTTTCTATTGAATGAGTAACCAGACATGTTTGTATATTTTCGTAGAAAAATAAATGTTCTAAATGTCATATGTATTTGTTATAGAAGGCGCCATTTTGGTTTGAGTGTATTTGATAGATGAACAAATGAATTATGTAAATATTCTACACTGGCAATTGCGCCTGCCGTAGAGTAATGGTTACCGAACCCATCTCACCAACCATTGCTGATTTAGTGAGTTCAGTGCTTCGATAACCGATGTGTACAATATCATCGAGACCTTTTATCAGACTAAGCCAAGTTTATAAACAATGTAAATATACCTGGATGGTTACCAAGCTCAACTCATGGACAATTGCTAATGAATTCAATTTATCATTTCGGCCTTTGATTTGACAGAGTAAACATGAATAGTAAACGAACCTAAATGAATATATCAGATCGCAAGCCACAAAGATATGGTTGGCAGGCTATGCTCCCAGTCTACCGATGGAATAATCAGGTTCTTACTGAGGAATGGCCAAGCGAAACTAATTTTCAAACTATTGCTCGATGACAGATGCTCATATTAGCAGATTTCCTAATTTCAGATTCGACCAGCAAATGGACGAAAGTTGAATTTTTGCAAACAAGCTTCACATTCTCTTGTCAATGTAGACTAAGCCTATCGAATATCTATATAGGTTACGTATCGTAGACCAATGGTTAGTAAGCTAGTTTCTCCGACCATTACAAGTGTAAGGCATTCAATCCTCAGTGAGCACCCCATCATCGTGGCTCTGTGCCAGACTAACTTGAGATCAGCGAATATCTACTCTTTACGTTTACACAGGTTTTGTGCAATGACAGATACAGGTTTTTCCAGCTATCCAGTGTTCATACAAAAACCTGGAGTACAGCAATAGAAATTACCATTCATTAGAATGGAAAATTTTCTGAGCGTTCCCAGGCCCCAAGAAATGGTGATAATGGTGTGTTTGGCTGAGTGGTCAGAAGTTGAGGTTGTGGGCAGTGCAGTACAAGAGAGAGGAAGAGGGTACATGTAGTTTCGATAATGACTCCCTTACAAAAGAAACGCTGATCACTATTTTCAGTTTTCTCATTATTTTTGTAAAAGCAAAAGTGGCGCGAAGAGTACTTTCGGAAAACGAGGAATACTTGAATTTTCAATCATCAGGATTACTAATCTTTGTACGACAAAAGGTCACATGGCAGTAACGGGGGGAAAGAGATGGTGCTGCGCCTATCTTACAAGTTCAGAGAGCCTACCTGCCTCGAAAATCTTGATTTTATTGAACTCTGACCTCTGTTACCAGTAGGAAGTCTTCCAGTTTATCAAGATGATGTGTAAAGAATTTATAAAGTGTAAAACAAATAGAAGATGGTCTGTAACCCTCGTTAGTAAGTAAGAGAAAATAACGAGAGCCACGGGCGGCAAGGTGGTTGAGGATTTGTGGCGGAGCTGGGAGAAGATGCTGGAGTGGCCTTCCCCCTGCCTTGGCACCCGCCTTGGCAGTTCAAACTTCATTTCCATCATTTTAAGTGGTTTTAATAATAATGCACCTGTGATTAGAACAAGGTTAGAATTGGGTCACTGAGCACAAAATGGGTTATCTCCCTTGTTAAGGACTGACCGTAAGGAAAATGATAGAGAGAAAAGAAAGAAAAAGATTTCGAAAGGGGAAATATGGAATGATATTGAATAGGAAGATATGTATAAAAGTGGGAAAAAAGAGAAAGAATAAAAGAGAAAAAGAAAAAAGAAAGAAGGAAGAGGAAAAAGAAAAGGAAAGAGGTGAGGAATAAAGGAGAAAAGAGAAAGAGAGGGGAGAAAGAAGAGGAAAAGTGAAAGAAAAGGAAAGAGATTAAGAATAAAGGCGAAAAAAGAAAGAGAGGGAAGGAGGAAGGGGAGGAGTGGAAGAAAAAGAAGAGGTAAGGAATTAAGTAGAAAAGAGAATTAAAAGAAAGAAGAGAGGACAGCGGGAAAGAAAGGTGAGAAGGAAAGACAGAAAAATGGTTCAATTGAAAAGGAATACGAGAGAAGAAAGATGAAAGAAAGAAGGAACGGAACGGAATTCTTATGAAAAATGAACGAACCAAACAGGAAGGAATAAGCATAAAAGAAATAAGAAAGGATGAATGAAACAGAGAAAAGAAAAAAGATTAAACAAATGAAGTCAAAAGAAAGAGATAACATTATAAAGAGATGTAAAATGAAAAAGAATGAAGGAAAAAAAAGGAAGAAAGAGAGGGAAATGGACGAGATGAAAAACAAAAGAAGAGACGCGATGGAAACAGAGGAAATGGTTAGGGGTTTGAGAGTAAGCATATAAAAGCTCAAGTCATGCCGGTTGATTATTCAGCATTTAGCCCACCAGTGACCCCTTAATGAACGACATTTTGACCTTTGCTTGCTTCCCCACAAGAGGTAGCTTAAGTCGGACGCAACGTCTTAGCATTCAAACCATGTCTTTTGGGTCATCAGGTCCAAATGACGTTGTCTTTCTAGTTGAGTGTCAGTTGACATTCGCTTCTCTCTCTTCCTTTCTCTCTCTCTAATTTGATTTACACCCCCCCTCTCTCTCTCTCTCTCTCTCTCTCTCTCTCTATATATATATATATATATATATATATATATATATATATATATACATAAAAGATTTGTTTATACATTTGCATTTTCCCTCCACAGGTTATCGGTAGGGTGCAAGTGACAGCAAGTTTCCACAAATCGCCTGCACTGTCACTGATCCCGAGATGATCTAGAATTGTCGATTCCGATATCATTGGCCAGGAAACTATCGTTGAGACAATTCCCAGTACACCAATCATTATGGCACAAATTTCTTTCATCATTCTAGGAAAATCATTGAATTGTTGTCGGAGTTGACTCAGCTTTAAATAAATAGCAATCAGCCAACCGCAGTGCATCGTTTACGTACCTTAGAGAGAATTCTGGAACTTGGAAAATGGCTTCCACATGAAATTTTGGAAATGATCATTGAATAACATTTATACTAGCTGAAGTTATTCTGGAGTAAAAATGGACTAAACCTTTCAGACTTGTGAAAAAAAGTTTCACTTTTACTTTTGATTCTGCAAAGGTGAGAAAAAAACGTTTCCATTTACCTTGATTCCGTATAAGAAGGGAAAATGTCTCCCTCCACTTTCGACCCTCTAAAAGAGAAAAAGTTTCCTTTTTATTTGTGATCCCTGGAAGCGGAAAAAAATTTTCTTTCACTTTTCATCCCATAAAGGGGAAAAGGTTTCCCTCCACATTTTACACCCGACACTTTTGAGCCATCAAATGGAAGGATGACTTCCCTGTTCCATATGACTCCTTATAAGGAAGTAAAACTTCCCTTCACTTTTGACCCCCTCAAATGGAGAAAAGTTTCCCTACACTTTGTCTCACTTCACTTTAATTTATATGTATATTGAACGGAAATTAAGGGTTCAATTTAGCTTTACTTTTTAATGGAAAACTTTTCCCCTCTGACCAATGTATTCTGAGATAATTTCCGAATTGTATTTAAAAAGAAAATGATAATGTAAGACAATGAAATGTAAGACAAAATTTATCCATTTATTTTTGGCCCCTGGAAACTATCTTTCAGACTGATTCCTAGTACACCAATTATTTTCGGGGAAAGAGTGATACATGATTTCATACGACTGAAGATTTCATTGCAAAATTCAATACAACCCCGATAAAATAAATGGAACACCTGCAAACAGTTTGAGTTATTTTATGTATTTTTCTGTCGAAATAGAATCATTAAAGATATTTAAATTTTGATGAACATTATTTCAACTGACAACCGAAATTTAATGATAAATTAACAATATTCCGTTAACATCTATTTTTCTTTTGTCTCTTTTAATCAAACTATCAGAAAGCTCACTACTTCAGAACTCTTGATTATGCAAATTTTGTAAATAAATGCTCATGTTTTATTGATTTCAAAAAGTAACTCAGTTTTTTTAAGTGGGCGAGTCCATAGTTTCGAGTGGTGAATAAGAGATATTTTGGTCAGCAAAGTTGTTACTTTCCAGTAGAAGCGTTCATTCTTACGGATAGAGAAACAAACAGAAAAAGTCACATTATTGAATATATATATATATACATATATATATATATATATATATATATATATATATATATATATATATATATATATGGATGTGTGTGTACAGTTCCTGATTCAACAACTAAAAGCAACATAATACGTCAATAACACGAGGTGAAGGCAAATTCTACAAGGAAACAGTTTTAAGCATAATAAACAAAAGGTGGAAAACGACGCTGTTTATGTTACAGGAGTCAGTGTCACGCTAGACAAAGTCTAGATAGCTCCGACAACGGGTGAAGGCGGAGAGAAAGAGATAGCAAGTGTGCAATGGTGGGTAGAGGGAGGAGCGGAAGTAAAGGGGTTGGCTAAAGGAGTTCATAGCAGGAAGTGAGATGGGGGTGTCGGGAAAATGGACGAGATTTGATGTTCAAAAATGGCGGTGTCGGGTATTGATGCAAAATAAACAGCATCTTCTGAGCGAGTGGGTAAATAAACGAATACGCAATAGAGAAAGATGTTTTTTTTCGCCTCTACTTTCTGTCCCACTACTTTTTCTACCCCGTCCCCCACCTCTCTCTCTCTCTCTCTCTCTCTTTTTCACTCTTCCCATCTTTCAAAATGTTTACCTACCCCTCTATCTATCTTCATCTTTGTGTCCATCTCTATTTCTCTCTCTGGAATACCCAGTCGGGTTCTCGATGAATCCATCATCTGCTCTATCTATCTATCTATCTATCTATCTATCTATCTATATATATATATATATATATATATATATATATATATATATATATATATATATATTGTTACATGAAACGAAAGAAGGAAGAGTCTGAGTCTGAATGTTGCGGGTCTGGAGAATTCACTTGATGTCGAAAAACTTCCATTCGAGCTAAATGATCGTTTACTGGGTTGCATTTGCGACATCAAGATGGATACAGCCATTCGGCAAATAACCAGAAAAATGTATTTTGGTTCTAATGTATCATTCAAACGTATAGACTGAGCTGCATTTTCCTTCAAAACATTCTGCATTAGACACCGATTTTCACGTTCATGGTCTTCCAGAAAGGTTTTTTTTCCCTCCTTGAACTCCAAATTTCCCATTTTAAAGATCGCAAGCCATTCTCAATACGTTCTTGCACTTTGTACACGTGTATTATAAGCTTCAGTGATCCATTGTGTAACTTCTGCTGCACTTTTTCCCTGATTATACATGAAGAATGAAAGCTGTTGATAGTGCATTTTATGTAAATCCATGCTTTTCACCAAAATACCGTAACTTTATCTCTTTTCTGCAAATAATTCTTTAGTGACATTGAGTTCACTGTTGTAAAATGTGTTTCCTAGATAGACGTATTAGATATTACTGAGCATCAGGGCGTTCATTTGCCATCGATACAAAGTCGACATATTATTATCAATCAATCCTAGAATACATTTCTGTACATGAACAGATACTATCCACTAAAGTTACTTAATCGGCAGTGAGATGCCATTGATTAGGCAGTGTATTGTGAAGCCGTTGCATTCAGTGATCGAACATGCCTATCCTTCACGTATCGTCGAAGATTTGAGGGGCAAAGCATCTCATCACCAAGGTCTGTCAGTCACCTTACAGTTCAGATTAGGCTCCTTACGATTTCTAGCTTTCCTTATTTCCAGACCGTGGACGAGAGTAAGCGAAAGGCCGATGGCGATCCCGAAAGATGATTTTGTAGACTTTTAGAAAAGTCGATAGGGTGCTAGTATAAGTGTATGGGGGCCTAAGGAGATTACTTATAAAGGGGCTAAGGTGGCATAACCCCAGTTTAATATCAAATGGCAGGATACTTTCCGGGCAGACCCAGTACTCTTAGGTAATAGAGTGCTTACTCCTTTCGTACTGAGATTGCTTTCCCTGAAAACACATGTCAGTAGTAAACACAAACACAGTGTCAAGCAAACAGCTTTCTGACTTTATCGCTGATTTTATTCGTACATGAATTTACTGTTGAGGAATGAACAGCTTATATGGAGCCAAGATCCTGTGAGAACAAGGCTTACTCAAGTCAGAATTAAGCCAATACATTGGCTCCTACTCCAAACATTGGCTTTTATTTCAATTCGAACACCAACTGCCAATGTCGGAAGCGAACCCCCTTCAGTTTCAACCACCGGGCAGTCGTTCTCAGATAAACGGTAAACGTAATTGAGGGAATTCACTCTAAGACAATTTAACTAATCAGATAATTCATTCTATTTTTTGAGAAATCTCTCTGTGTGTGCGCATCAAAAATACTCGACAAGTGGCCATTGTATGTACTTGATATTTGCCAAATATGATTTGAGGAATTATATTTACCTATTTCCACTTATTCAACTCTCTTTTACTACAATTTACATATCTTTGGCAAAGATGGTTCGAAAAATAATTTCTTCGGCAATGTGGAGTAAATAAGAGTATATTTTTTAACTTTTCATTCATAGATCTAAATGTAGAAATGAAATACCTAAATCGGCAACACTGAAGAGATTTAACCGATATACTTTGAAGCTGTAGATCAGTACAACGGACAGGAAATTATATTACAAGACAAAATTGGCCTCACACACCACAACGTCCGACTCTTTCCAAACATGCATTTTTTGAACGGGCATGCCCTCGTGTAACTTGATTCAATTGACAATTTCTATGATTGTAGGACGGAGTGTAGAGATGAGGTTAGTAAGATTGTATTGCGTCAATCTTTCAAGGGTTCCTACAATCTTTCAAATGGAGAGAGCTGTCTTATAATTAAAAATCGACTTTCGAAACCCTGGCTTCTACTTGGGCTTGAACAGCGGTGGGAAATACGCAACACTTTCAGGTAGCTAGGAGGCAGATGGATACGTGTCTTTTCTCACTCTTACTCCGCGGTCGCATCCGAGGAAGAGTCCAGCGTTATGTACTCATGATCTTGTCGATAACTACAATGGATTTGTGGGCGTCACTCTTAAAGCCACTCTTTATTATATCAAGGTATGGACCTCTAGCCTTCACGCAACCAGAAGTCATCTGGTAGTAGCTTACATACCTTCCACCCTAATCACACAGCTTAGGATGCACCCAATTAGCTGCTGAATAAAAAAAAAATTTCCTGGTCTTCGCTCGTACCAGGAATCAAACTCATGACAATTTGGGTTTGAGGTAGCCGCGCTAACCATTACACCAACCATTTGTCTTTACCCAAAGGCATTGGTACCAGGTGAACACCAATTGTCTCAGTCGAGGTTTGAACTCAGTTCGCCAGTCCCATTCTTCATGCCGATATTCGTTAGGGCACTCCACATCCCTATCCTATATTTTAGAATCAAGTTTCCCAAGGTTAACTGTCTTCATTCTTGCAGAGGACGGCATTCTGGCATGGGTGGCCCGAAAATGTCGACCGAGCTGGCAATGACCAGTTAGTGCATTCAGTGGGAACCAGGTCAGCGGGAATTGGGGTCGAAATCATTTGGAGACGGAAAATCGTTGAGTCAAGAAGATAATAAAAATTGGAATTATAAAGAAAAATAGAATATAAGACAGGCACATAAAGGAAGCGGTGAATAGTTTTATCGATAACGGTACATAAGATAAGCAGATGGGTAGGAAAAAAGGGGGGGGGGTGAAATTAGGAGATGCGAAGAAAAACAATGAGAAAAGCCTAATTAAAAGGGGAGAAAGAAAGAAAGGGCAAATTAGAAGAGGAAAAGAAACAAAGGACAAATTTGGAGAGAAAAAGCTTAAATAGAAAGACATGTCAAATTTGAAAAAAAGAAAGACCAAATCATGAAGAAAAAAAGAATAAGAAAGAAAAATCAAATTGGAAGAAAGAAAAGGAGGAGAAAGAGAGAAACAAATGAATAAAGGCCAAATTTAGAAAAAGTCAAATTAAAAAAAAAAAGATAAATTATGAAGGAAAATAAAGAAAGGGAGAAAGAAAGACCAGATAAGAAGGAAACAAACAAACAAATACAAATTTGGACAAAAAAAAGTCCCAGTAGAAGGAATATGTCAAAATAAAAAGATAGAAGGAAAGATAGACAGAAGATTAAATTCGAAAAAAGAAGAAGCGCTAAAGAGAAAGAGAGAAAATGTCAAATTAGGAGAAAGAAAGAAAGAAAGGTAGAATCAATATGTGTAATAACCTATATTTTCCGCTTATTGTACGCCTGAGAAATCTGGTGTCATCTTCAACAATCAACAATGGATGAGTGATTATTTGTCAGTCTTCTGGTTCATCTCAGTGTCTGTCTGTGTCATCTTCAGTCTCCAACCACAACACACGTCTTCCTCTTATGACTCCCAAATCCATCCAACACGTGTTTACACTTTTCTTGATGCTGTCAAAGCAACTTATTTCGGCCTTACTCATTGAGGCGATAAGAAAAATGGACTATTCCATTCACGATCCACTACCTTCTGAGAAAAACCCTTGTACAGAGAAAAACACTTATTACAATCACGGAACTCAGCTATTATCATCAAGGTCAGTCGGTCCCAAACATCTCATTTGAAACGAATTAAAAAATCACATTTATTTCATACTATCACATTTAGTCGTTTACCATGCAATCTTAAATATAATGCAAGTCACCCATCCCGACATTTTGTTGCCGAAAGTCAATAATCTATCTAAATATATTATCATTTTTTAATCTCGAGTATAAAGCTACCTTGGAATTTTGAACCTGGTTTTAGTGTGTTGAATTTCTCAAATAATACACGCGCAAATACGATAATTTCACATTAATCTTTCGTAACATAAAGTTATTTCTAACAATGAATTCAATAATATAACAACGAATTTAAGCAATGGGGATTTTTCCAATTTTCATATCCTTTGCTTATTGTTATCAGTCGGTTATTGTTATATAAAAGATCCTATCGAAAAGTGATCCAAATAAACAGCTTTCTCTGTATTTAGCCACTATCAAGATATTCTTATTTGTATTTTTTTATTTTGTCCTTTATTCTATTTACATAATAGTCTCCTTAAATCTCCAGCAGCATCCTCAATACTCTCACAAACCCTAGCACTTATAAGCAGGACAGGTCCGACCCTTTTTCGAACTTTTTAATCATCCAATCTTGATTCTTGTGGTTTTGGCACGGTCATAAGTGCGTCAACAATTATAGGCACGACCCTGATCAAAATCCAGTTTTCTCGGTTCCTGGGCAAGGACCCTCTTTCTCTTGCTCACCAGATCCCGTGTTCTTGTTTCGATTAAGTGATCAGTCTGGATCTCAAAGTCCTAATGTACCTTATTCGTTTTATTTTCGTGGATAGTCTCTAGTTTGTGCTGTCACCATTCATCTATTTGATGGAACCCAAGCCGTTTGCACAATTCCGTGTGTATATCTGTTCCTTCTCTGTCGTGCTTATTTTTGTTTTCTCTTTCTAGATGATTTGCAGCATTCACTTCTGATGTGCTTCACAGTCTTTTCTTTTTCTCCACAAAGCCAACATTTGCTAAAGAAGATTCTTGTGACTTGATCCTTTACACGGATCACTAGACAAGTCTGGTGCGAAAATTTATGTAATCAGAAAAACAATGATACTATTAGTAAAAGTGCAAGGTCAGTATATAGTATTTGCAAACAAATATAAACCCCTATTGCCAAAATTGTCACTGCTTTACACGGCTTCCTATATCTGTGTAAATATTCTCTAATGGTTCACGCTGCTTAATAACAATTGTAGAATGACTAACGGAGAGATGCGATAAAAAGCAACATAAATAAGATTGAAGAAATACTCGTCAAAAATCTACTTAAATGATACGATACGTGCATATGTTTATATTTTTGTCTGTGGCATTTGCCAGACCAGGTCGACTTGATATGAAGTAAGATTAGTTAGATTGACATTTAACGTAGGGGCACGCATGCGCACGTATTGGTAAGGACTAGGATTTCCTAGTTTACGCTACCAGAGTCACGAAGACCTAAGGGCAACTCCCAACCCTTGTCTTTCAGTGCAATGGGGAGGTGCTGTCCCGTGGACGGAATCTCAAGGGCTTGGCTCGCCCTGTTTATGCAGCGTCCCGCCTAAAGACGAGGACACTACAGAGGAATGAATACAACTGTAGCCTCCCTTCCCAAAGGCCGGGTAGCTACACTTTGGTCCCTTTTGCACGATGCAGGAAGTGTAATATTTTTCGAATGTCGAGATCTGTTCTAATTTTTAGCCGAGGAACGGGTAAAAACCAGGACGGACCAATCAGGACGTAAACCTGTGACCCTGAATGTGCAGTCACGTGTACATCCGGAGAACCAATCAGTGACGTCATGATGGAAATGTCAGAATCAAAAATTAGCGTTAAAAAAAAGAGATATGAGAGATCTTGTACGCTAGTTTCGCTTGCCGTCTTATCACTTTCATTACAGTCCACGTAAAGAGAGATACGGAGCTAATATTGCTAGACAAAGATTATTTAGAGAAGGCAGCTTTTTTTTTTCGATTCAAAGATGAAGCAAAAAAGAAAAAAATGCCAAGAATATTATTTTTCTTTCTTTCTTCAATTTATATTTATTCATTTTTTTTCTTTCTTTTTTTTCTGATATTTATTCAAAGATTTTCCTTTCGTATTTCTTTTCTGGATTTCCTTTTTTCTTTTTCTGAGTTTCTTTTTTTTCTTTCTTTTTCCTAACTTTCTTTTTCTTTCTTTCTTTTTCTCTGCTTTTTATCTATCTCGTTCTTTCTTTCTTTATGTTTTCTATCTTTATTTTTTTTTTCATTCATTCTACCTTCCTCTTCATTTGGACTTTTCTTACTTTCTATCTTTCGGTTTCTCTTTTTTTTTTTTACTGGTTTAAGATTCTCTTTCCTTGTCTTTTCCGCCATTCTATTTCTTTCTTTTTCTTATTTTTGGTATTTCTTTCTTTTTTATGGATTTTTCTCCGTTCCTCCCTCTCTTCCTTCTTTTATTTGATGTTTTTCCCCCTTTTTTTCTTTTATTTGATGTTTTCTGTTTGTTTTCCTCCAAGTTTCTTACTTTCTCTTTCCTCTTCCCTTCTTTTACCCTTTCTATCTTCTAATCTGAAGATTTATCAATTTTTCCCCTTTTTCTTTCTTTCTTTCACCCCTGCCCTTTTTCGTTCATCTTTTTCTTCCACACTTCCTCTTCTTCCTCCATGCATTCATTGATTCCTTCGTTCTTTCTTTCTTCCTTCCTTTTATTGACTGTTTCTTTCCTTTTTCCCTAGATTTTCTTTATTTTCTTTCTTTCTTTCCTTTTCCTGTTCCAAGTTTGTTTTAAAAATATTTACATTTCAGATTGAAGTCAAGACCAAAAAGAGTAGAAAATAAAATAGAAGTACAGACACATCGAATAAATGTCATTTTGTGCAAGGAGGTAAGGGGCCTCGCACTGCCGACCGTTCGTTCTGTCAGTGCTCAACCGGCCGGCAGATATGTAAACAATGTAGAACCATATCAGAAGCGATTTGGGAGGATGTGACGACAGTGTCGACGGTGGATTCCGTATTTCCTTTCGACAACGGAAAAAAGAGGAAGTGTGATTGAGATAGGATCATATCCACTGGCACACACACACGCACGCACGCACACACACACACACACACACATATGCACATAAGTATAACAACCTATAAACACAGACAACCCTCTATCAACCCATTGATATACCTAGGAATATTATTATACAGTCCCTACTATATACGGTTTGCCTGGAAATAATCTAGCCATCAAATTTTAACGAAAAAAAAATGTCTACCTAGGGCAATGGCATCTTAGTCCCCTTCATTCTACGAACTAACACCCCTTCCACTTTTTAAAACAGTCTACACAATTCTCTTCTCGAATTTCTATCAATTGTCTTTTTACGCTTTCCTTCATTTATCCACTGTCCATAATCTCTTTGGTAAAAGCCAGAAGTCGCAAGGAGTCAGATCTAGGCTCTAGGAGCCCGGCACACCTGGATGATATGATGCTTGCCAAAACACTTGCACAAGACGCAAAGGTCCGGCAGGCACAATCATTGTGAATGCGATGGTCACACAGTACACAGGCATCTCACTGCCGACTGAGTAATCCAATGGGAGAGTGTTCAAAGATGGCAAGATACTTTCCAGACAGACCTCGTGCATTCACACCACTGAGCGAAACGCCGTCGATTTCTGGACAGAATCCATTTTCCCTCGCATATCACAATGCAATCAAGAAATCGATCGTTTTTGTCGCTCTATAGAAGTACAGAAGAGACTTCGTAACGGAAGATTTCTTTTGTTTAGGTAGTACGATACCGATTTGTAAAGCTTTTTTACTCTTCCAATTTGGTGTAAAAGTCAAACAACTGTTGGATGGTGAAAGGCGAATGCTCAAGTGAGACCCGAAAGGGATGAGTTTTGCTATTTATTGAACCAGGCCACTCATTGATAAACGATCACATCATCAATGGCTTGCGATATTAATCTCAAAGCTACTGTACAACTACAAGCGTCTGTATAGTAAGTACTTATCCTAAGACAAAGATCAGAATTGGTTTTAATGAAACTGCTTACTGCTCGACTTGTACTGTATGTGTCTTGGTGGAGGTTGGAGAGTCGGTTGCACTATGTCATTCGTCCGTTTTTCATTCCTTTTTATTTTACTTGAGCTATTTATCATACTTCACAACTGGCTTGCTAGGTCTGTCATAGCTTCATCGGAGAACAGTTAACCGTACGTTTCAGTTCCCTATCATGTCCGTCATCAGCTTCTCAAGACGCTGGACGGTGGGTTGACGTCCTCGGTTTGTATTTAGAGTCCTCCACCTCGTAGACAGATTGGCAACAAAGGCTGAAGAGCCCAGTCTGTCCTGCTATCTATTTACAGACGGTGTTGGGGGAGAAGAAAAGGATTCATGCATTTCCTGGGGTCATTAGTGTGAAGTGAATATAAACTGTCTCCGTTTACAAGAAACCGAGAAGAACTTACTAAGTGGATATCGGAAACCACTAACCATTCATTCGCACGAAAAGAAAACATAATGATCACAATAACAAAACATATTTCCGTTTGCTGAAAAGTGTATTAGGCACAAAATGTTGCCATTCACCGGGTATATATCTTTGTAGTTCCCATATATATATTCAGGACTTTCATGTGCAGTGATGACTGAGAGGAAAGAAGAAAGAAGGGAGAGTGTACTGTGCAAATCTTCCTAGCGGCAAAGTTCATTAATATATACTAATATATACTTAAAATGCCCGGGGAAAATAAGGTATAACAACTGAGGGAAAATAAGCCCTTTGATATATTTCAATTAAAAAGATGAAACTCTAAACCAAATTTCAACTTTTTAGGTGCAAAATTGTGGCATACAACTTGGAACAGACACTCATACGTATAGATATACATTCACTTTTACATACATACTAGAATATACCTGTTCAAAATGACAGAGTTATTTAAGTATGGATCGGTACTAAAGCGCCTAGAGCTAGTTTAACGGGTAATTCAGTTTTTATCTACCTTATAGATATAACTCATAAACGTACTATCTAACATTAAGATGATAAGCTTAATAATTAGCAGTATACTGACGGTACTTTCTCGATAGTTTTCATATAATAGCAACATATTTTTTTAATTCAAATCCAGAATGCCGGAAAAAATAAAAGTACGAAAACGGAAATCTCGTATCGATTCTTATTAAGACGCACTTCATAATTGCAGAGAGAAACTTGAATCAAATTTGTAGTGAGAATTCCATAAGTATTCTTAATAAATTTGTGTGTGTGTGTGTGTGTGTGTGTGTTGATTGTAAAGATATAAGAGAGGAACAAAATTTTATTCGGTACCGGTGCTAACAGAGTAACATATAGAACAGTTGCATAGTTGAATATTTATCCTTCATGTTTTTTATGATCATCGCAGTCTATTTAACAGATATTAGGAAATAATTGTCCAGAGGCTTTTCCCTTTTTTGTTTGTTTCTAATGCTAGACGATCTAAACAAAGAAAGCAAAAAAAGTCGGCCTACACATGAACTGTCAAGATAGAAAATGCAAAACTCGGCAAGGTAGACCACTACATCTATCTAGGACAACGAATCTCCATGAGACCCTCAAAAGAAGAGGAAATCAAACGAAGAATCACTTTGGGATGACAAGCCTTCGGCAGAGCAAGCTCAACTTTCAAAAAGCAGATGATCCCAATAATCCTAAAAAGAAGAGTATACAACCAATGCATTTTCCCGATAGTCACTTACGGAGCTGAAACATGGAACCTAACCAAGAGACAGACCTGCCAGCTGAGAAGTAAGCAACGTGCGCATGAGAGAATCATCCTCTACCTTACATGGAGAGATCACAAGACAGTACAGTATATAAGGAAGAAAACAAGTGTCCGTGACATCATATCAACTATAGAAACTATTTAAAAACTCAAATGGCAATGGGCAGGCCATGTTGCAAGAATGAAAGAACCGATGGACATCACGCCTCACACATGGATCCCCAGAGATCATATAAGAAACTGAGACCGACAGAACACAAGATGGAGAGATGAACTAGATAAGTTCAGAATATGCTGGCTCTGCAACGCCCATGATAGAGAAATATGGTGGATTCTAGGGAAGGTCTATGTCCAACGATGGACGTTAAAAGACTGATGGTGGTGATGGTGAAGAAATAATTGACACAAATAACTTTAAAATGTTTTGCGTTTCAAGCTGCAAAGCTTTCTAGAATATATATATATATATATATATATATATATATATATATATATATAGAGAGAGAGAGAGAGAGAGAGAGAGAGAGAGAGAGAGATGTATGTATATAATAGCACTCATCAATATATATCTATAATGATGAGCAGTATCATTATAAACGGAGACATTGACCAGAATGCTAGCCACTGTCTCGTAACATCAATGACTCCAATTTCGAATATTGGATGTTACAGTTATGGTTAAGAAGAAATGTCCAACAACATTTGTTGTGTATTATGCTGAGTCGGCATAGACCAGCGAGAGTATCCATGTGAACCGATTTCCATTGTTGGAAGCGCCTCTTATGGGTACACAAGGGCCGGAGCTGGATCTTGTATCAATGGAAGAAACGTCGCCAGATCCAATGTGTCTGGCTTTCTCCTCAATAAGGAAACAGGGTTCGAGTGGGTGGTAATACAGGGTGAATGATGACACCAAGATGCAATACAGCGGGTAAACGATAATCTGGTGGATGCAGAATGAGGGTTTGGGCAACATCAACTTGTACCTGACACTGTAATCTATCATTCACGTGAAAGGTACTTTGTAAACATCACTGAAGACACGCTACACATCCACAGGGCAGCAGTCTTTTACGCTGGCAGTGGCATCTTTCATCAGGATAATGTGCAAGCTGTACGAGAATGTTGTCATGAACTTCTCAGATCTTTATCTGTTGAACACTCATGGGATGTCTTAGAGCTGCATGTTTGCTCTACAGAACCCCAACGTGTAACCTGCTACATTTAAAGGACCTGCTGTTAACATCTTGTCACAAGATCCATGTAGCTGTAGAGGTTTTGCAGAGTAACTCATCGGGTAAGTACTATTTTATGGACACACAGGACCAACACCTTATTAGGCAGGTAGTTATAATGTTTTGGCTCATCATTATATATATATATATATATATATATATATATATATATATATATATATATATATATTGTGGACGTATTTCCATAATTACTTAATTTGCCTCCTTTTCTTTTCTTTATTTCAAATGCGAAGGGAAACAACCATAAACGCCTACACTCAGATAATTTAATAACAAAAAAATAAGGAAGACCTAACTCCAAAGTTGGTCATGTTGTACCAATGCGCATGGAAAAGTAGGTCCCCACGTTGGCGCAGCGCTATAACATTTCAAATTAATTCTAACTGGCTGATTTTCTGATGAATGAATAGAAAATCTTTATATATATATATATATATATATATATATATATATATATATATATATATATATATATATATATATATATGCGCATTAACGAGACATTAGCAAAACGGGGACGAGTTGAAATGCTCGTCTCCTCGTTTTTGACCCAAACTAAAAAGATCTAGAAAGATTTTTTAAAAACAGAAAGATAAAAAGGAAGTGAAATAGTTTGACCGTATTTTGTTATGATTTAATAAACTGTTTTGACTTGATTCATTCATACTTTTTCTCCCGTTTATCATTTACATGTGTGGCAGTAGATGTAGCTTGATGGATCCAACGCTGATGAGTTTCAGTCAAGATCACAATGGTCTGATAGAAGCTGCATTCCGTTCGATGATCTTCGTTAGAAGCATGTTTATTTGGATTGAACGCACACACACACACACACACACACACACACATATATATATATATATATATATATATATATATATATATATATATAGCAAGAACAAAAGGTCAGCAGATGGCGTAAAATGACAGTAAACGAAGTTCAATTTAGGACGCGTGATAGAAAAGTTCGCCAGTAAGACATGGAAGTGATTAGCACGATCACACCACGGGGGGAAATGAAAAGGCCTCTTTCCAGCTGTGGACGTACAGCAGCTGATGATGATGATATATATATATATATATATATATATATATATATATATGCTTGATTAAATATCTATGAGCAATATCTTTTATTTGTAGATTGTCATTAATAAAAAGTATTACTCATGAATATTTGAACACGCATAAAATCGTTTTTCCATTCCCTGAGATTGCAGGCACCGTTATGGATTTAGAGCAGGGGTGATACAAATGAACTCATTAGTTTGACAACTCTTCCATATTGCAATGTGAGTTCACTTTTTAAATCTCCTTGATCAATGCAGGACAAAAACCTTGAAAGGATGGAAACAAAAAAAGATGTTTTCCGTCATTTAACACTTTAATTCAATTAAAAAAAAATGATCTTCAATGTTCAGCATTCAGAACCACAAAACATGACTAAATGCATGCCTTGCAATATTGATTGCAAATGATTTGATTCTTCTTGCGTAATGTTTCGGTTTTTCACTCTCAAAACCAAACGATTGGAAGCAAAATGGCTGAGTGTTCGAATACTTATGACGGCTACTGTGTATATTCTTTCGATCAGTTCTTAATACTAGTTTCTCAAACATAATCCAACTCTCTCTCATTTATTGCCACACATTTCATCAAGATTTGAAAAAAAAGTAGTAGAATAAACCCTCGCTATAACGAATTTTGGCTTCAACGAACTAGTGGATCCAGTTTAACTCAATTCGGATTTAACGAATTTTATTCCCATAGCGAATTTTTCTCTCATTTATCAAACGAAAAAGTATAAATCCGAGGACAATCGCCAATCGCCTGCGTGCCAAGATATGGGATACTTTGGTGTGAAGGAATCTTGGTGCACGCGTGCGTGGTTACGGCGTAGTCCCCTTAGATACCCGTTCGCGTCAACACATTTTTTAACTCTGACTTGACACGTCAGTTCTAAGAACGACGCAGATTTTATATTAAGACCATTTCAAATGGGCTAACGGCGTCGTTAAGGAATCAAATGACCCGAAGAGAGAGTGGTTAAAGTGAGATGGTAGCTTCCTTTGTTATAAACGCCGTTTTACTCAATAGGAGGGGGAATAATTAAAGAAAGTGTTGGTTAGATGGAAACATACTATATAGAGAGTGAGCAAAGAAAGGAATGTTTGTTTCTTTCAAAAAATCAATTCTCGAGAATTAAAATAGAAAGTACAAGAAAGAAGGAAGGAGAGGAAGCAGATTATAGAGAGTTTATAACTAATGTATAAACTAATTATAAAACCATATACATTTACAACTGTTTCTTTGACAAAGAATTATATTGTATCTTGACCGATGTTTTTCCTCTCATTTTTGATGCGATGATCATTCATTTTTTGTTGTCAATGATTTATAGGGGATTAACTTGGAAAATCAATTGGAAAGAAAATGTTTTATTACAGAAACAAACGTTGCAAAACATTGTCAAAACTGTTTAGACAACAGTTGTTTTTTTTAGCAGAGTCTGTTCTCTTTCTTATTTATTCCGTGATTACCATGTTGTGATTTCTTTGCATGTATTTCTGTTATGACTTTCAATTGAATACACCTACACCAACGGAGCGCAAGAGGAATACATTGTATCTGAAGACGAAGCTGGAACATATTGAGGAACAAGTTTGCAAGAGCCGTGCTGGCTCATGAAAAAGTGCGGTCCCTAAAAGACGATAATCCACGACCTTGAAAAGGCTAAGAACAAGATTTGGGAGAGCGTGAAGATGCTGCAGTCCGGACCTGAGGTGGCGAAATTATTTAGGTCAAAGAAGCTACCTTTCGATGGACTGGATGAAGCAACGGTGTAAGGTAAGGTTGAAAATCAAACGTTGGGCAACCGAGTTGCCTTTGGATTTATCATATTTTTACTATTCTGTAACATACGCCCAAACCTATATCTACTGAACCAACGCTTCACAGTTTGCACTGTGTTTGTAGTGTTCACTCCAGATGCTTTATTGATGTTATCAGTAGCTTTAGCAGAATTATGTTCTCATGTGAAATCGTACGTAGTCTAACTTTTTGGTGGGACACCATTTCTGTTAAAGGCTCAAAAACATCTATTTATTATGAGTTATATCTATATTTACGTTGAAACTTTAAAAAAAAAAGATGCATTCATATCAGTATATCTTTTACAATAGAACTTTTTATCCCTGCGACTCATTAGAGAATTATTTCGATGCAAAAACTACACCCGCCACTTCTTAATGTTTCTACTTCTCAAACATTAATGAAACGTGTAACGGATTGGTAAGGAGTTTATTCTATGTTTGAGAACTAGTAGTATTGAGAAGTGGTAGAGAATGGCAGGGAGTGGAAGGGATAAAATGAACAGCCTCTTTTCGCATTATTTTCTATGACTTAAAAATGTGACAACCTAATGGAGAAAAGGGTCTTAAAATTGTGCCAGATTATGGTATATATTCAAGTTCAGCGCAGTCTGAGAAATATAAACTGATTCTGGCCTAATCTGGTGCAAGGCTACAGTAGTGGGTCATCCGTGAGTCTCGAACTTACGACATTGACGAATTGGACTACGCTAATTATCGCCCTCCGGCACCGGTAATGGTCTGAAATCCTGGCTTGTTAACCATAGCTTCAAGATAGCGAACGCACATGTATGTGCATACATGTGCATGTTTAACGCGTGGGGATATGTTTGTGGAGGAGGGAACAGTGCTTCCTGAATTCGCAAACGATTCCGTCCTAGAATTTGACCGTTTTTAAAATACACGAATGGACTTTAAAAACTGAAAAAAAAAATTCTGAGTCTTAAAATGTGGGAAACATTTTGTCATAAAAAAAGGATGAATTGTTTGGGAAGAATCGATTACAATGGAAATATAAGAGAAGTTCTGATAACTGCCTTTAAACTTTTATAATTATTCATTCTCTCTCTCCCTCTCTCTCTAATTTCTCTTGTCTCTCTCTTTTTCTTCTCGTTTCTCAATGATTTCTCTTGTCTCCCTAAGCCCCCCTCTCTCTCTCTTTCTCCCCCCTTCTCACTCTCTCTGATTCATTTTTTCACCTTTTCTACTTCCTGGTTTCCTTCCTACACTTTCGTAAACCCCGTCTTTCTTTCTTCTTTCTATTTTTCTCTTTCGTTTTCTCTATCCTTTCTTTCTACCACTCATTTTCCCTTTTTTTCTTCTCCTCCCGCTCTTTATATTCCCTTCTTTTCCATACCCCTCACTTCCTCATTCTATCTCCCCCACAGAAATTATTTCTCCCACCCCCACTCTTTCGCCCTTTCTGCACCCCCGGTTCATTTCCCCCCCTCTTTTTACACTCCCCCTGAATCTTATCGCTTTGTGGGAAATATTCTCGTTCGAAATCTCTGACACCCTTCTCACACAAGAGCCCGCTGTAATGAATCCACTTCCTCGGGTAGCACCCTAATTCTTGTGACCGACAGCCTCTATACCTGGCGCTGTATCTACTTACAATGTTCAGAATTGCAGATACCTCTTCCAACAATGTTCAGAATTGCAGATACCTCTTCCAATAATATTCTTTCTGGTGCACCGATTTTTTTCTCCAAGGCAAGAGAGTACATTAACGAGCCTCACCAACTCAGCATACCATAACACGAAAGCTGCAATTGTTCTACTGGTTAGACTGGGTTGTCTGGAACACAACTGATATTTTGAACACGTCAACGTTTAGAAAACATATCTGTCGAAATTGTCTCGTCTGCACTTCTTACAGATAGCATTGTCACTTCAAATTTTTTTCACTGTTTTTTTGTGGCTTTTGTCGCAACATTCAGATGCCCCCCCCCCCATTATTAACAAGAAAACACACAGGGGGAGGTGCATATATCTGCCAATGCTATTGTTACTAAAAACAGAACAATTAGGTTACAAACCCATGACTATGCCGGGAAAAAAAAGCTTTCTATTATTATTCATTATCATTTATAATTATTTGTTATTGCGCCTCGGTTCGGCGTCATCAAGGTTACTACATTCGAAAAGCCGAAAAATTGTCCTTCCTTGTAATGTTAACAGAAAAAAAAAGAATTCTGGACCCGCCAAAAATCTAGGGCCTTTGACCGTTCTTCCACATAATGGCATTGGAATACATCGCAAACATTTTGAGATATTGTATGGACAGAGAGACGAGTGTGAATGCGTAACTCGTGTCCAACTTCGCTGCCAGAAGATGATGTCCTATCTCTGGAATTATGTCAACTTAGGACTATTTTGTCTACGACTACCACTATACTTTTTTAGCTTCGTTTAAAGGAAAAATTCTCAAGTAATACTCAGTGCTTTTTGAAGGGGGCAATATCGTACTGGAGCGTCTGTGAAGGTTACTATGAAAGACCGGACGGTCGAAACATTTGATAATACGATGGCTTCACTGCCATCCGGAGTAACTCAAACGGAGTACAGACCGCGCTACCCTGAAAAAGCAATGGCTGTTATTAACCCACTGTTGTGTACGAAAGCAAAAGCATTTTGCTCCAAACTTGACACAAAAATCTCCAAATGGATGACAATGTATGAACTGGTTTTAGTTTCTAATCATCAAATCGTGATCATTTGTGGACGTTTCGACAGGTACTCGGCTTAGTATTACCAGCTGATCACCTATAGGTCATTCTCAACCAACTTCATTTTTTGAGGTTCATAGAACTTATGTTAACGAACAGCCCCAAGATTTCTTGAATTATAGTTGTTGGATTAGTTTGATATAGGTATAGCGTCTCATTTTCTATGCACCCTACAAGGTTTGAACTCACACCTCAATGGCATACGAAATCAGTGCGCTAACCACGAGTGGGTTCTTTCGGATTCGTTGGATAGGCTAAGTATGGAACAAGGACACATTTCTAGAGAACCCAGCGGGAACTAAACTTGCTTCCAATGGGCTAGAATATCAGTTAGATAACAACGGGGTCTTTCAGAAAGTATCCAGTCATTTGATATTAACGAGAAAATAACCCGCCTGGGACAATGGCATCTTAGTTCTCGCCAAAGCATTACCCTCAGGACCTCTCACACTCATCTTACCGCCTGGAAACAACTTTTAGGGATCGCCATCAGCTGCTAAGTTGCATTTTCTCCAATCTCGTCCATGGTCAGGAAACCTCCCTCTTTTAATGGCAAAACGCCAAAAGTCAAAGGGGAGGTAATTCTGGACAATAAGTGGCGGTGCTGACACACACGAGTGAAGCGATGTTATGCCATAAAACTTTACACGGAACGTTAAGAATGGATAGGCTCGGTCATTGTGTCACTCAGTATACTCCATCCTGATTGCTCAACTACGGTAGCCTTGTGTCAGACTCAGTCGAGCTTATCTAACACGAGGCCAAGGCAGTGGGATTCGATCCAATCATATTAAGGATGGCCAGTCAGATTAGCTTGCTACCAGACATCAAGGATATACAAGCTAAAGCAAAGATTGAGTCTGTGGTAAGGCTCATGGGTACATTTAGCTGGTTACGGGGATGCAGCGAAAAAAAGGGACAGAATTATCATGATATCGTTGCTATTGGTGTGCGTGTGCGTGTGCTGTATTAACAATATCCTTGTGTTATTATGACAACTCTACTGGTGTTCATGACAAATTTCCAACGTAAGTCAAATCTGTCTTGCGTATAGAACGAGTTCCCAATTATTGTTTTGTGCTACACTGAGCAGAATACAGAATACTAATGGAAATACCGTGCTTGTAGAAGATGAATACTGATCAGGAATCTTATTTCATGTTAGCTGATAAGCTCCCTCGAATAGGCCGGCTCAGTGAGTATTAACTGATTGGATAATAAATCGATCTCTCTCATATAAAATAAGAGGGAGAGAGAGTTTCGATTGGCAATAGTTATGGTGCAGTTCAATCCTTTTCTCCCCTTAAAAGCGGGGTCACACTTTGGGGGCCTGAGGTGAAAATTAGTTTCTACCTACAGTAGTAGAGAGTTCCGTAATAAGGGCTTGCAAGAGCAGCACATAAACTAGAGTACTACTAACAATATTCTTGCCTCATCTTGTGTCTTAATCTCCCTTCTGCCAGACTGGAGAATTAACATGAAATTCGATTCCTCTTAATTTCCATCGAAGATAGCGACGAAAGAGAGAGACGACGTTAAGTGGTAGAAAGGAACGGGTAGAAATCAGATATTAACAACCTCTCCCTTAATACACGCTCAGTCGAGATATTCCTTTTTACCAGCTCAACAGACGAAACACAAGCACAAGTTTCGGTATAATAATAAACGTATGGGGGGAAAGTGGACTCATTAACCCGAGACAGAAAAACACACAGAGGAAAAAAAAATTGTCGAGAGAAGATACTCCAGGTAAGTGAAGGTAATTCATACACTACTAAAACCCGACGGTTGACGTCAGAGTGAGAGAAAAAAAATTAAAAAAAAGATTTTCTCTATCAATTATGTCTGTCCAAACGATATCTCCAAACGTTCTCAATGAATTTTGATACATTTTTGTGGTAGAGTGGGTTATGGACTGGGAGAGAAGCGATTTTATTTGGGGGCGGATCCAGGTATTTCTTTTCGATTGAGATATATTACTATAATTCTACAGGAAGAGAACTTAATTTTAAATTTAAAGGGTGGTGACTCGTATTTTGCACATTTGAAGTTCTGTCCGTTGTTTTTAAATATTTTATTTTTCATTCGGCTTTTAGTGAATGTATGATGGTGGCTGACATGTGCTCTCCGAGTGCTTTCTACTGTAATCGTAATGATGAAAATAAGCACTTAACTTTTTTTTCTTTTTTTTTTTTTTAACAACAAACTGGATGGGCTCTCTCAAGTTGGAAGACATCCCATAGAGGCAGTCTCAAGTTTTTAGATAAAGTATTATTTTCCTTAATTCCACAAATTATTCAAGCTGGTATTGTGGACATCTAAAATGAGGATACTAATTGTGTAAGAAGAAAATAAAGATAGTAGTAGAAGTATTATACTGCACCCAATGGGATGGAATTATGCATAGGAGACTGACCACAGAGATCTCAATCAGGTTTGTTTTTTGTTGTTTTGTTCTTTGAAACAATCCATATTGGTGGAGTTGTTTCAGTAATTTTGTCAAAGTGATTAAATGACAAGGAATAAATCTATAGAATTATAAAATACTTTTGGCCAATTAACAGGTTTTTATAGTTGGAAGATAAGACGGGCAGTTGTTAATATACTTGATTGTTGTTTATACACCTGGAAGATAACTTCTATGGATCACAATGGTTCAATTATGCAAGGTATGGATGTCATCTTTATTACTGGAATATTGTTATAGTTATGATTTCATTTCTTTGATATATCACGTTCATTCTCATAATGTGATCATTATCATTTGCTAATATCATTATTATACCTTTTTTAATTTATCATTCCTTTCCGCTATCATCTCAGAGACTGCAGTTATTTACCTTGCAAGCATTATATCAATGCAGCGTACAATTAGCTTCTTTTGTTTTCGATCATTCTACAAGTTAGTTCTCACAAAATGGTAAAAAAAAAAGTTTTATTTTGTTTGTTTAATTAAAAGGTATTATTTGTTCAAGTATTTTTCATCTTCAATTCACATTATTTACCTGTTTTCAAGCGAATTTTTATTTTTTTTATTTTGTTTCTTTTTATAAAAAGAAACTATTTTCCTTACTTGTTTTTCAGTTGTTCTGATGTTGTAAAGGTTTGTTACTGCATTGTATTATTTTAATCTGATTTAAAGTTATTCTTTATTGATTTTGAGCAAAGTTTATTACTTGGTTAGGTTATTTTGCATTCAATTCCTATCACCAGTCATTCTCTGACTTTTAATTCCTATTTTGTTATTTCCCTCTTCACAGTTCTTTATTTTTAGGTGGACAATATCCAAGAATAGAATGCAAAAAATTTTTTAAAAGGAACAAAAGAAAAAGCAAATCCTAAAATTAAAGGATGAAAATAAATTACATTATTCTAGGTCGGAAATTGGTGTCAAATGCTGTCACCAGAAGAAGCATACACTAAAGAACTTAAAAGACTAAAAAGATGAAAATGTAATGAACACCCAAGTAAAGCTTTCAAAGAAACAAAAAAACAGAAATAACAAAATATATGAAAGTTATCTTACAAGAATATAAACAACTTGAAAGCCCAGATACAATGTCTATCTGATGAGCTGGATATGGTGAAACAAGAATATACCATTGTGATAGACAATATTTATGTATTCAATTGATGTATTGTGTCTACTTCAAGTAGTTAACACTGTTGGAATAGCGATTTTTTTGGATTAATACACTTCAGCCTCACTGACTGTCCAGTTCCGTAGTCCAGAGGTAGGATATCGGCCTCCACGTCTGAAGTGAAGGTTTCAATTCTGCCTCGCAGTACTGGATGGGATAATGGAAAGTCTATAGCCACACTGAAGAGATGTAATACATCGAAACAGCTGTCTGTGGATGACAAATAATATTATATATAATCTGTATTTAGGCAGCAACCCTTCATTAATGTATTACTAAAGACATAGACAAGGAATTTTCAAAATTGTAAATATTGTCCTAACACTCAGGATTTAGCTTTTCAGGCCATTATCAGAAAAACTATAGTTATTATTGCTTGTCCATGGTAATAGATCAAACAGACTTATATAAACGGAGGAAGTTACTTTGTGTTCATTCCAGGACAAGATCTTTTAGATAACAACTGGCAGATAATAAACAAAAGATGTAAATATTAGAACAATCTACATCAATTTTTATACAAAACTTTATATTATAAAAAATTGAAATGTTTAATATGAATATCTTGATATAATTTTTTAATTCATTTTAAATGAAGAGTTTAGAACCAACTGATTTTGATAACAATAACCAGTTGATCGTATTATCTGTGATAATTTTAAATGGCTTCCTCTGTAAATGCATTTTGGCAACTTGGAATCCGAACAAGAAGTAGACATGGAGGTAAGACACAAGAGAATTGAACTTCCATGATAGTTCTCCGTACGTCTCATCTTCTATAGAAAACTTTTGAGTTGGTTTAGCCCATAAAAAAATGGAATTATAGACTCATCTCCAGTCACAACTTGAGAAATGAATAGGGAGTCAATTTGAATTTCTTCCTTCAAATGATGGCATATATTCTAACAACTTTTTATTTTTGTTTTTTTTTTCCCCCATTTCCTCTGTGACTAAAACGAGGGATGAATATTGTGGAAATCCACTTCATTTTCAAATTTTCTGTCAACATTCACTGCCATGAGCTACAAGACAAAACAATTTACTCCCCTACTTCACCAATGGGTTGAAGATGATCTTCTTAGTTGCAAACCTTTGAGATTTTGTTATTTTGGCTTGTTGGAAGTCAACCCGGTCATGGTTGGTCATCAAGTGACTATCCACAATGTGAATACAACTCGTACATTTGTCTTTACCTATAAAGCTCTTAAAACACTTCTCCAACAATTTTAGCTGCAGTTTTCCCCAAAAAGAAAACAAAACTTCATGCAGACTGCTTTTTCAAACAGTCATCCTGAATCTGGCCAAACATGCTTGAAAATGCCAGAAAATGGAAAAAAAAATCTTTTTTTAAAGCAGGAAAAATTAGTCAAACCGAGTTGGTAGACTGGCTAAAAATAGTGTCAACTCTTGACACCTAGCAGCACAATGGACAACTAAGTTCAAACTACATTTGAATTCCATTTCTTGTGGGGGGGGGGGTACCTTCTCATACGATTAAAAATGTCAATCAAGTGTAAAGAGAAAAGAAAAAAAAATTTTCGAAAGTTTAAATTAAAAGAATTTATACAAATTCATATATAAAATCTGGGATTTTGTTTTTGTTTTAAATACAAAACATGATTGTTCGTGGGATTTGGGGTTTTGTCTCTTCACAAATGGCCGCCATCCGTGCCCACCAAAAAAGGCTGCAGTGTAGAAAATAGATTTTACATTTACATGCCAGACAAGATGAGACACGAAACATTACAACCACTGATTAAAAACCAACATCACAGATTTTGTTTTTTGTTTTCTCTTCATTGTTGATTTTATATTTCCAGTATATATCAAGCCTCGGTCCAGAAATTTGGAAAATCCAGAAATCCGGTTCATCTCCAGGTCCCGAGCTTGATGCATAAATGGTCCAGTACTGTATTTTCCGTTTCAAATTTCCATTTTTGCTGGTGCCTTTCATTAAAAATTCCATCTCTTTCCTTTCCTTTGTCTTGTTCAAAAGAGCTTATTTATCAAAGTTTACCAACCAAAGTCTGTCTTGGTCAGTCAAAAAGGATAATGACCCCCCCTCCCCTGCCCTACAAGAGCTCAGCTGATTGGACGGACAAAAGTCAGCTGACCTTTTCAGGGGTTGACACCGCCTGAATCACGTTGCTGCCCTGCATGTAGGAGTTTAATAAAAGTAAAGGTATCGATGGGCTTCCTCCCATCCCAGCAGTTGCATTGCAATTCGAGAAGGGGAATGATGACGTTATTTCGTAGCTTTCTTGTGCCAAATTCGAACCAAATACAAGGTTGCTATTAGCCCAGCTGTCTTCTGCAGAACTGACGTCCCCTGAACCCTCTTTAACCAACAGGTTCAACTCTGTTATCCGCTTCTGTAGGGTGAGCACTTCTTCTACAAGTAAGCACTGCTGGAGGTAGAGAGACATTCGGCCACCCCCATTGATCTGTCCAGGATGGAGCCAACGAGTGTAGCATTGGGTCCATAACCTCAGCAGGGCAATGTCAGTCTGTGGGTAAAGCACATTTTCTTTTTCAGGAGACCGCAATACCTCATCAGTACATTCCAATGGCTGGCAGCATCTGCCATTGTAGATAACGTAGAGAGGGTTGTAGAAGAGAGTCTGGTCTTGTCCTTCCAGCAGATTTTTCCACTTCCAAATCGAAGGCAAGCAGCTGATTTGTCTTTGGGACCTGTCTGGGCTCTGGCGGTGCTCATTCCAGAATTTTTTTTGGTCCGAGGTCTCCTGATACTGACTATTGAAGAGGAACGTATGGAAGAGGCCCGTGTGGATGCTGTCCCACAAAATCGTCAGGTACGTCTCAGAGAATTCAAAGCTTGCGGGAAACTGAGAACTTAGTTGCCACACACAATCCAAAAACAGGAGAAACACAGGAGACTGAAAAAGAAATTGAAAAATGTTTCTTTCATCCAAATCTAAGGTTGAAAAATAATGGCAGCTTTAGGTCTGATTATATAGTGATAGATCTACTCCGTATAGCCTGTTCTGGGTTTTTTCTTTCTGAACATTACAAATACATTAGTAGCAGCAATATTATGTTGATTTATTTCTTATTAGATAAAGCATTGTCAACCATTGTCATTATTAATAATCTTCAACCAACATTTTCTTTAATCCAAATTTTACTTTGAAGTAACATCCATTTTGTCATTTTTGCTACACTATGCAACACTTAATATCAAGAAAACTTCCTGTAGAAAAAGTCTTCTCAACCCAATACAAGTATCATTTCTTAATGTACATTAATTGTACCTCAGCAGAAATCATACCCAGTCTTTTTTTTTCTATCTACAGAACAGCCTTTTTACATTGGAGGAACCCTTGAAATCACCTTCATATCTAAAGGAACTCCTGCATAAAAGAATATATGTATAGCTTACAACACATCAGTATGTTTGAAAAATTAAGATTTACAATCTAAAGGTAATTGTCAGAATTCTAGTGTACAGGAAGATAATCTCTATAAATTAGTTCATTTTGATGAATATTTGAAGATACTCCATTTTTTCAGTCCCTTCTCACCCAAAGGACGTATAATACAAAAAATATAAAATGGAAGTCAGCTTCCTTGAAAAAATATTGATAAACTCAGCTTCCTTTTCATTGGATTGATGTTCTTCAAAAAATTTATATAAAAATTCAAAAACCCAGAAGACAAACTCGTAATTTCAAACTTATTCACCAACAAAACTGACCAACCTTTTCTGAATTTGCCAAAGTGACCATTCCACACCTTTCTTGAAATGGATGACCCATGGCGACCCATTCTCGCTGGATGAGGGTCTGAAAACCTTGTATCGTTCGAGAGTAAGGATCCAAGAGTAACTGGACAAGACTTGATATAAGGCAGGCCAGGTCACGGCATTTGGCCTCTGTGCAGATTACACAAAGAAAAAATATTGAAATAGATTACATAGATACATTCGACATTTTGTAAAAAGTTAAATACATTTAAACTGAACACTGCAAAAACAACCAAAAAATAAAACATAGATGATGTTTATACTTGAAATTTCAGACAGACCATTTCTGGAGTGAGAAGGGTACAAATTACTCCAATGATGAGGTCCAGATAATTGACAGGGATTATTGTTCAGGGAGAAAAGAAGTTAGAAAAGGCAGCACATATCTGCTTGTCGACCAGGTGTATAAGTCAGACTGCAAAGGATTTCTACACTATGTGGTTTTCTCTGCTTGGCATGTCTTGAGAAACAATCTCCCATGTATAGTATGGATTCATCTGGATACTTGGTTAGTGGTATGGTTATGTCTGCGTCCTCAGCACTGTTGAAATGGATTGAGGCTGTTAATGAACATTAAACAGTATCTTTTCCTTTTCCATAATTTATTGAAAGAGGAAATCTTTCCCTCTTCTCTCAAGACCTAACAAGGGCTGAAGAATGGATCAGCAAAAATGTCTCAACAACAAGGATAGGAAAAAGAGACTGAATAGTCCAAACAAAATTTGTAATGTCGATGACTATTCTCAAAGACAATACAAACAATTTTTTTTCATGAATTTTACAAATTATCAAAGTTTTTGAAAATTTAGTTCAGGATACTGCAAAAACAAGAGACAAATTTCGTCTGTCTGCAAACAAGTTTCAAAATCTCACCTTTAATTATCACAGACATTTTCTGGTCAATCATCAGTTGGCTAATTTTAACAGATACTTTGAGACAACGTTGGACACAGGTCAGCCATTTTGTCTCTTCTAAGCTTGACAACCAAATGCTGTCTTTACTCCAATAATCTTTTATTAAATCTGACAAGAAAAAAAAATGAAAGAACTTTAGTCAGATCAAGGAAAGGAAAGGCAAAGATCAATATAAAATTACACAAAAAATGTTCCAATTTCAAAGTAGATGAACAAAAACCTTTTTGTTTTTTTTTTTTTGGTTCAGAGGGTTATATCTATTAACCATACATTTTGGGAAAAAATTTCTACTTTTTCTTTTGCCAGCCTCTCATGATCATGATGCAGGATGAAGGCTTGAACTCTCCCTGTCACCTGGACTGGTTTGCGACTAAGATTAAAGAGCCAAGTTTACTATTGACACATGGCTGGGCTGGAGAAGAGATATGGATTCATGCCTTTCCCAAGGGCATTAGTATTAAGTGAAGGCAAACTGCCTCAGCTTAAGTTTTAATTCACAGATTCCATTTTGCATTCAGGTAGTCATTAGGCCATCAAAAAGGTATCACTCAAGCAAATTCAATCAAAGTCATTCAGTTACAAATGAACATCTAATTCATAGCTCGAAAACAAAGAGCAGAAAAATTCCAACCAAGTTGAATCAACGAAGCAAAAGTAAACAAGAAAAAAAAGACGGGATTTCAAATGCTGATTTTCCAAGCAAATTCTCTCCACTTTCAAGACTGACAAAAAAAAAAACAATCTTTCAACTCACGTTTGTCCGTGTGATATCAAATTAAGCTTCATGAACATCAATAATGAATCTATCAGTACAGAGGAAGAAGAGGCAAGGGAGATAACTCCTTATCTCAGCAAAATCTTCCATACCATTAATAAGAATCGAGGCACTGTAACATGATAACCTGACTTCCTCAAGTCATTTATACTCCAGAATTTGACTTTCTTGAGAAAAAAAATCCTCAGCAAGAGAAAAATCAAAAAGAACCTTTCTTTCTCTCGGAACAAATTAATCTCTTAAATACAAATAAAAGCCAATAAGAAATCTTATTATTCTAATTACAAATCTTGCTATAAAATCCCGAGATTAAGTATTTCCATCATTCAATACTTTTTTCTAAGTGTTGTCTTCATCCTGATTTATTTTTCATTAGATGAAATATCATCTAAATCAACCATAAAATTGAAGTTGACAGGAAATACTTGTCAAAAAAAAATGAAAATAAAAAATTAAGCCCAGTGTGTGCAGAAGCATAGCTGAGGGAGGGATGATTTGAAATCGCACCTTCAGGCCTGCAATGTGGAGGGGAACCAAGGCCCCTAAATCTCCAGCTACACACCTGAGTGTATGTGATTGTGCTTGTGCATATACAGATGTATACAGGCAGGTCTTGTTGATTATGGGTCGTTTGTTTAATTAAAAAAAAGCACTTGAATTCAGTCTGGTTCATTTGTCAAGAGCAGGAACAGAAAAATGGTGGGAAAAGAAAAAAAAAACTGATATTGATAAAATCCTTTGGTAGTCCATGAGTCAAGACCACATCTGCATAACATCTGGGTGGATGAATTCTAGTAGTGCTTCTTCATGGTTTGACATAAGGTGGGAAATAGGCTACAAAAGGAGTGATTGAATTTTGGAGCAGATCCATCCACAATTACCTACCCTGGATCGTAGTTATATGTCCACAAATAACATTACCAAATTTTTATATCTGTCCTCAGAATAGCTCCAGAAGTTCTCCATGCATTTTTGTAAAATTTGGAGAACAGGCTGGACAAGCTACAGAAGAAGTTACTTAATTTTGGAACAGATCAATGAATAATTACACCTCATACTGCATAGTTATGTCAACATCGGATGATATTGCCACCTGTCTTGTCTCATGTCTATCTACACAATATCTCCAAAGTTTCGAATGCATTTCAATGGAACTTTGACGCCAAGAAGAATTGGTGAACTTCGGGGTGGATCCAGGACTTACTTCTAGATTGAAAAATATTTTTTGTTCCATATATGTATACATTCCTGACTGTCCACACGATATCTCCCAAAGTTCTCAAAATATTACAATGACATTTTATGGAACAATAGAAAATGGCCCTAAGCAAGGTTGGTCAAATTTAGGGGCGGATCCAGGGATGAGTTTCTGATTGGAAGATACTTTTCATTCCTTGCATACACTTTAGACTGTACTAACGATATCTTTATGAGAAAAATATTGTGATATATTCTACTGTCTATAATCTCAAGATTTTGTGGGAAAATGGTGACTTCTGGTGACAAAGACAAATTGTAACAAGATAAATTACATAGAATAAAATAGCAAACATGAGCCTTCCATACAAATCAAAAGGATATTTTCATTATCAGGAAGGCATTGGATCAAACATCATTCACTGTTTACAAGTGGGTTGATTGTCACATATTTGCAACTTGCACAGGTTTTTACTTTCCAAGCCGCTGCTCACACATCTCCAGCAGCAGTTGCAGGACAACAGGGACTTGACAACCTTTACCCATTCTACAGTGCACTGGTCATCTTCATTTCTGGCCCAGCCACACTCAACTGGACTTGGGACTTGTGGATGTTACTGATGTCTGTCTCTCCAGATACCAGCCTAGTAGTTGGCATGCATGGAGATAGTCCTAAGATGATGGTAGCTGGCTAGACTTGAGTTCACCCTGTCATGCTCAGAAAAGCTGTTGGCAGGCTCAGTTGATGACCTCTGTGGTTGTGGATGCTGTGTCCCCACAACTGCCCCAAGTCTCAAAACACTTCTTGGCAATGCTCTGATGAGCTTCATGGCCCTGAGCTTCATACAACTTATGAAGGCACACAATGTGTCATATCAAGTGTATGCCAATCAGAACATAACAGACACCATCTCTCCTCTTCATTGGGAACTTCTGGAGATATTGTGTGGACATTTTCATTGCTCCATTGTTTATCATTCTTTTATAGAGTAAAGGATAAAAGTCATGGTAACTACTGTGAAATTACCAGTCCACAATCGTTATCATGCCCAACTGAATTAAAGATGTCTTGCAAGTCAAAAAACACAACTAGAGTTTGCCCAACCAGATGATACCATGAGTGAATTTTTGGACCTTGACTCATGGGCTATGGGTCCTCATCATGACAAAACCTTGCCTATCATTTACCTGTCATGCAAAGTTCTCGTAGCTTCTCTCCACTGGTGTTGATTTCTTTCAATGAAGGACAGAACTGAATTAAGTCACAAATCTCAACATCCGTTTGGGTCGTTATTTTCACTGATTCAACAAATCTGAAACACGTCAAAAAAAAAAAAAAAAAAAAAAAATTTTATGCTTTTTAATCAGGCATCAGTCAATGATTCAAGTAATAAGTCATGGCCGTATACTTCTGGATGCATCTAGATGATCCTCTGTGATATAAAGGGTTATATTAATGTCAGGACTTGGAAGGTTATTAAGCATAATCCACAAATATAAAACAAAATGTGTATCCATGTATTGGGTGTGTACAAACGTTTCCGGGGAAAAAATTCCAACTGTGTATTCCATCTCTAGTATTCAAAAGAGACTGCCGAGAACTTTTGCTCACACACACACACCTATTATATATTTGTGAGTGTGTGCATGTATGTGTAACATTTTTCTTATGAGCACTCAGATACCATATTCTGATTCTAAGCAGAAATACCATGGAACAATTTGATTCTAGGTAGAGCACACAGATACTACACTCTGATACACAAGGCAGAGGGCTATGAAATGACACTTAAGCTGTGGGTACAATAATCATACCTAACCCTACCTCCTTTACTCAGGCTAGGTATTCTCTGTTGAAGTGACCTTCTCATAAATCTTACCAGCTATTTACACCCAGCTGGAGGGGATGAGGATTTATGCCTTTCACAAGGGCATTAAGCGCCCCGGCCAAAATTCAAACTCACTCAACCAAGTCAACTCCAGGACTACCAAGACATTGAGAATGAAGAAATCAAAAGACTCAATATCTAAGGTTTGAATATCTTACCTGTTTTCTAAGATGCTAAACAGTGAGTTCACGCCTGGTTTAAGGCAAGACATGCGTACCAATGATGCCCCTCCACAAGACGTGTAACACCAACACTGCCAAAAGAGGAAACAAAAACATTATTAGAATAATGAAAATGAGATGGAAAAAAAACAATTGGTTTCTATAAAGTCTCATGAGATACAAAGATCCTGGATCTAATTGGTCCTTCAGTTTCTGCTCCAATTGTTTTTAACAAGTGAGTTTTCACAGGGTGGGATTTGCAATTCCAACCCCAGGGTTGCCTCAACAGGCATTAGGATAGCATCAAATCTGGAAATTAAGGGAGTCGAGAGGCAGAACTTCAATATCAGCCACTTGAGATATCGAACCTCTGCCTCTAGATTTGCTCAATTTCCAAATTTGACCCTACTATCTGCTTTGGGCAAGTATCTAGGGTAAGGCAAAATTATCTCCCCTTCTGGCTAAATCTGACAAACCTGCCCCATTTCCACTCTTCTTTTACTATTTTTATCCAGGATGAAGGAGGAGGGGTGAATTCAAAGTTGTCCTTCTCCTAGACTGGTTGCCAAAAGAACCCAGTCTGCCTTATTAAGAGGAAAGAGGGGATAGATTTTATTATTAGTATGAAGTGAATACAAACAACTTTGACCAGAATTTGAACTCAGCTGACCATCTATTTTCCATGTTGGTAACTGTTATCACTCACTAATAGATACAAAGAGTCCATGAGAAACAGGAAATCACTTTTGTGGCAAAGAAAGAATTTTAGAAAATTGGAATCATGAAAAAATCAAGAAACTAGAAAAATTTAGAAATTGAAATCCTATTCAAATTATTTTGTTTTTTTAGCATAAATAAGCCAATCAACTGCAAATGGCAGTAATTTTGCAATAAAATTCCTCTTTTATTAAGATTGATGGCACCTCCGTTTTTCTGTGAGTCAGGGCTTTTATTTTGCAATGGACAAGGATTCTCATCTTAAAATGCATCATTATTACACTTCCACACTCAATGTGTTAAAAATTGACAATATTTGATATATCTTTAAAACTGATGTCTCTGTTGTTTTCAAATGTTTCTGTCAATATAATCTTCTGCCTTCCTCGAATGGATGTTGTATTCTGTCTTCACACTTTATGGCTGCTTTTTTTCTTTTTTCTTTTCATCCCTTCAACAGAACACACAAGTCATACAGAATCTCAATACAGAGGAAAGCTGAAGAATAACTCAGTGGTCAGGCTGATACAAACACAAAAAGATGAGGACACCAAAATATATGAAATCATGGAAATACTTCAACTATAAACTACAAAAGACAACAGTAATTGGCAATGCTTGACATGTTCCTTTTTAAAAATTCTTAAAATTCATGTACATGAGTTTTCTTTGAAGGGAATTGAGCTTCCAACAAAAAATCTTCAATTTGCATAGAGCTGCTTTCCAGAATCTTATTTCGGTTACTTCCCTTAGACTTAAGGAAAAGGAGAAGACAATTCATTGTAAATTACTTAAGGGAAGGCATATCAGTAGTTTTTGAGAGTTGGGAAATATTGCAACCAAAAATGAGAGAAGCCCCCTCCACCAAAAGGTAGAGAGATAAACTCTTGGGAAGATTGAAGGGAAGCTACCCACCCCCTCAAAAAAAATTTGCAGTGGTGTGTGAAAAAAACCAGGGGGTTTATGTCAGTTCAAGACACCGTAGCAGCAGACTGACACTACCTAAAGGAAGAGTGAACAAGTAGCAAAAAGAAAGCAGATATCAAATAAAAAAAGCAATCATTTTTATGAACTTTGTGGAATTTAAATAAACATTGACAAAAAATAGAAAGGAAAGCAAAAAACAAAAAAAACTTACCAAAAGTCTGTCATCTTCAAAACTGGGAGCTGATTCCAAAAGATCCGAGTCAACTACATTTTGAGGCACAACAAAATATCTAGGCAAACTAAAACAGAATAAAGAAGATGAAAAAAGTTTAAAAGATGAGAGAAAGAAGATTAATCTGAAACTTTTTATCCTTTTGGGAATATTTTTTTCCAAACTCTGAAGGCAAAAATGAAGCTTTAAATGGCTCACCTGGTGGACAAGGAAAAGTCTTCATTGACATTAGTCACCTTCCATGCATCACTGTTTTGTAATCGATGAAGTTCAACTTCCCAATCACTTCTTTTAGAGAACATTGGAATATCAACTGCAGGAGGAGAATCTGCAGGGAAAACAATGGTTAAGAGAGGGATACAATGGTTTATTTAATAATGAAATTCAAGATAATATCACAGAGGAAGAGAGTTATTATGATCACATATCAAATGGTTATTTCTATCAAAATCAGTCTCAAACACTACTTAAAACCAATAAGAAATTCTAACAAAATTTCATATTTATATTTTTATAATGTAAAGGAATTTATAACAATGGATTTAATAACATAAAAATGCATGTAAATTGTCATATCCTTTGCTTAAAATAATCAGCCAGTTATTGCTATCGAAAAGTCCGTGCCCCTAAGTGATCATAATGAGCAGCTTCCTCTCTACTACTAATATTACTTGTGAATATAAACAAACGAAGATGGAGGCACTGAATGTTCAGAGGAGAATAAAGAATCAAAGAGATATAGTTTCATTAGGGCTTCTGTATCTGATGACTTTTGTAGTTTAATCAGCACAGCATCTATTGTACCAGGACAGGCTTCCTGAGGGAAAATTGTTTTGCCAGAAGCATAATCTATCTTGAAATGTTTTACAGAATTGATTTCATTACCTATATACAAATTATATATAATATTTTTTTTCATCAACTTATAGGATAAACTTCAACTAGCAAAGTATTGATAAAAAATGGTGAGATTATTTTTGTATGTACTTGTTAACACTGTTAATTTATCACTTTCAAGAGATTTTAGGAAGAGTAAAAGCCAAAGGGAAACTTTTTTCTTAAAATTGGATTAGGAACTTATTTCTTTTCAAATGTTGTCCTTTACCAGATAAGAACTGAAAATCAGATTAAATTCAAAGAAGAAAAAAATCAACAAATCTGTCCGTTGAGTCTAGAATCATATTCCAGAAAATGGTTGTGGTTGATAGAAATTGTCTTTTACTTATGAAGAATCAAATTGAATGGTAAATAAATACCTGGGTCTTCAATTTCAGACGCATATTCAAAAGCAAACAGAAGACTTCCTCTGACCGGGAAGGCATGGATAGCAATGTGCATGAGGAGCTGAAAGGACAAAATTTAAAAAAAGTTTTACATATTTTGTATGTTTGATTTCTTTCTCCATATAAAAGAAAAACTTATTTAAGATCAAACAGACCAAACTTTAGAAGTGTATTCATTTGTATATGTTAAGACATTTTTTTTCATGATTCAAGTGAATATATCTTTACCTCACACCATAGCCTTCACAAGGAGAAAATAAATAAAATAAGAACAATTTAGGGCATTGCTTGTTCAAAACGACCCTAGAGACACCCAAAAGTTTTTTTAGACAGTGCCTAGTGTACTTATAGCCTAAGTGTGCCTGGAAACACACTCGGAGCCAACCAAAGAGAGAATAATTTGAAGCCTACTTGGCTCATTGGTCAGGTAATTTGTTGGGCTACAGTGATTCAATAATGCCTTGGTCAAGGTATCTAGAAAATCTAGGTATTTATTCAAAAACAAATATTGAGGAATCCCAGCTTTTAGCTTGGCTTAAAATGTAGCTCAGTGGAGCAAACATTGTTCTATAAGAAATGGTCATATTTGGTCCGATAGAATGAATTATAAATTGTGTTATATTATATACAAATTTATTTGAAATGATCTCCCGTCATTACAAGGTTGATATATTGCTCAATTTAAACAACATATATAGAATAAACAATTTAAGAAAAATTCGGCTGCTGCTGGATTCGAACCTGCTACCGATAAGGTAGCCATTTCCATGTAGAACTGAACAGCTGCTGGTAATGCAAAGGCCAAAATAACTGCTTTCAATCCAAATTCTCAGTCTATTTGTCTCTCAGTCAACATGACAGTAATGTACTTAAGAAATTGACATACATATACATTTTTAATTTCTTTTCTAGAGAAAAATCATCTCATAGAAATTCAAATATATCCGTGAATTTTTTCATGAGTAATAACTAGTATACAGAATAAAATCCTGATCTTACTATTAATAGAAATGAAGAAATGTACCTACTTTGACTATTAGGTCTTTATTAGAAACCAACTTGAATCCAAATGAATGGATTTTGAAATCCTGCAATAAAGAAAAACAAAAATTATTGACACTTGATGAAAATTCAATGAAAAAAAATAAGACCATCATTTGATTTTTTAAGCTTTTCTATCCCAATAGGACTCGTGAGGATTTTAATCTTTTATATTCATCTTCACTTCAAATGACTTTTGGCACCTGGTTGATATTTCTCTATGATTATTGTTTCTCGATTTCTGCTCAGGTCTTCTAATCAGCTGATGACAACGGAAAAAGGTTGATCCATTACTCTTTCACCATAATTAATTTTTGATTAGTATTCTCTTCCATCTTAATTCTGGTATGTGTTCAGGCAGTTAACAGTAGATAGTAAACATTGTAGATTGGAAATAAAGGGAAAGCTCCCAATGGACTCTCATCTTATGGCACCATATTTGTAATTGTTTTCACTCTAACAGTATTCGTAGCAACAATATCATGTTGATTTCATCAAATGAATCAAAATAAAGACTATCAATTTAGTTGCTAAAATACTACAGGAGGTTTTTCTGCAAGCTTTTCACAAAAGAAAGAAAATCAAATAAAAAAAGTTCAAAATACTTCATAAACTGAACTATAAAATTAATGTTTTCCACGTGTATTTGGGGGACTTCTGCTAAATCAATGTACCATAACTGTCCATGTCAAGCTTCATTATGGAATCATTATACCAGCATATTGGAGGAAGTTTTATATTTGCATTTTTTCAATCAAATGTTCATCTTATATACTGGCCTATACGGTATGTTTACCGCTTAAAATAAGTGTTTTCCTACTTGAAAGCACTGCCTTTGTTTTTCAATGATAAAATCACGCATGTAAAAATATGCCTTTTATCAGGTTTTTTTTTTTTTTTTTTCCTTTTAAGAAGTTCACGTTTTCAATTCAACAGACGAACTCAACTGACTTCCCAAGTTTCCTTCTTTATAGTTTACAAATTTCCTTCACAAAACTGATTCTGGTGGAAAATTCATGGTATATTTCTGATGTACCAGCTGAAGAGATCTTAAACCCAATTTCTTATTCTTTGTTCCTTTGTGTTCATTGATTTGGTCAATCGCAGATTCATTGAAAATAGTAATTTACACGCCATAACTTGACAGTTCCGCACAAGATAATTCCATAGTAGGACTATTTGGTGCACATGTATTTTTCTCCAATACAATTTCACTTGAACTATAAGCTGTAATAGTCCCAGTTATAATATGTCTCTAGGCAAATTTCTACACATTAAAACTAGCAGTAGTTAGTTTGTGTAAAGTTTAGAAATACACAAAATACAAAGGAATTTCTTGAAAGAATTTATTTACTTACCCGACAGTGAATAATTAAATATTTACATGGCTGCACTATCGAGTTGCCGGGAAGCATTTTTTTCTTGCGGCTTTGAGAAAACACTGGAATTGGTAAAAATGAAGAATAAGATGAGTCTTGTTTCTAAGGCAAGAAATTACCAACTTCTCCAGATTTGAATTTTCCCTTTGGAGAAGGCAGAGGAGCAATAAATAATGATTTTATAAAAGTTTCCTGTTTTGTTTCTCATGATTATCTAAATGATATGAAACAAATACAATTATTTGCTCGCTATTTACTTTTTTATCTATCGAGTAAAGGGAGATAAATACGATAAAGCCTGTTGAGGTAATACGAAATTACCCTTTTTTAGCAGTTGATAAACTCGGTCATAAGATAACTTCAGAACTTCAAAAAAACTTTATAAAGGAAACTATGTTCAATAAGCAATGAAATATAGTCTAAAATGTTTCTTCTAAATACTTCCACAAGAGGAATATTGCATATTACTACAGAACTCTGGAATGATTTGTTTTTTCAAGAAAAGCTACTGCTTGAATGTTGTATACTTTCTTATTTTACATACCATTTCCAAATTTAACTGAGATCAATTATTAATTTAGTCAGATAAGTAACAATAGAAAGAATACTTTTATAACTTGATAACTCTTCCTCAATGTAAACACTGTCAATACCTTTATTCATTGAAGTGAATGAGAGGAAATCAATTTCAATCTCCTCAAATTGAAATAAACTTCAATTGAAACCAAATTACTGAATACACAGAAGAAGTGTCAAATTTTTAAATATTTTCTATGAATAGCTTCTTTTTTTTTTTTAAAATACTTTTGTGTTAACACAATAGGAAATTCACACATCAGTGGGGAAAGATTTTGACCAATTGTCTTTGAAATCTAAATATCAAAAAAAAATTTAAGGAAAGTGTAAGATTTTGTTTTTTGAAATTCAGTGATAGCTTTTGAAATGAATGAATCAAATGAAAAACCTCATGAATGTGAAAAATAGAGAGTGGTTAATCAGTTTAAAAGATCAGTTTAAGCTGAAAATAAATCCCACTAGGATGGGATTACCAAATGGGAGAGACCTTTTCAAATCAGAAAAGGATCCCCTTAATAAAAAATATTGAATACATAATTTGTAAAAATTAATATAAAAAGTTTTAAGATCAAATAATTCAAGAAAAATATTGGCACTGATCATCAAGTCTTTTACACTGTAAGGAAGATTCCTATGAACAAAACACTTTACCACAAAAATTAAAATCATAATGAAATTTAGGGGTCAAAGTTCAAGAAATAATAAATATAGCTCCTAAATCTGATTGAAATATCACCAACAAATGTTGACTTGGTAAACTGTTTCATCAACAAATCAAAGTAAAATTGATCAACTTTTACAAAAGCCATTGCCCCTATCCCCACCCCTGCCAATATTGCAAAATGTTTACACTATCTCATCAGAAGAAGAAGGTGCATTCATAAGTCAATTGTTATTGGAAAATGAAAAAGGTATTGACTGCAAATCTCTCTTGATATTTCGATAAGTAATTTTTGAATTTCCTTTCATGAAAAAGAAATGAATTAGCAATTAAAATCAATCTGAATTAGGGGCCTTACAGGTTTTTAAAGACAGTAGAAAGCAAATGTCTGGTTGCATTCCTGTGAGAAATCAATTTCAGGAACAAAAACTACTAATTCTTGAACTTTGATTTAGATATTCCCCTTATAACAAAACAAAGGAAGACATTTATAAACAAGAGATAGAACAACAAAATTTGTTAATAAAGACTATAAAAAGTGAAATTGGTGACATGCAATAAGCAAATTTAATGTGAGAGAGCACTACAGTGGATTAATAGAAACAATTAATTTCAGTTTTATAGAAAACTAAAAGTAACTGAAATAAATACCATGTAAAAATGTTAATTAAGAAACATTTGGTCAGTTTTTCAATACAAAATAAATTTTTGTATTGTTATAGACAAATATCAAGCAAATAAAAGGAAAATAGAAGTTAACAGAAAAATTAGGTTAAAACAGGAAATTTCAGTCTATTTAATATTATTAGTATGAGAAGAGAAGAGTATGAAATAAATAAAATTATCCACTTCACAACAATAAGATAATTATTATACATCGATTTACTCGGATTAGGTCCTCATCTAGATTGCTATAGTCACAATATTTCAGCCGCTTTGCTCCCCAGCCTCTTTCAAGTGAATGATGGAGTCAGCAACCTTCTGGGAACATTTGAGGGGTGAAAGGGTTGGTTTAGCACATTTAGTAACTTGCTGGACAGTCATGTGTTCAATGCTTGGATTGGGTAGTCTAGTTCAGGTAGATAATATAAGAAAGAATCAACTGATACAAGATATTCTCTGGTATGGACAGCCAAATGAGAATAATCTACTACTATGGATTGAATAGAGGGTTCAGTGCAAAGTGGCCAGAAGGTTACTTACTATGACAGTCGTCTGAAGATGGCCAGGTATGATGGCCGAAACATTATGATTACAACAACTGCAATGAGGATACTAGTCCCAGTAAATCAGTGTAGAATAATCTAATGATGCTGTCAAGGATACTCTCCTTCATCTCAGAAATTCAGACCATTAAGATCATTCACAAACTTTTCACAAGTCCTGGTTAGTGGAAACATAAAAAATTCTATAATCAATTTTTTGACTAATCTTTCTTTCATCTTATTGATGTTCACTGAATTCGTTTAAGTACATTTGTAGAAATGACAACTATGTACTTGCTGTTGATATGGCAACATCACATTTTTGATCAGAGAAAGTCCAATGGTCAATCTCAACACTACTCTTCTGTCAAAAACAGTCAGCATTTATCAAGGTATCTAATAAAATAGCTGTGTGTTTGACTTCTTTTACATAATTAATACAATCCCCTAGATACTTATATCCATCAATTTTACATATAACAAATCAAACAAACATCATTAATACAGCTAATCACTTTTTAATTTGACTAGACCGAAAACCAACTCTTTTTGAGCCCACCTCCCCCATTAAAAGAACAAAAAGTTTTCTTTACTCGACATAATAAGGAGTAAATTATCAAATGTTCAGACATCTATCCTCATTGGTGCAGCCTTTGTGTGCAATACATACAAAATCAGATAGACCAACTTGGAAACTGAAGAAACCTATGCTGGTTTCTAAAAATAAAGTTGCCATGTAATGGTATTAAATAGGTTAAGATGAAAGAAATATTAGTCAAAGAATAACTACTGACCAACAATACTTCAACTAATCAAGGATAAAATCAAGACAACATTACTAATACAACTAGTGCACAGAAGAATTTCTATTTGTGAAAGCCTCGCAATGAATGGAAACTTGTGAGTGCAAAATGAACATTCATATTCCCTAAAGTGAGTCATTTTCAGAACTAAAAATTAGTCCTCGAGTGAAAAAGGCAGAAATTCCTTTGCCCATTCTACAGTCAGGATTCTTCGAGGGGCTCCACTTGACTTCTCACCATTTTTTTCTAATTCCTTTTTTTTGAGATTCAAAAGAAAATGAAAAATATTTTTTTATCAAACAACAACCAAAGCCCAATCTGCCATGTTGAACTACCTGTCCAGAAAGCGGGAAAATTCTCAAAGCCAAGATTCATAACAGGACATATAATTAAAAAAAAACAACAACAAAAAAAAAATTTTTTTCCTCCACCACAGAAAGAAAAATTGTGGCCACTAATATACCAATCAGAGACACATTACACCATCTGAGACGATGTCCAGATAATTGACAGAATACGCAACTAGGGCTATTATGGATTTCAACACCATGTGTTTTTTTCAGTTAGCAGAATTATTTTGGAATCACTCAAGTGTTTGGTTGATAGTATGGTTACATCCGTGTAGCTAGTTCTGCTGAAATGGATTGATCTTGTTGACATATTAATGACCAGTCTTTCTTCAGTCATAGGTTTGACTCTTGAGCTATACATCTGACAACAATTGTAACAGCCAAAACGTTAACATCAACATCATTTGTCTAAATCAAAAGTTGATAAGTCCTAAACAATTTATATAGACCACCAGACGTAATGCACACTTGAGTTGAAATGCTGGGTTATAAATATCAAGAATAAAGACAGTAATCAAGAAAATGTTTGCAATAATGAAGTAGAAAAAGAGATGAAAATCAACACAGAACTGAAATTCATAGCCAAAACATGTGAGGTCATATATTATCAGATCTGACTCAAGATCACTCTCCTCCCTATTTATAACAGAATATTGAAAAGATGCCAGCTTACAGATATAACCAGACCACAAAACTAGATGAATACAAATTATGACATATTGGTAGATTTTTCTTTGTTTTTTTTATATGATTTTGTAATGACACATGAATAAAAGACAAAATTTCAAAAACTTTTCTTCTTTAAAAAAACAAAAAAAACCACTGAAATGCAAAGCTCCTCTCAACCCATCCACTTGGTCTAGTGGGCGTGTGTGAAGGGGGATCACTTACAGTCTCTCAAAAAGTTGACTCAACTGACTTTTGACGGATTCATCTTTGGCATTCCGTGGGTAAACATTTGCCACGTAAAAAGTTTGTCCTGCCAATGCAGGCAAAACCAACTGCCAAACTAGAGTGTAAGTGTGAATCTTACGGTGTGTTGTCGTGTCAATTTCAGACACATAAACAGACACACAAGTTATAAGCTTTCAAGTGCACAGAATATTGGCATCCTTGAAAATCAATACGGAATGTTTAAGATCAAATATAGACATAGAAATTAACCTAAACTGGTTGAATTCTCAGGAGCTTTCAAGCAACTCCATTCAATTTGGACATCTTGTGGAATATAATTATTTTTATCCTTAAACCAAAGATGAGTAACTTTAAGAAAAAGCCTTTCAAATGGGAGAAGGAAACAATGTTGGCATAAACGGGACAATTCACCATTTTACACAAAAAAAAACAAAACAAAAACAAAAACATTTTCAGCAAAACTGAAAACGAAGCAAAATTCTCAAAATACAATATAAAACAATAGAAATAATGGGGAAGATCAATACAATATGTATAACTAAATTTAAATGACAAATAATATAAGATAAAAGTTTAAAACTACAATTTTGAGTTATTTAAAGAAAAAGAAATACTTAATATCTATAAAAAAAATGTATATTTTTAAAAGCATTAAATTCAAAATGGTTAAATGAACAAAAAATTAACTGGATCCAATGGATGGAATGAGCAACTTTAACAACATTTTTTAAATCTTGATTCACCAACTACCAAAGGCAAGCAATGTTTATTAAGCTTGCTTTCCCATGTCAATTAAACAAACATGCAGAAAAAAAAGCTAGCACAAGACCTGGGCACAATTCAAATCAACAAATGTTAATATTTCATCAATGGAAGACAGTTGGGTACAAAAGACATGGGATGGCAAAAATCAATCTGGTCTGCAGAAAAAAAAAACCGAAGCCATGAGTTTATTCCTCGAAAGAAGTGTTGACTCCAATTAGGAGTCTTTAGTCAGAATTATCTCCCTTCCAACATTTAATTCCTTTTCGTTACCAATAATTCTCTAGTTGTTAATTTAGACATCATTCTAATGAATTGAATAAGCTTCCTAAATATCAAATGTGCACCATGGTTAAAACGATGTACATTTGATAATCAGGAAGATAATACTCAATAATTCACATATTTTAATAATACTGGAAAGAAAAAAACTTCTTCACAGTTAAAGATATCAATTTACTTACTTTTATAATTTTGGTATGAAACATCATCATTCTTAATTTACAAGAAACTCACAAAATACAATATTCTGAGTGTAAAGTATTACTTTCCCTTTTCTATCTCTTAAAATCTGGCTTTTTGCAATACCTTGGCTCACAGAAACAAAATGTCAAGTTGTCCACGGCTAAATACTAGCTTGGCTAGGTATAATCAGATCTTGTTAAAGGTTGGCATTAGACTTCGTTTATAGTCAATACATAGCATAATGCTTTTCCATTCCAATATAATCATTACCAGATCCTAAAGTAGAAAAATGTACTAGTCAAGTTAATAAGAATCTAGGTGTGATGTGTACTCCAAGTAGGAAGAAGGATATGAATATCTATTGTTTTTAATATATCAACTACTCAAATTATAAATAATCATTAATGGGGTTAGTCAATTATGTACAATGGTTAACATACTAGTTTTGCAGACCATTATTACTTTAGTGAGTTTGGTCTTCACAAGGTGTCCCACAATTGTGGCCTGGTACTAAGCTAAGTTTAGTTTGGTAAATAGAAATATACACTAGAGAGCAGATTAAAATTTGGGAAGCTCAATTGGCTTTCTAGTAATTTAGTAGCTGCGGCTAGAATATTTTTTTCATCAAATTTCATTCAAAAATTAATGTTTCCTTATCTAATTGCAATTTTCTCAAGAAAAAAAATTTTTCCCCCTGAAATATTCATTTTAAGAAATAAAAAAGATGTGTAGCATTTCCAGGAAATTTCTACTTCAAGACTGCATTATAAGTTCAAAATAAGATATCTTAAGAATAGTTTTAAAAATAAAACCTAGAATTTTGAGAGGTTCACAAATATGATGAATGTTTAGAGAAAGAATATTATATACTTTTATTTTAGATTTACATACAAAGTGTTGTTATCAAAATTACCAAGAGACAGTCTGGAATGGTATTTCCCCAACCAACCCCAGGGTATTCTGGAATGTTGGCAGTTATCGTAAAATCAGCAGTTGCATGCCAGTATAGAGATGTGGCTTACTTTACGCCCACCCACATTAACCCAGCCATAGTTTTTATTATTAAAACCTTTTCAAGAATAAAAAAAGGTTGGAATATTAACATCAGTCTATTTGTGTTCCAGACCTTTCGTGTGCCTGGCACAAGTCAACATTTTTATTTTTTAGAAAATCCAATACCCTAATATCCTTCAAGAAACAGAAAAAATGTTTGAGGTCTCAATAAACCACCATTTAAGCCATCCAACGGTATGGGTCTCATTTTTTTTTTTAAATGAAATGAGCATTGAGTGGCTTTTCAGGATTTACTATAGAAGTATAAATATTTTCTGTTTTTCTAATCTAAAAATAATTAATGTGAAGGATACTTCACGATGAATTTGCATTGATTCAATTATTTGAATAAATCAGTAGTAAATTATCTTAATAATTCAATCACGACTAAATTGACATGAATTCATTGTGAAAAAATTGTAAGCTAAATCATTTTCATATCAATTAATCAAATACTTTTAAATCCTATCCTACAATTATATTTTTGGTTATAAGATGAATGCTGGAATTAAAAACACACATTAAAATTTATTTTCTAATGTATCATTATGACTGACTTGGGGGGCGGGGGTACTGATGGAATATATATATCCTGAAAAAAGGTAGTGAAATGAGAAAGATCTGGAAAGACACTTTTATCTAAAATGTCTACTTTTTTTGAAAAAATTCATTCAAAATATTATACATTAATTCAAAAAATTACAAAACAGTTTTGTAACTAACAATTCAGGAAGATGGCCAACTCAAATTGTACACACGTTGTCAACAGCAATTTGTCTGTTGTTAGTGGACTCAGCTGAAGTATACAAGCACAAAAAACAATTTTGTAGTTTTCAGTTATATTTCATAACAAAGATTATTTTGGGCAACAAATCTTAAGATCATATATATATATATATATATATATATATATATATATATATGCGTGTGCGCGTGTGTAGATGGAAAAAAGATTCTGAAGAAATAAAAACAATTCGTTCTAAAATTGGCATGAATTTATACCTAAGGAACAACACTTATTAGATAATTTAAAGATTCCATTAATACCAAAAAGTGGCTTGGCTGAGGAGTGATGAAAGTGATTTTTTGATTTCCACTGACATGACTTTTAAAAAAAAATTTTTTTTTTTCCCACTTCTATAGAACAGAAATGATTTTCAGAAGGGAAAAAAAAAAAAAAAAATGTCAATTTTCAGATGATCAAATCTAAATGTCAATCTATTCAAAAAACAAAACAAATCATAAATTGTGATATATTGATCAGGATGTGAAGAGTGGTGGGATGGATTCTGGTATGGAAAGTGGAGTCAGTGGACTGAGTTTCAGTTTCAGCCAAAGCTGTTTAGGTTCTCATCACTATTGCCCTCAAGAGAGACATGAATCTACTTCTCACCTAAGCCATGGGAAAACAATAAGATTTTTTGGAGCCCTCTAGCTCTGTGAGACAGTAGATCCAAGAGAAGGTTACTTCGAAAGAAAAAAAAAAAAAGAAAAAAACTTATAGCTTGACAGTTGCCATAGCTAAACACAAACCCAAGTAAAGCAAAACTGGTTGGTATGGGGCTAACAACTCCAACCCATAAAACCCTACTTTCTATCAAAATCAAAGCAGAGTGGTTGGGGCCCTATGCTCTACATGGAGTTTACCGGAACAAATACATGTGAATGATGAATTAATTGAACGAGTTCCCAAGTTTAAAAACAATTGAATAACTTCAAGGGAAAAATTGAGAGGGATTTGTAATAAATAAAACGTGAACCAACCAAGATCTGTCAGGATTTAGTATGTGAGTTTTGTATGAGAATGTGATGATAATCTGAATGTTTGAAATAATTAATGAAGATTGCAAAAGGCCAACAGAAATTTCAAATACAAAAAATCTTATGGCAGACCCTACATTCAAGCCTTAAGGTCAGTAGGGACGTGTCAAAAGTGAGAGTCCAATTCAAGTAAAGTTGTTCATGACCAGAGATTTTTTTGTCAAGGCAGACCATTTTGCCAGCAAGCAGGGATTAACAAACATGATTTTCAATTCAGGCAAACAAGAAAAAAAAAAAAAAAAGATGCGGAATTTACAGACAGATGGCACAAGTGAATGTGTCATTCTTACAAGAAGCTAAGAAATCCTTGGCAGGGTTGAGGAAACCATTGTTGAAGAAGCTGGATGATGAGGTGACAGAGGAAGGCATCAGGTCACCATTTCCATCAACTGAGGTGCTGGACATGCTGGTATCCAATGTGTCTTCAACTAAGGAAAAGGAGGAGGAGGAAAGACATTCTTCTTTGTAGAACAATCAACAGTTCCGTGTTGGAAAAGAAGAGAGTCACAAGACAAGCAACAAGCACATAGTGGTAATACCACAAGAGAACCCTATCTCAGATATTTAGCATGATTAAGAATTCCCACCAATTGATTTTACTGAAGGATGGATTAAACATCAGAATTAATACTGAATATCTTACACTATGATAAAAACACTACAAGAAATTAATATTACTGATGAGCATAAAAAATTTTACAAGTATTACATCAAATACAATAGAAAAGTTCCTCTGCTCAAGACTAAGACCTAAATTTTCCTTCTCCAAGGTGAGTTATTCCGTGTCATTTGTAACTAACAGTATTGATAGACTGACCAATAATTGGAGATGCTTTGAAAACAATTTTTCTTTCCTGTAATAGATTCATTGTAATGATTCTAACTATCAATGTTTTTCTAATTTTTTACTTATCTCTTTTTGTTTTCATTCAAGAACTGGATCCAACGAATATAAATATTGTCCAAAAGTTTGTATTTACATTCATTCTATTGTACGTAGACAAATGGATTTTTTTTTTTCTTTTTTAAATTCTTTGTCTATTGTTTTAATTAAACTTGTATTAATGGAAGACTGCTGTGTGTACATATATATACATATAAAATTAAGGAATGGGTTTATGAATCCTACAGAAATAATCATAAATGAGTTATATTACTTTGAAACTATTCGAAATGATCTCCCACTATCATCATTTGGTCAAGACAGCATAAATTTTTTAATGATATAATGGTAGGCAACAAGAAACAAATAGAGCAGATACAGAGAGTGAATGAACAAAATGAGAAATTTTGAGTTGGAGCAGTTATTTAGGCCTTTGCATTACCGGCTTTAGCTCAAAGGTAAGAGTCACACTACGCTGAGGCAGCTACCTTATCAGTCACACGTTTGATTCTGGCACCAGCCCCATTTTCTTTAATTAATTATTGTATTCATGCTGTCTAAGCCAAATGATACATTCATCATGATATAACAGGAGATCATTCCAAATAGAGTTTCAAAGTGATACATGGCATTTATGATATATAGATATTTAAGTGTGTGAAGAAAGTTGCTGATATGGATTAGTACATCTCCAATTCTTTATTGGTTACGGTAGCTAATGTTTTGTTTGTAATTTGAACTTCTTCAAAGCTTCTGGCAAAGAATGGTATGAGAAAATGGTTGCAAGTCTACATCAAGATAAGCCGAGTTGCTTGATGTAAACTCACCATCATTTTCTCTCAGGAGAGTCATTGACATTTCAAGATTTGTTTGGACAGTTCAACCCAGTGTTGTTGATGTTATAACACTACCTTTCAATACACCTGAGGGCTGGAGAACAGATCGGCCGAAGTGTTGAGATAACATCAGCAACACAAAGAATCAAGTTCAATTGTCCAAACTAATTTTGGAATGAATTTCTTCCTTTTCTGCTTTGGTAATTCTCAGTTGATTTGTTCTGAAAAAAGGAGACTAATGACAGGATGAGCAATAACTGAAAGCCAACAAGTTGAACAGGTAAATCATTCACTTAATGTCAATCTCCAATCATCTATAATATAAGCAGTGTCTGTCACATTACAGTAGCAGCCATCAGCCCTTCTCTCTTCCTACACACTTATTATACTACCTAACATTTTTTTCTTCCCTCTACCTTCCTAGCATGCATATCACACTTATAGTATCAGTAGCAGCCATTAGCTGAGCCTACCATCATAAACCTATGATAGAATGTTATGGACTGGTAACAATAACAGCATCAGTTCACTTTTCCCTCAGATTGAAGGAAGGTTCAAGTGAAGCAGCTTAAATAAACCCAAAGTGTTTAAGATATTCAAAAAATGAATACAAGATCATCAATAGACCAATGTTTGATTCCTTTACTTTGAAAACTTGCAGACCTCAGCAGCAAAGATAATCATCCAGTTGAATATCTAATCAATCATGCTGATTCCATCAGAAGAAAACAGGCAGCTTGCAGGCTGAAAGCCACTTTTTATTTCAAAATATGTAGAGTCTGCTGAAAAATAAAGCCTGAACAAATTTTGGCACTAAAATGCAAGTAATGATAAAACAATTAAGCATTAAAAATGCTAACTAATTATTTTTGTTGTTCCCAAAAGGTTTTAGCTGATCCATTCTATGGTTTTCTTCAGGTATACTATTTGGTATAGAAAGAGAAGGACTTTTTTCATGGAAGCACCAAGTGAAAAAATGGTATCAAACAGAATTTTTTTTTTTTTTTTACCAGCAACAATGGATAGTATATCTCCCATTCAGAATGAAATAGTAACAATAACAAGAATCGAACTCGCTTCCTTTAAGCAATGTTACCACCATTCAACAACCAGCGACTAATAATTACTGTTATATATCAAGAATTAATTTTTGTTAAGTAAAGAAGGTTAAGCAAAGATGAGTATGGTCTACACCAGCCTTTCTCAACCTTTTTAGACAGGAGGAACCTTTGAGATAACTTTCAAATCTCCAAGAACTCCTACATGCAAAATATGAAGTGTTACCTAAAGATTAAACCGAAAATATCAGATGTCATTTTGTGAATAAAACTAGATTCAGAATGATTGATAAAAAATTTCATCTGAACGAATCTAAAAGCTAAGTGCCTACCTACTTTTTTTCTTCATTACAATCTATGTAAAAGCATGAAAATTAGCAAAAAACGCTATGAAAATCAGTAAATTTTTTTTAGCACTGACACTATAAATCAATAAACGATAAATATTGAAAATCTGGAACACTTATTGTAAATATTTCATCATATCTTCTGGGATTTTAGAAATTTAGGAGGGTCAAAAAAAAAAAAAAAAAAATGGAATTTATAACTATAGTGAAATTGCTGGTCTTCTTTGGTAGGTAACAATTTTGGTGTTTTTATATCAAGATCCACTTCTAATAGAGAAAGCAAATTCAAATGCTTTTTCAACACATGAATAGAATTTTCTTGGAGTCCAAGTTGAAAAAGGCTGGTTCATACAGACTGGATATCACTCTTAGAATTACAGGTAATAGAATCTTAAGGATTATCTTAAACAGGTGCAGTAAATTTCAGAGTTATTTCTTTAATTTCATTTAACATGCTTTCAACGACTCTAAACTTCAGCCTCAGATAAAACTGGAGTATCTACCAGAATGCAAGAAACTATGAAATAAACAAAACACAAAGCTATAAGACATTGGCTGAAGGTGATCTCCTCTAAAGATAGCTCATAAGCCAAGCAATGAGAATGAAAAGCAAATTAAGACTAGATGGACATGTTATTAGAAATTAACTTCATCAGATGTTTATATAAATGAAAAGGTGTAAAACTAAAAACTAAAATAAAAAGCAAATACAGTCTAATTGAGATAATACAAGGCACAGTTAATTCCTTATCTTTGGACACTGGCTTCAATGATACATTATCAGTAACAGACTTATGAACTAAGAGATAAGTATTACAATACAATTTAAGGTTGAACTAATTAAAAGGCAAATTATCAAAGCTGGAGACATCTCATCCCATTTTTTTTCTTTAAACTTCTAGGATTTAAATAGTATGAATGACAGGAAAAGAAGTTTCATAGATTTTATATAAAAATATCAAGTTTGGGCGGGGGGGGGGTTCCACTTTTCCAATGGTTTGGATCATTATTATTATTGGAAATCAGTAATAACTTCATTTTACTGTTTCCCCCCCAAAATACAGCGATATTTACATGAGTGACAATTTCTAATATGGAGTTAATTCTCACCCAGTCAGTACAAGGAACACTTTGGCAACTTGAAGAGGGGTTCCATTTCCAACAAGAAGGGTTAACCCATCTACCCTTTTCATTGTTGGGTTATCTCTTATCTTGAAACCTTTCTTCATGGAGGGATTGGATGAAAAGGCAGTGTTGAATATTCACTGCTTTCACTAGATTCATTACAGCTTTATTTTGTCTCACAGAGAAACATTAAAAAAAGTTCATGTCATTACACTCCATACATTTGTAAATTGGAGAGAGTTGTTGTACAATACAAGAGACACATTAATAAGATGTTTCTAACCCAGTCTCTCAACAACACAAGTTATGCCTTACTGCATAAGTAAGAAATTTTAACACTTAAGATAAATGATAATTTAAGCATGACCACTGTTCTTTCTGAAGTTTATTATAAAATTCATTCTTTACTAATAAAATATCCAACTTTCAGGGAATCATTATAGCTGCTGAGACTACATTCCATTGGAATACTATGCGAGTACATATGCGCATTCGTGTGTTGTGCCCACATGTTTGAGTGCGCAAGTGCACGAGTGTACGTGTTTGCACGTGTATATATGTGCATGTATCTGGGTGTACACAAAAGCTATTCACTAAGCTGAACTTAGTTTGACACAGAACATAATTTTATTCAGATTTTTTCATCATTAAAAAAAGACGGAAAGAGAAGAGATCCAACTGAAGATTTCCCGGTTCAGCCAAATTAGAAATTGAGATGGAATTACATAAAGATAAAGGAGATGCTTGGTTAGAACTCCTGTCAGTTGCTCATTCAGAAGGAATTTTGGACAGAGTGCAAATTGTTAGGAGGCTGTGGCAAAGTTAGTGCGGTTAAGCGAAAGGTTTTTGGTTTGGGTTTTTTTTTCAATGCTTTTGAGAGGTAGGTGGGGGAGAATAAAGCAAGGAAAAGAAATAAAATTTGTGTATTCATACGGTTTTTCCCAGAGAGAGAGGAGGAGGAAGAATAGGAGACAGAGAAAGACCTTCTCCTCTGGTGATGATAAGCACCTCGTGCTTAAAAAAGCAAAAAAGAAGTGTTGGTTTGAAGGGGAAAAAAAAAACGTTATAATATATTCAAAGGCTTTAAAAAACAAGGATAAACATAAAAGTCAATAAAATTGTTTAGAAGCAAGAGGTTAAAACACAAAAGGGGGAAATAAAGGATTAAAATAAAATTTAAGAAATGAAAAAAGTTACTGTTACAATTATGTCAAAGTATGAATTCCTGTCTATTGAGAAACAGAGTTTTAATTATGTCTTCAATTTTTTCTTCAATAAAAAGAAAATGACAAAAAAGAATCTACAACTATAATTTCATTACAAACTATCATTTTTATTATTAGAGCATTTTATCCCAACACTCAAGCCCAATACACTCTTCGATACACTTTAGCAAAAAAAAAAGTACCTTCCAACAATCCAACTACAAGTAAAGAAATGTCTATTCGTGCCACTGTATGTATACAACGCGAGTAATCAACAACTGACTATTGTACAGGGTTGATATTCGCCAGAAATATCAGTCAGCACACAAGGCAGTGCAGTGTCAAGTCTGAGATTATTTAGGTTGACAGTTCTTGAGAAATCGAATAAAAATAAATTAAAAAAATGAAGATTACAGATCTTTCTTTAGTTTCCATAAATTATCTCCTTGATTTTTGCTTTTTAAAATATCTAAATTCAGGTATACCTAATTTGGCAACACTGAAGAGCCATAACCAAAATACTTCAAACCTGTAGTTTCGTATGATTGATGCAAAATTATTTCACATGACAAATATGTTAGGATGCTCCACTTACCATGGAGACCAGCCCCTTCAAAACTTGCACGACCCGAGTTGTTTCTAAACTAATTCTTATGAACAACTCAACACAATGAAGAATCAATATAAGATGAATGAAATGTTTGGAATTGATTTATTTTGATAACAATAACCATTTGGTAACATTATCTATGATCACAATAAAAGGAGTTCCTCTATATTGGAATCAATTCATAACTAGTTCTATTTCTTGTTATAGCTACTTTTTATAGAGCAACAATATGATTGAGAAAAACTAGCAATATAATAATAATGGTGAAAATGCTTTATTCTTAATTTCAAAGCTATTGTAGCCTTTCCTGTCTCAAAATGGCCACTGCTCCAGCTGCAGAGTGACAGGTGCTGATGGCAAACAAAATCAAAGAAGCAGACAATGAGATTCCTCAAAACAGAATTTTCACTTGATATCAAATAATTCCATGTGATTCAAGAGACTAGAGGGCTTTTTCTCACTTTGAAAAAATTAGAGCAAGAAAACTTGATAAATACAAAGGTCAAGTTAGGGTTGGTGTTTGTTAGTGTTAGGGTTTATATTTTTAGGGATAGGGGTTAGTATTGAGGGGTTACTGTTTTCATAATGGTATGAAATCTAGAATAGAATATTTCTAAACTGGTTTTCTCCATCCAGATAAAGCATATCTTTTTCTGGTTGAAGAACACATCTTTCAGCCATTCTGTATTCAATAAAAGAAAAAACTTTGGAACTGACATCTACTTCTTAGACTTCAAATTCACCATCTATGCCTTCCATTCTCCAGCAGAGTTGCTGTGATTTTGAGATCACCAATTTCAAAATAATTCTACTATTACTAGACAGTAAAACAAAGATGGCAGAGAGAATCCGGAAAAAGACGTTATAGAATGACAACAAGGTTTCTATGCTTAATCATCGAGGCTTCTGTGGCTGAAGTGACTGAGGTGAGATCTACAGAAGATGGACTCATCAGGTATGGAAAGCAAGTTGAAGTCTCATTGAAACTACTTTATTTTCAATTCTATGCTGTTTGATCAAGCAGGCAATCAACCCTGAGTGTTGGCAATAATAAGACAGAGTGAAAATAGCAAAATTTATAAATGAATAAAAATAAAATTGAAAAAACAAAAACAAAATGTTTTATGAAAAGATGAAAAGCATGAAAATTAAAAAAAAAAAGAAACTTATACAATGTAAGTACCCAGATTGAAAATGAAGTCAGAACAAATTCATTTAATCATTCAAAACAGGTTCACATGCATCAGTACACCAAAGTCCACTTTTAGCACAAAAAAAATCAACCCAATATGACCAACGCTTAATGCACTTATGAGTCCGTTGTATCTCAGAACTCTTAACAATCAAAACATACTTTTGCTGCTTATTGTTTTATATCTACCTTATTTTGAGCCTATTCATGTCTGGAGTTTTAATGAATATTTTAGTAAGAAATAATAAAATCTCTCTCAGACCACTTCACAATCCATGTAAACTGTAATATTATTTATAATTCTTATTTATCCAACTCAGTATAAATATTCATAAGGTTCAAAGTAGAAATATTAATTTTTGACTTAACTCATCGATATTGTACAGCACTTGGCCTCAAGAATTTTGGTTTTAGCACTGTCTATTCCAAAGTATATGGTACGTATAGACAACCATTCCCAAATCCGAAAAATTCTGAATTCTCATGTCTGGTCCCATGAGTTTCAAATAAGAAATTTTTTTATCTGAATTTAATTCCAAGCTACTTTTTATAATTTCTAAAACCCAAGAAAATGTATTTTTCAAGTCTTAGGTTCATAGACCACTTGTAACCACTCCGGAACTCTCCAATGAATAGGATTTGAGAGGGAAAAAAAATGGAACTCTCTTGAATTGAATTAAAAGAAACTAGAATAGAAATTACTAAATAGTGACGTAACTCTTATCAGAAGTTACTAAGCTAAAATCTTTTTTTTTGCTAGAATGAATTTAAGAGTTAAAGACCTAAAAAAAAAATTGAGTCAGTGAAAAAAACTTTATGAATCACCCTGATTATGTATCAAGTCTCCAAACAACTTTTTAATTTTCAGTCAATAGGAACTTCAATCTGTGAAACAATTCGATATTTATTTCAACCAAGTTGAAAATCCTCAAAATAGTGACATTTACAAAATGCTTTTTGAAAGATAACATTCAAACATTAACACATTTCCACAGGCTAAATATTCATCAATTTGAATTTATATATTAAATACTAGTCCACTATTGCCATAAATGAATGACAACAATAGTCAAGTAATTTTTCCATCGCATTGTACTCATAAAATAATAAAAACATCATGTAACACAAAATTATTTAGTTCATCTCTAATATTTCCTGAATATTAAAATAATCTAAAGGTAGTAGGAATAAGTTGAGTAATGAAAAACTATTTGGAAGACTCTGATACAAAGAGATGGGTAAATTGCCAATCGTTGCATTGTTTTTGTTTGTATATGTGTATGCATATGAATAGTGAAAAGTGTTACACAAACAAAAAAATATCTATACATATATTGATAGAGATCAGTTTCTCAGATTTACCAGTAACATTCAATTCACCATTGACATTCAACATGACATAACATTCTATTTTTACTACATCATCAGAACTTGAAAATCTAATTTGCTACATCATCAGGGTGATGTAAAGAGTGTAACAGAAGACAACTGAATACATGTTGTATTTTAGTTTTTGTGAAGATTCTATACTAGTATATAAAATTGATAGACTGAGTATGTTTCATAAATAAGAAGATAATCTAATTGGCTGAATTTATACACTTGGAGTAAAAGGAAATTGTGAAATCCTTGAGGGGGAAAAAAAGAATTCCTGTATTTCCTGGCCTCAAAGATTCTTTGACTCTTTCTTTAAGTCTTTAAAATTTACCAAATTTTTCAAGCTGGATATCAGCCTAGATGTAATTAAAGAAATAAGTCTTTTATAAACGACAACAATTTGTGATCCTGTTCTCAGAATGAACTTGATGAACCATTTTGTATAATGAATAAATAAAAAACGCACCTAAGCACAACTATCTTTTATTATTTATTTTCATTAGATAAAGTATGGAAAACCATTATTAATTTTGGCAACTGTTTTCCTTCATCTTAATACAGGATCAAACTGTTTCATCAGTGAATAACTGTGAACGTCTATGGAGGTGGTGATTGTAGACTAATAACACCAACAGAGAACATACATCAAATACATATGCAGAGGTGCAGGATGTGAACCTGCCAACCTACCAAATGCAGTGCTGGACTAAGATGGGAAGAGTGTTACAGTCAATGGGATCCGAGCAAGCTCGGCCAGATGATGATAATTTATTACAACTCAACTCTGGCTGTTGATCCACAGCAGTGAGAAGACAGTATAAAACAAAGAATAAAGAACAAGTTCTCCGTGACATTCAAACTCATGTCCCTTTTGCCAAGGGAAGCCTGGTAAACGCCCAGCTGCTCTTCTTTGTCAGAGCTACAAGAACTCTACAGTTTGGCAGAAGAACTCTTCATCTCAATCTTTCCCTCACCATGTTTGTTATTGTTTCTGTGCTGGTAGAACCAGTGAAGAAATTATCTTCATTCAATCTTAATTTTTGATACATGCTGTTTGCTCACAGCCATAGATCAACATCCCAAGTTAATGAGTGATAAAAAAAAACGAGTAAATAATCAAGATGAAGGGAAATAGCAGTCAACAAATTGATAATGAAGTAATACTAATTACAAAATTTCATTGACATTTCAGCAATATTAGTAGAGTACAATAAACCAGTCATTTATTACAAGTAATTTGCCTGAGAATAGATCAAACCAATCCAGGGGATGCTGACTCATAGACCAAAGTCAGCCAACTGCAGTTTTCTTCTATTTCAAGAGGTTGCCTATCAATATAGAGCAATACTACAAAATACTAAAATCTTTGGAAGAAAGATATGGAATATAGAAAAGTACTTGGAAAGATGCCATTTATACTAAACAGTTTGGTTTCTTTTAGCTTGGATCAGTTGTTTACTGTGTTTAGTAGCTGTTTCAGTAAAACATTTTTTTTAGATACATTATTTTATTCACAAGATGGAATATGCTTTATTGTAACCAAAAAACTTCTTTTTTTTTTACTAAAAAGGCAGACTCATTCAACCCGTACACCCAATTTGTTCATTTTTTTTTCAAAGCTGTTATCTGCCACGGAGAAAATCACTTGTCTTAACAAGTTCTAACATATTCTTTCCCCATAGCTATTCCCTAAACAACTAAGAAGCAAAACCCCTCTAGAAAGTGTAAAACATGTTAAAATTGAAAAGAAGACGAGAGTAGAAACAAATCTACTGAATATGAAGGTGGACTTATGAGTGGATACATGTCTTGAGATACGTCAAATTCATTTGAATTATTCAAATATCTCATTTGAACAAACTTATATAAATTTTCCATTTATTAGATATTCTGTTGTACATATTACTTAATTTTTATTAAAATAAAACCATTTTAAACATGTAACAAAGACTTCCGATTTTCATCAGTGTTTAAGAAAACAAAAAAAAAAAAAAAAGAGAAACCAGACACAGGAGTACATTAGAACATATAATCGGCAGTGAACAGGTCATTTTAGATCAGAACTTTCCAAACTGTGTGTCACAGCACTTTCATGTGCCGTGAATGATCTCTAGGTGTGTCACTAAATTGAGAAAAAAGTAATTGCATTCATTAATCTCTGTCAAGATTATAATTGTAGTCGATGCATATTTTTCAGGTTGTTAAATTAATCAAGTTCCAAGCACACCCTGAAATGAATCTTAATGAACACATCTGGAAAAGATAGTTTCTTTTTCTTAGATAAGAAAAAGAAAATAATGTTGTGAATAAAAAAACACAGGAATTAAAAAGTATACATTTCACTTTCCACAGAATAAACATGTTCTTTTTAACAGGATAATGGTCCCTGTAAAATACAGAAATTGAGAAGCAAAGGGATGTAATATTTTGAGAAGCTTTTATACAAAAGTTTGTAAATTTTTTACAGGTAATACATGGGATCTTTATTTCACTGCTGATTCCCTTTGTTTCTCATGATGAGCAAATGAAAGGGAATTTTTTACAAACTATTTATACAGAGATTTGAGGTGATTGATTGAATAATTTAGGGTTACAGGAAGGGTTATTCATTAATGAGCAAATTCAACTGCTTTGCTTCTCATATTTCACCACGATCCCAGGAAAATAAAAAATTCCTGAATTGCTTTGCAAAACTCAATTAGAACCAAGATTTTAATCATGAATTTTTAATTAAAATTCAATTGTTACTTTGAAAAATTAAATCCAATTAAAAATTTATTTCAAGTCATCTTGAGTACAAACAAGCAAAAATAACAAAGTTATATAGCATCAATACTTTCAGTAGGTCATTTATTTTATACATTTATAGATAAATAAATAGACGTCTGAATTGTAAATTCTTCAAACTTCTTCATTTGAACAAATTTGAGTTTAAAGGATTGAAGTGAAATAAATTAAAAATGAAACTTACCTTGATATATACAATCAATGTTTGTGAATGGAATGTCATTTTCACAAGTTACAGAATTCTGAAGTTTGTATCCAGGCTGAAAGCAAAAAATGAAACTGAAAGCTTCAGCAGATTTGACAACAACACCAAATAATGAAGGTATGGTTAGCAGCTCGGAAAATGAATTCAGCAAACCAAAAAGTTCAAATTCAGGCAGAGACAGCTTGCGTTCACTTTGCATTAATGCATTTGGGGAAAAGGATTGATATATCCCCCAGCTATGGGTAAATACCAGGGCACTTCACTGAGCTCTTCAACCAGTTTAGGAGACTGACAAATCTAGTTTCAAACTGGGGAGAGTCCAACCTCCCACAATAATAATGCAACCACTGTCTCTAGCTCCCCACAGTACCTTGAGTACAAGTTTTTTCAAATAATGATAATAAAAATGACAATTTTTTCACTTGTTTTTTTTTTAAACCAACCATAGATCTCTAAAGACAGGATAGGGGAAGGTATAAAAAAAAAACACATGACTAGATGGATTCAGCTGAAAATCCCCAAAGGGATTCAGATGGCCTTAAATTGATACTGCACAGAAAAATAACCTTGAATGAAGCAAAATGATTTTCTTTGTCATAAGAAGAGTTACTTACCCTTAATCTTTCACTTATATGGGTTTAAACAATCACATTTGAATTATTTTTTTATAAAAGGTTTCCAAGAATACCGTACATGCCAGCATAAAAGACAGACATTCAATTTCTTTTAAAAAAACAATGCAGATATTACAATGAAGCTGATGCACTGGTATTATGACTAGAGGGCTGTCAATCAAAGATTTATATAGACAGTTATAGAACATGGAGGAGTTGCAGTGAGCAATAGTCCTCTAAATACCCTTGTAGACCATTCATCGTTATAGTCAAGCTTATACTGTACCATATGATATTCTGTTTGCATTTTAACACTTCCATTATTCACAAAATAAACTTTTATGAAAATCACATACTTATCTTCCTTACATAGCATTTGTATAGTTATAAATTGATTTCACCAGGGTAGGCATGGGGGGGGGGGTAGGACAGACTTAGGCAAGAATTAGCACTGTCTTTATGCTACTCCAAAGGCACAGTAGAACAGTCAGCCATACTGTTAGAATATTCCTGCAAAGGGGTTGCAAACCCCAATAACTAGTTCAGGCACCTGCCAAACCTGCAACTTTGGGGCATTACTCCTATTTGCACCATCTCAGTTGACCCAAGGATGCAAACCCTTAGTTTACAGGGTGGTATCGGCCCTGTGTGAAACCCACATCACCCTAAAACTTCATTGCATGAGCTGGAGAAGTATTCTACACAATGCCCCTCAACGTTAATGGTCCATGCCTTGGAAAACCCTTCCACAAATCTTCATCAGTGAAATCAAGCCATTCATATATATCATATAATGGTTCAGCATCATTTTCCTATATTATCTATTTTTGCCACCATCTGACCTTGTGTCAGACTAAGTTAAGCTTGAAAAATATCCAAACAAGCAAAAAAAAAACACCTGGTGCCAAACAATTTGCTTCTGCTCAGCGGCAAGAATTAAACAAATAATACAAAGTAGTCTAGATGTTTAGATATTTACACAAAACATCAATTTTTCAACCAACATTTTTAATGCTTCACAGTCAGCAATGACAATATTGGCAATTTCAGGATTTTTCTTTTTCTTTTTTTCTCCATTTATCAACAAATGGCTGAGAACCATAACAAAAACATTCGATGATTTTTTTATTGATTAGAAACACAGCTGGATGCAGGAATATTCATGGTTGAAGCAAATCACAGCATTATTAAAGTCAGTGAGAATACTAAAGAGAGTGCTGGAGATTTGAAGAACTTGCTGTCACTGATCCTCAGGAATGGCTACCAGATAAGACTTGTATGGAGATCCACAATAAGAATAATCCTCTTCGGAAATAGAAGGGAGGGGGATCTTTCTGATCAGGCACCTTGTAATCCGACCCATTTCGACTCTGCCACCATTAGTTTATAGATCTTTTACTTGAGTTTTCCAAATCAGTTTTAAAAATCTGCTCGAACTGTCAAGCTCATCGAGCCAAATAAATAAAAACATAACTGCAGTTTAAAACCAAATCGAAGAAATGTAAATTCGACAAGTTTTAGTGTTTGGTTTTGCATAAAATTATACATATATTATTTCATAATTTTCGGTTTCCGTAGGCAAACAGAACACAAGTTCAAACCTCACTGAGAGCTCATTCTCCACTTCCAATTGCATTGTTTACTCACTGCCATAGATTGACAACTTGATTCAAGTAATGATGAAATGCAACTAAAAAAGGATTAAGATGAAAGAAAATACTACTTGCTGTTATGATCCTCACCTGGTTGGCAGGTATTTACAGTCTTATCCCAGTAAGCAAAAGCAACAAAAACACTTACCCCCTCTGGTAATTTAGTCGATGTTACAAATGACAACTTGTAATTGGTGATATGGAGAGCTCCAGATACTCCATGCTTAAGATTCATGAAGGAGTTGAATTTGAGGACTTTATCCAGGCTGAAAATTGTCCTCTCACCTTAGGGAGGAGAGAGAAAGAAAAACAACATTATAATCATCTTTATCATCAAGTAACATTAGAAATTGAATCAGAATATTATACTAACAAATAAAGAGTTGGACACAACCAAGAGTTGAGCCAATGTTTTTGGTGTTCCTCATTATCTGTTTCAGAGAATGATTTTTGTCAACTGGGCAATTCCATTACATCAAGGAAGAAGTAGAAAACACACAGAGAAAAAAAAAAACAAACTAAAAACCAAATGAAAATCAATTCAAATATAACTAAGATGAAGGGGAGGTAAATGTACAAAAATAATTCCTTGATCAGCTCAAAATTTCACTTAATTCTTTCTAATCCCAAGACTCATCCTTCCACAAAATGATATTGAAATTCATCAAGAACTCTCTCTGTGGACAAACATGAATGAATGTCTGAATCTAACTACAATTGAAGAAATCTCTGTCTGCATATGCATCACTTTTACTCAACAACTGGCCATAGTACAAAGTTGACCTTTGCCAGTTATATCAGTCAGCACACAAAGCAGAGCGGAGTTTGAAGTTTTGGGGATCAGCCGTTGGAGAAATCCAATAAAAATATACATTAAAAATCATAGCCCTCAAAGTTCATATAAATTAATTCCTTTGACTTCCACTCTTTAGAATTATCCAAATTTGGATATTAACATAACCGAAATACTTCAAAGTCATAGTTTTGAATGACAGACAGAAAACTTTCATACACCACTATTATGGCAGGCTGCTCCACACACCAAAACGTCTGGCAGTCATTGAACTTGAGCAGAAATTTAATGATCATGTGAAACAAATAAGCAAAACAAGCTCTCATCTTAATTTAATACAAGCAAAATAAACAAAGGCGTATTCAGATGTTTTTAGAAATGAAGTCAATGAATTGAACATACAGCTGTTAATTTTTTGTCAATCTAAAATATATATGTATATATCTGTCTGGAAAGTATTCAGTAACCAGGGGACTCCCTGTACATCATAAATTATTAAATGTACTGTCATCTCTCCATGTTGTATTCTGTCAGCCTCGGTTTCACATTCAATCCCCGGGGATCCATTTTGTGAGTCATGACGTCTCGTGGTTGCCTACCATTCTTGCAACATGACCAACCAAAGGCCATTTGAGTTTTTTAATGGATTCTATGCCTCCAACTCTTGTTTTTTCTCCAATATATTATGCTGACTTATGATCTCCTTATGTGAGGTTGAGCAAGATTCTCTCATATGCAAGTAGCATGGTTCTCAGTTTGAGGGTCAGTTTCTTGGTTAGGTTCCATGTTTCACAGCCAAAAAGGTTCTTTCAGAATCTATATTTTTTAAGCAAATTGATAACAACAATGAGAGCAATATCTTATTTTGTTCTCCATTTTTTTCAAATTCCGAAATTTGTATGGAACTAAAAAAATGTTCTTTTTTTTTCTAAATTGAAAAGTAGATTTATAGATCCAATTGAATGATAAAGTAAAGAATAAACAGTACTATTGAAATAGAAAGTGTTTATGAAATCAGAAGAATTCAAAAAGACTGCTTCACTTTAAGTCTTTCAAGTACGATATACACATTTCTTAGAATTCTTAATTATTTCATGAATTATCTTTTTCAATTAGTGACAGAATTAAAAGATACAGCAAATTAAATGACTATCATGATTTTATATCAGTTCTTATTCAAATATTTCTAGGATAATTGACAGACGTAACAATTTTTAATGGAGCATAAAATTCTACTTCAAACAAGAATTTTTCAAGATACATTTATATTTTACTTACTTTTTTTTTCATATTAAAAGTGTTGACTATAAAAAATATATATTAGCATATTTCATGTAATTCTGAAATCTTTGTAGCCATAGTCACATTATGTAAAGAATTGTTTTCTGTTACACATATTATTATTGATTAGTATATTATAGATATCCAATGTGGACTTGCTCTGTAGTTTTATATTTTCATTATAGAGTATTTATTTGAGAATATTATAAAAAATATGTTAGTATCATCATTAATTACAGATAGATATCTGGTGAAATCTGGATGCAGCCAGATATCTGGTGAAATCTGGATGCAGCCAGATATCTGGTGAAATCTGGACGCAGCCAGACATCTGGTGAAATCTGGATGCAGCCAGACATCTGGTGAAATCTGGATGCAGCCAGACATCTGGTGAAATCTGGATGCAGCCAGATATCAAGCATCCACATTCTGTATATCACCGATAAACAGACACTCAACCATGGAGGAGGCCCAGTCAGCAGTGAAACACCATTGAAAAAGGCGGAATATTTAGTTACCGTTGCATTAACAATGATTGAGTGAGTCATTCTTCACATCTTGTTTAGGCCCCATCAATTCAGTTTCGTTCATCTAGCATTAGTCGAAGGTCATATAGGTTCTTTGTAAAAAGGACGATGTCTGCAAATCTGAGGTTGCTCAGATATTCGCCGTCTATTTTGATTCCTCTATTTTCCCAATCCAGGTTATGGATAATCATCTCAAGGCAGGCTGTGAAGAGTTTGGGTGAACTGGCATCACCTTGTCTTACTCTTTTTTGGAGCTGGAAGGGTTCAGAGTCTTTATGTAGCCTGAAAAAGGAGTTGCTGTGATTGTATATATGTTGCTGTACTTTGACGTATACAGGGTCTACACTTCGTAGGGTGATGGCCTTCATGACCATGGGAATTTCTAGAGAGTTGAATGCCTTCTTGAAGTCTATAAATGCTACAGCAAGTGGTATTTTGTATTCTGCTGCTTTCTCTTTCAGCTGATTTATTGAATGGAGATGATCCATGGTTGAGTAGCATCTTCTGAATCCAGCCTGAACCTGTGGTTGGTTTTCATCTATTGTTTTAGTGATCTGGTTGGTGATGATTTTTGTGAACAGTTTATAAATGCAGTTTAGTAGTTTTTTTGTACACAGTCTTTTTGAGTCAATTGATGGTGATGTCATCCGGTCCAGGTGCCTTTTTTTTTTTTTGTTTGTTTTATAGATTTTTTTTTTTACCTCCCATGGTTTAACTTCTTGTCAGTGTCTTGCGTATCCTGGTCATTGCTTAGTTGCCCATGTCTTGCAGAGTAGCTAGATGAACTAAACAAAGAAAACAAAAGAAACAGCCTACACATGAACTTCAGTAAAACAAGTCATGTGCAACAATCACATCAAAAATAAGGACATAACTATCAAAATCGAGGATGCAAAACTGGGGAAAGTAGACCATCACATCTACCTAAAATCTCTAAGAAACCCACAAAAGAAGAAATCAAGCGGAGAATCTCCTTAGAATGGCAAGTCACATGCGAAACCGATGCTGACAAAATACGAGATGGAGAGATGAACTGGACAAGTTAAAAAAATACTGGCTCCACAACGCCCACGATAGAGAAATATGGCAGATCCTGGGGATGGTCTATGTCCACGATGGACATTAAAAGACTGATGATGATGATGATGAATTCAGTTTGTCTTTTCAACTCACTTGCCTTATTTTTTCAGTTTGCTTCTTGTATTTTTATTTTGTTCAGAAAAAATCATCAGTACCAATTTGAAATTTGTTGGAAAAAAAAAAGTGAAAAAAAAAAGTAAAAAAAAAAGAATAAAGAAAAGAAAAGGAGGGGGATGTATAGGAGGACAAAAGGAAAAGAATGGAAAAAAAATTCATTAAATAAAAGTCCTTTGAACTTTGAACTCATAAAATGAAATCTTAATTACCTGGCAGAAGATTTGGTAGGAGATCATTGCTGAGTTCTGAATGCAAATCACTTTCGAATCCATCCTGAAATCGGAAAAAGAAAAAATTCAATATTTAGCAAAATTATGTTATAATATCCGTACTTCGCATAAATGAATCATCATAGCCCACAAGTGTACCAGAACTAATTATCAAAAAAAAAAAAAAAAAAAAAGAAAAAAAAAATGGTAGATCATTTATCTAAAATTATCTAAAAAAAGATACCAGCACAAGATTTGGGCATTGTTGGTCCGAAAATTACCATGGAAACTCAAAAACGCATTTTCATAAGAGAACAAAAGTTTTTGGACGGTGCCTAGTGGTATAGTCATGTAAATTTTCAAGGTTTTAATCCCCAAATTGTAACCAGAAGTGCTCGGAGACAGATAGGCAAAAAGAGCATTAAAAAGATTTGAAGTGAAATCTTTAAAAGCATAGCTTGGTAAACAAGGAAACCATTGTCAGAAGGAGTGATAGTGTATGGATCCGTCCAAAATCATTTCTTCCGTTACCGTTCCATAAAATTTCATAGGAAACTGTAGGAGCTATCATGTGAACAGACATGAACTTTTGGCAATAATATGCAGTTAGGACACATATCTAAGATGTAGGGGAGGTAATTATGCATGGATCTGCCCTCAAATTTAATCGGTTGTTCCATTGCCAATTGTCCACCCTTCCAATAATTTTCATGGAATGGAAAAGAAAAGAAAAAGAGAAAAAAAGAAAAAGTAAAAATCTCTCTCCATCAAAAAAAATTTCTGCATCCACCTCTCTCTCACCCCATTGTCCACCCTTTAACAGAATTTTATAGAAATCCAGACAGATATGACCAAACATACATACCTCTGTAACTTCATTGACAAAGGTAAATAAGAGGCAATTAAGTGCAGCATTATGGGAATTGAACTAAGAGAGAAAGAATGAATGAAAATAAAAAATACAAAAAGGCAATGTAACATCTGATTGGTATCTGTGAGTATACGTATATGTGGGATTTCCTCAGCTTCTGACACAAGGTGATTTTTAATTATTATACAACAAGCATAGTACCAGTGAAAAATGATGGAATTATTCATGAATAGATAGATGGCTTTGTCAAAGATTAGAGAATCAGTGCACTCGTCCTACAATCAAAATGTCACTCCCCAACCATCAACCCAAGATCAGTGTAGCATCAGTGCTTCTTGCCTAGGATCAAAGAGCAGCTCTCCATCAGTTTTGTCAGGAATCAGGGAGTAGAATCTTAGCACACATTGAAGAATGTTATGCACTATATATATATATATATATATATATATATATATATATATATATATATATATATACACATGGATACACATTACATTTCACATAAGTGGATAATATTTTTACAAAACCAGAATTAGCATTAATACAGGAATGCCTTGTTGGTGCAGTTTATTTGTTCTAAAGTTTTCTGCACTGTCCAAGGTCTTATTACATAGGTTTTTGTTTTCAGCCTATACTTAGTTACATTAATTTGTACAACAATAACTTAATCATATTACATCAAAAACACGCATTATTCAACCTATCACTGTACTGCAATGATAACCAGGTTTTTTAGGAAGATTTTTTTTTTTAGAACTGATTAGTTCTAAAATGATATTGGTACAAACATGATTGAACACAAGTCATTTGGAAAATTTCTTCATCCAACATTTGTTTCAAACAGTTCATCCATAAACTTGTAAAATCTATGATGACTAATGTCACATTTAGAACATAAAAAACACAGAGACGTGTGCAAATGTTTAAAAGACATAGCTGGCATTTTGTGCGAATGATTTCACATACCCACATGGATGATCGAAAAGTTCACTGAATAATCACCAACAAATAAAAATGGGATATGCATTTAGAGCAATAGAAAGAACAATTGTGATCAATTACAGCCTCAAAAACACTGAACTTTTGGGTAAGTGTACCAGAGCACAATCCTTCGAAAATACCACATTCCAAGCGTGAAATTATTGTCTCGGTTTTTCAAGATATCAGCCATACAATTCAAATGGCAAAAGCGAGACCACCAGTAGCATTCAAGAATGTTTTTATTTATATACCTAAAGTCAATGGCTTTTTTCTAATGCTTTATTTGCTGAACTGAAAGTGCATAGTAGCAAAATGGTTATTAGCATTTAAATGAAATAAGCTGAGTCCAAATCCTGACCGCTTACTAATGCCCTTGAAAAAGGCATAAATCCACTTCTCACTGTACTCTTTGCTATGACCAGATATCTTGATTAAAATATTTGGTCACTGGCATGCCACAATAGTTAATAAACTATCCTACCACTCAGGCAGTGGCAGCAATAAAAAGCTGTTATTCTAATTGTCAACCTTACAAAAGGCAAGTATAATGGTTTGCCAATATATGAGTTTTCAGCTGCCTCGTTATTTCATTTTTGTCGGTTCTGCTTTCAATACCTTAACACTAATGATAAAACTTCCATTTAATAATCATTTTGAAAAGATTCTATAACAGGTCTGGTTAATCACTCAACAGAAACAGTCTCTTGACAGGCATCTTTTGACACCATGTTGCATTGAATAAGTTACTTCTCTCTTATGTTGGGTAATGATCACAAATAAGGGTGAACACTGCCAGACACAAACTAAAGGACCAATTTAGATTAAATTCACATTGTAAACTGAACCCCACTGTTTAAGAGAGGAATTCTAAAAAGAGAAAAGAAAATGATTTTCTACATATGATAAGGAGTATATATTCAAATTTTCAGCCCTATAGCTCCATTGGTGCAGCATGTATGCATACATACATACATAGCCAGCCAGGCCAACCAAAAAACACAAAGACACCTATGTTAACAGTATTGGTTGACTATTTCTGAGAGGATATTCACTCTCACTTTGATTATTCTGAGCCATACATACAAAATCATCGGCAAAAGGTAAATCCATTTTTTAATTGGAACCTACATGAGGGCCGCCCTGAAAGAAGTGGAAACATTTTTAAAAATCAAAACTGAGGAATGAAACAATGGGTCATTTTGAAACAGTTCCCTTCCTCTAATTCTGGCACACATTCAAACAATTGCTGTGACAAAACAAGGCACTAACTATGCAGAAGGGTATTTCCTTTTCAGATTTTCCGACAACATTTGCTGACATGAACTCCGAGACAAATTAGTCACCATCAATGGTCCAATGACAATCTTTTAAAAGATTTTGATCATTTTGGCTTCTAGAAAGTAGCTCGGGCATGTTTGGTCTTCAGATGATATTCCACCAGATTTGAAATGCAAATACTACTCGTACACTCGCCATGTGGCAAACTGGCTTAGAATAGTGCAAACTCATGACACCTAGCAGTGCAATACGCAACTATGTCTAGTTTGCACACCAAATTCAAATTCTAGTATTTTTAGGGTATCCCCAAATATATGTACAAATACACACTTGAAATTATCTGAGATTATTTTAATTATTTTCCTTAATGTTGTCCATCTAAATGGAATAAAGAATTATTTCTGTGTGGGAGAAGAATTTTCATGTCCACATAAGATGTGTATATTCTTCTCCTACACAGAAATGATTCTTCATTCCATTTAGATGAAAGAAATTGAAGAAAAAAAAGAGTTTCCTGATTGCCACATAAAAAAAAAAAAAAGAAAATTAACTGATTTTCCTTTTCAAGTTACAAACTTCCACGGAAATGTCTGTCAAGAAGTGGTAAACTAAACTAGTTAGCAATCTTGTTACACCCCAAGATACGCTTTCAAAGAATGTCTGAAGTAAGTTTCCATGTCTTCTGTGTCTTGTAGTGAAACCGATTCCCATTTAGTGCCACAAAAGAATCTTTGATTCTTAAAGAAACAGGATGAAGAAATACAGAGAATTGCTGAGAGGAGGTGTTTCCAATTTGTTGACAAGGAGTGTACCTTTAGATGACGGACCAGAAGAAGCAATTTCAGATGGGGGGGAGAGTTGAAAGGTTTGCCATCTGTTAGTCTGTGCGAGTCATTGGTAACTGTTTGGAATAGGTAAGATAAAACAAAATACACATATTTGGCAAGAGAGATAATCAATAGAGATGCTACTACTGTTGAACTATTATGGAGCTCATTTTTGAACGGCTAAAAGTGGCCAGATTTTTACAAAAAAATTATGTTTTTGATAGGGTTAGTAGGTAGGTAAGTAACAGTTACAGAATCATTTAATCCATCAAGAATAATCCATAAAAAATTCATCTGAAACTCACTTTTTTCACTTACAAAATCAAACCTTACAAATCCTTCTATATGAGGTATAGTTTGTTTCTTGCTTGTTTCTGACAGTAACAATTGCTGATAAAAATATCTACATACCATTTGGAACAATAGACTCTTATACTTAAACGAGTTCAGTCACTTATCAATAAAACCTCAGATGAAATTGATGACAAACATTTTATTTACAATATTAACAGCTTTGAAGTAGTGAACTATCATGGCTTCCAGGATACATATAATTACTTATCTAAAAATATAGGAATATCCATGAAATTTTCACAACGGTAATAACTAGTTAATTATACTCAAGTTTTGTTTTCTGTTACCTCGTTCACTAGCAAAATGGGGGAATATTTGCATAAAATTTTTAACAAATTAATTCAAACGGATATTTCCATCAGAAATGAGTGTTATTTGAAGAACGTGTTGTATTTTCTGGATTCAAAGACCCAAACTGATTAATGATGCAATAAAAAGTGATCAGAAAGTTCAAGAATAAAGGAAATACTAACCAAAAATGAAAGATGGTTGACACTCCAATTTTGTCAAGCTAAGAGTCAAAAGCACTAATCCTAAAATTGGCAGATAGTCTCAAACCAATGTGATATTTAGAATCAAAGATGCTGAGTAAATTTTCTTTGTTATAGGGGAGAAAGCAGCATCTTTGATGTTTGGGAAACTTCTCAATCCTTTTTAAAATAAAGAGACTAGTTGTCAAAACAGGTACTTTATTTTAACCCTTTCAAGACTTACCTATTAAATGATTCAATGCCTGAATTTAAAAAAAAAAAAAAAAGTATAAAAAGCCCCCAAAAATGTTAATTCTAATTGAAGATATGATTGTCTGTGGTTGGGAAAGCAAGGGAAATCTCATTTACTTATTTTTTCATGATGCAAACATTCCAGTAGTCTTCTAAAAGAGACATGAAAGGGTTAAGCTTAGCCAACCAGAAAAGATTTGGTACTCAAACATTTTCAATACCCTTTTTTTTCTGATAGTCGTTCTGGCAGGAAAAAATTCTCTCATGAATGCAATAATTTTAAAAGCTATTTAACCAATTTACAATGACATTTTTAATCTTAGTAAAATATAGATGTTATAACTGTACAATAAACCTAGTACAATGCTCTAATTTCATACAAACACAAGCTTGAAATAATTACAAATTGTTATCTTAGTGATAAACCAAGTTTTTTTTCACTTGAGGAGATCAAAGTCAAATCAAAAAATCAAAAAAACTTTATCAGCTGCCATAACTGTGTGTAAAAAGATTTCATAAATCATTGTAATCCTTTCAGTATTGATAATAATTAAAACCATCTGGACAATAGCATTACTTTAATCAGCAAGAATACCAGAGAGAGCACTGGAATATTGAGAGAACTTGCAGTCACTTGATCTCCAGTGAAAAGTCAACAAATAGGACTGGTATGTGACATCTATGAGTACAGTGAGTAATACGCGACTAAATCTGAACCTTCAAAAAATCATTCCCAAACCAGGGGTTATCTTACACACTAAGTATAAAGGCCAAACTTAAACATCATTGGGTCTAGAGAGTCACCATTAGAAATAGAAGACAGAGTATAACCTTCACACGAATTCTACAGTCATACCACTCAGTACTTTTCACTGAATCTCAAAGGTATGTTTGGGGAGCTGGATGAATTGCAAGTTTATATTAGGGGGAAAAAAAATCCAATTAAAATATGCCAATGAATTTCAAACCTTCACTGGTTAATCTGCTTTTAAAATGTGAATAAGTATAGTTGTATATATATATATATATATATATATATATATATATATATATATATACACATATGTGTGTGCGTGTGTGTGTGTGTATGCTAATGTATAGAGTGAGCATGTCATCTTTATCACCTAAACATTAATGAAACAGACCCTATTGTTGCAATCAAATAAATTAGAATAAGACCAGAGTGCAGTATAAACAGCCTACACAAACATAAGTAAATCAATTTCAATAACCAAGAGTGTTTTGTTTAATCGTGCACTCAATAGTATCACTCCACTGGTCAGTGGGGTAATCTCTGAACCATAAGTGCCACACTTGGGTAGACTAACACTGTAAGTTTACTCCAAAACCTACATTTTAAATGAATTCTGAAGGGCATCTTTCAACTTATGCAGTACACCATAATTGATATCTTTTTTTTTTTTTTTAAAACAACAAAAACTGTAAGAATTCCATATCTGACAGCTTTTCTTTTTTTCAGACGTTAAGAAGTACCCAAGGATATGAAACAGAATGAACTTACCCCATTCCGAGAGCTTGCACACCAACACATAATGAAGTTGATGGAATAAAAAAAACACAATATCCTGCAATCATAGCTGTTTCAAGAGTTAAATGAAGAGATGTGAAGATGGATATCACCAGTCGGCAAGAGGATAGTCAGCTACCTTCTCCTCTACCCTTGATTAAAACAAGCAGGTGTATCTTTCTGAGAAACACTTATGATCAATGAAGAACCTTACATTGCCAGGAGGACAGCAGATCGTAAGTGGATCCCAGAGAAAAATGAAAAAATGAAATTTACAGTTGAGCTTCTCAGATGATAGTAGTAGTTAGCATTGACATTCGGAAATTTCAAATGAACAGATTTAATACTTTTCATTCAGAACCGAAACAAGAAGTAAGTAACGGCTATGAGGATTAAATTGGCAGATTATCAAGGATTAGCAGAAAAGCAAGTTATGAAGGAGATTAACAATGTAACTGAAAAGAAAATCCTTCCCTTCAGATATGATCAGTGCAGACCTGCAAAAATATTAGGTTGACACTAATGAAATATCTCGATGAAATTCCTGAGGTTTAGTGGTCCCAAACCATCATGTAACCAACATCTTTTGGCAGCATGCTGTGTTGGGGCTGATCACTTGAAAAATTTGGAAAACTGGTGATAAATGAATAAGTTACTTGTTGGATGAGGGAAGAATTTAAAAAAAAAAGAACAAAAAAAAACAATGTGACTGCTGCCTGACAAAAATTAGGAGATCACTTTAGCATAAACTTACGCTGTATATTGAACCCCCCAATCAGAGAGGAAAAAAAATGGAATATTTAGGGGGGGGGGGGGCTGGAAGAAAAATTTTCTAGACATAAAAAGGAGCAATGGTTTGGATTTTCAGCCCTCTAATTCCATTATACATGCTACACATTCATACATACCGTACTGCAGGGCTTTTGGGTTGTATTTTTACAATAACACTTAATGTTAAATAAATCATAAAATTTCAGTCATATCAACCTATATCACTCACTACCCAAGACTCCTACATCACTACCTAAGACTCCTTTAAAAAAACACCCATTAAATTGTATCTGTATTCTTACCAGGGGTGTGGCTGGAGATTTGAGGAGCCAGGGGGACTTGGCTGCTTAATTGTTCCCTCCCTCAAACATTTAATCCGGTGGGTCACAAATCCCTGATGGTCCAAAGAAGTATCACGGGGGGGTTTGTGGGCAGACCTTTCAAAAGGTTTGGGATCCATGAGATTGTTGGGTAAGCAGTCTTTTTAAAGGCAATGATGTAGAGATTTGAGAGCAAAAGGACGTATTCAGTGAGATTTGTTAGTAGGTCAACTAATATTCATAAAGCTTCTGAGGGCCCAGGCAGTTTGAAATTACATCTCACTCCCCCCATTTACTTAAGGGAGTGAGCTAGGCTCCTTCAGGATCAAATCCCAATACCGAGTACAGTGGTCAATGCAATATATAATGATAAAAACTAGTCAACATAAAATTCCTTAATTTACATTGCATACTACCAAGTGATCACAATATATCAAAATTAAAAATGATTACAGCCAGTATTTTTTTTCTCCTCAGACCTTAGCTGGAAGAAAAAAAAATCGTTTTTGTTTTTTTTTGCAGTATGGTAGATTCATCCAGACTCAATTGAAAACCTAAGAAATCTATGTTGACAGTTTTTGGTTTCTAATTATGGCTTTCCTATTATTGAACCTACTAGTTATTCCATGAAAAATATGAAATATAGTGAGAGAGAGGTATTTTCATGGCGAAAGGCTCTTATAGCAAAATTTCACTTAGCCCTAATTGAAAAAAATGAAAATAATAAAATAAAAGAATCTCTTACCAAAAAAAATTTCAGTCAGAAAAAAATATATGGAATTTCCTATAATTATCCAGAATTATCTAGATTTCATTTATAATCATCTAGATTTATATCTAGTATCTGACAAACATTTGGTGACTCATAATAAATAAAGGAATAAATAAATAATCTTATATTATTGACTTGTTTATTCCTATTTATATAATGTTATTCAAAGAGTAATTAATACATTATACATTATTTACAAGGTTATTATTTAGGTCTTAGAGGTTCGATATCTTCATTTGGAATGAATTAGTGAAATCCCATAGTTTTAATTATGCACTCAACAAATATTCATCAAACAAGTTTTGTGGAATGGATTGTCCTCATCGAGTAAGGTACCAGTGCTTATGGCTACACCTTGCATATGGGCAGATGATAGTGATTTGTTTGTTAGGGAGCTTGGAGAAGAATGCTCCATTGACCATAGACGGATTTTTCATCATTATTATTTTTAAAACTTGATATATTTTTTACTATTCTTAAAAGTCAGTATCCTTTAATGAAACAAAGAACAAATAAATTAATACATATGGCAGATTATTATAGTTAGAAGATTATTACAGATAAACGTGAACACTAAGCGTTGAGAATTTAATAGAGATGGCATATCATCATGGAAGGATCATGAGAAAAAAATCATTGCTTTAAAGGGATTGGATTTTGATAATATTCATCGGTTTATTTCATTTATATCATCCTTCATCTGAATATTCTAGAAAAAAAATCACATTTCATATGTAACAACCTAATAAAAATAACAAGTATTACAACATCCAGTAATTATAAACTTTGTAAACATTCCGAAATGACACAAGTCAGCATGAAAAAATGTTACTCAAAGATATATAGCAGCACCTCCAGCCCTCCGAATTCCCTTCCACTATAATTATACGTAAGGGGTATTTGTATATTACACATCCGGCAGAAGAATCAAATATTTCCAAACTTCTCCACCACCCCACAAAACACCTAACCTCTATATAAAGGACAAGTCAACCGAGAATATCAAATCGTCTGCATTCTCTCAACACCAAACAGATTTGTCATTCTAGCCAGCAGTAAATGTCACCGATCATTATTTATTTATTATAAATACACTCTGCAGTTTTACTTTTTCAGAACAGCAGACACACACTGTTTGCCTTCTAATTCACTTGCAAGCTTTTCAAAGTTATTTTATTCGCGATACTCCTGCATTGATTCTGAGAAGTAGATATGTAGGAGGAAGCCCCTAATTAGAAAAAGACATTAGCTTTAACCCTTTCCGAGACACTTGCAATATATATTTCCAAAAGTTTCTATGACTACTGGGATATATAAATCTAAGTCTAAGGGGATATACAATATCGGTCAAAATAAGAGAACAATTTACTTAAATGTAATTCTTATTAATAGTAATTGCCACAAATCGTTCTCTAATTGTGTCCACAGTATTCTTTTAGAATAAAGGTTTTTCTTAAATATCTTTTTTTCCATAAGTACTTTTGATCAAAGTTTTTACGTACATGAAGTATATACCAAGAGCTATGATTTCTATAGATTTCAAGATCATGTAGCAATTACAATGAGAAGTACATTGGAATAATTCGTCATCTTATTTCAACCAGTATCGTACACGTCACAAAAATAAAGCAAAATAGATTTTATTGGCTTTCACAACGGCAGTGTGTATGTAATTGTAATATATATATATATATATTACAATTACACACACACTGGTGTCTTTCAAGGAGATCCGCTGGCACCTTTTATCTTCATTTTTTGGTTAGATTACACACCATGAAGTGCAATCTCATCATCAGATAGTTCAACTCTGCACCGTAGTTGTAGTTTTAGGCATCCAGAAAAAGCTGTTCAAAATTTTCTCAAGCAGATGATAGACAACACTCTTAAAGTGCAAGACCTTTTGCATCGGGTAGAAGAAGCAGCACAATCTATCAGGCTTTTCTAGAACGCTAAGAAAACCAATTAATGCCAACAACAGAAGAACCTCTAAAGGCACCAAATGGATCAGAAATTGAGAAAGTTGACCACTTAGCTAATAAGTTATTTTAATACATCTTATGATATGGACATTAGAATCACAAAAGCTTTAGATGCTCTTCATCCCAAGTCTGAGTAACATCGATAAAGAGATCAACCAAGATCAGAGTAATTCAAAGCTTCTGTGAAGTCCAGCCATCTTCATAGCTCTGATTCCTAGACATTAACAAACACACTCTCCATCATGAGAGGGCATAGAGTTGCATTAGCTGGTCATGGAGCGAGACATAAAAAACCAGCAGGTGGATCCAGATGTGAACAGAAAAGTTGGGTGTTGTAACACCACCCCACAAAAAGTCTTTGGGGAGAACACTGGATTGGAAGGGGAGGAGCTTCTTACAGTCATGTTGGATAGAAAGAGATGGAGGAAGATTATGTCTTGGCACCAATTGGCATCAGGTGCGGATAATAATATTCTAAGCCTCTCACACTTAGCAATAATGAGCCTCAGTAGGCCATCATCGATCACGATATTGCACCGGCATATAGCTACCAAAGAATGTACTGTAAGCAGATACTACACTATGATCTTTGGCAGCATGCATAGATACATAGGTAAATAATCCTATCATTTTTTTATGTGTACTATGCTGGTAGTTTCAATGAGAAATTTATAATACAAGACAACATAGGCAGGTGAGCACACACACATATATATTAATCATATAAAATCAGGGAGATATATACTCTACATATGTTTCATGATATAACCATTTTTCAATACAATGGCAACTTTTTTTTTAACAAATATTGAATAATAAAAATTCAACCAGACTATTTTTATTCTTGGAATAAATTTTCTCATAAAAGAAAACACACACACATATATATATACATTGAAGAAAAAAAAAAAAAAAAAAAATATATATATATATATATATATATATATAAAATGCAAGTATCAGATAAAGCCTACAAACCAGATGTTACCATTGAAAATGAAACCAACACAGGATGGCATTTATTCTTCCCCCATTCATTTGGTTTCCATGGTTCTGCACCTAATTGCCTGCTATTTACCAAGCAGTGACTTTAAAGATTTCCTGTTTAATCCTTTCAATGCTCACTTGCCTAAGCTCTGCTCTACACAATGCTAGTCAAAGCATTGTAACAATGGGCATTGTAGGACAAAAACAAATCATTTCATGGCAAAGTGATTTAACCATCCAACTACCACAATCCAGATTTAGAGTCAAGAAAATAAAAAGCAACTAGATTTGAACTCAGGGAGAGCAAAGAAAAATACCTTTTGACCAGAAGAGCAAAGCACAAACTCAGTCTTCAAAAATTATTGTCTAAACTTTTGGTAGATTTTTGTATTAGAAATGGGGAGGTTTTTTTCAACAATTCGTTTGCCGATTAACTGTCGTTGTTGTATCCCAATACAGAGGATACCGTTTATGTTCTGTTTTTTTTCCCCCTATTCTTTCTTAAATTGTAACATATACCAAGTTCATGCAGTTCCAAATATCCAATTTTTTTTTTTGAGAGGATATATGCTGTTACTTGACAGATATGACTGCTGTGAAAATAAAAATAATATTTCGTACATATTACTACTGGAGCTGGATATGTAAGGAGTCTTGCTATCACTTGATATGCAGCGATAAACACCAGATACCTACATGAAAATTCAAATGCATGATAATCATGACATTAAATGACTGGAATTCAGTCATACAAACCAACAAACCTGATGCTCTTTTAGAAAATGAAGAAGTGTAATCTAAGTTAAAAATTCAAATGGACCACTCAATCCAGGCCAGGAGACAGAATTCAGTGATCACAAATAAAGAAAAGATGAATTGTAAGTGTTCCAGTAGATCACAGAATGAAATTGAAAGAGTGAAAAGCTGAAAAATGGGTCAGAAAACTGAAAAAAATTGTGGAATATTATGGTGAGTTTTACCCATTGTCATAGGCATACTTGGAATAATCCCAAAGACTGAAAGAACTGGAAAGAACAGTATTACAAAAATCAGTTAAAATACTGAAAACAGTCCTAAAGTACTGAAAAGATCGGTCATCACTTGATCTTCAGTGATACTACTGACATAAAACTCAAAAAGGTACATAATAAAAATAATAAAAAGGCAACATACTGTATATACCGCTATATAAGTTGAACATTTAATCCTTTTTATATTTTTTAACTATGTAAATATTATACTGCATCTGATATGCAGCTAATACAATGATAAACTGGCAAAATGTGATGTCATTACCAGACTTCCAGCTCCACCAAGAAAAAAAAAAATCCTTAATTTGAATCAGAGTTTGTTTTTTTCTATTATTCCCATTGCAATTTCACACTTTTTGTCAGTATAGTTCAGCCAATTTATACTCAATAAGAAGTTTATTAAGTTTAGGCCATTTTACCAATTTTTCACTCCACCTTCCTTTGGAAAATTCGAGCAGCTATCCTTTGATGTTTTCATTCTGATAGACATCATCAATTAGAAAGTCACTGTTGCTATTAATACAGATTCCCAAAGAGAGACAATTCTAACAACGGAAAACATTGATAACGTAAGTATGATACATCTTCATGACTTTGAAGAAGTATTTTTAGGCTAAACTTTACAACACGTCAGGGTCTACCAACTAAACCAAGTAGGTTGTAAATTATTGAACTAGTGCAGAGCCAGTATGAAGTAAATGTAATGTCACGAAAGAGTCCAAAATTATTTTTCAAGATACTCTTCACATGATTATCATAATTTTTTTACTTGAATAGTTAATAATTTTTTTTCAATTTTCTATACAGCCAGATAATAGAGCAAATATATAACATTAATAATAGTATTATTTTGTTTTTGTGCGGCAGTCACAAACTTGTGGGTGTCAAGTTTCAAAATACCTTCATATTTATATGCCGTATATGTATCACATCAATACCACACTTTCATTAATTACTGTATTAGAATAATAATTCATAACAAACCAACAGCCTATACTAAAAACACCATTTCAAATCCTTTAGTATTCACTCTCAGTAAGTTTACATCACATTTTTCTACAATCTTTCTCCTGGATGGTGATACAAAGATTTTGATGATAAAATTATCTTTTATACCAGTTTCGGACCTTCATTTAGTCAGGTGTCGATCTACCTCAGACTCAATGTAAGCCTATGACTGACAATAGATTGTGCCAGAGACTTTTCGATAATGGACTACAACACCAGCAAAACACACAAAAGTCATTCTTATCTTAATCATTTTTGAGTCATTAGTGAGAAGAGAGATTGCAGAAAAATTTTCATTTAAAAATCATTTGTGTAAACAATATAATCCCTGCGGAGATATTTGTATTTTGTTTGGATAGTTGTAAAAACTCACCGTCACTTTGTACAGACGTTTTTTCATGCTTGCATATACTTTTCCTTCTGAAGTACCATCAAAATATGAAAATGAATCATGATTGATTTATGTTTTTCCACTCCATTAATTTTCACAAGTCACAAAAGTATGAAAGAAGAGCTGTTATAGAGAGGGTAGCCATCCTTGTGGGAATACTACAACAACGTCTCTTTTCTACAGCTAGTTGTTGCTTATATCTCTTAGTTTAACAACCAAATAACTTGATTTGGGTGCTGATAGGTCAGACATACAGTAAAGTTTAGCTTAACAATATTTTTTCAAAGCTATAAGCATATACTATTTACTTAATTAGTTTTTTTTTCAATGTTGGAATCGTCTCTAATCACAAGGGAATCAGTAATAGTTGCAACAGTGACTCTCTGATTGATGTTGGCAATCAAAAACAAAACATTGAACTATAGCTGCTTTACTTATAATTGTCATCTGAAATTTCTGAGTTGAAAATCGATGAAATGACTAAAACTTATCAAATATCCTAATTGAGTTCAAAAGAACAAAAAACGGTGATAAAGAAACGATTGTGGATTCCCATAATGCAAATTCAGTATTACTTTTTTTATTCGTGGAACTGAAAGTTGGGTTATATCGTTCAAGTAATTCATTACCAATAGAATGCATCTATATTAATATACAAAGGAGAAATAAATATATCTGTCATTAATACTGATTACTTTTGCAATCTATCTATATTCCAATGCATTATTATCACTACCAACTTTTAGGCTTCAAACTTGCGAGGGAGGAGTAATGATTGAATGATGGTTATAGCAAAGGTGGAGTCCCTTTTTATCCCATTCAAGCATAAGCATCTACTTACATTCTCACACTTGTTCATTACATTGCAAAGGTGGGTAAGACAGGAGAAGAGATAGGATAAAAGATATGCAAAAGAATAATAATCAGAAAGCTTATCTAGCATAAATACAAACAAGCAAAATAGTATTGGAGTTTTTCATCCCATTCAAGCATGAGCATCCATTTCCATTCTTACACTTGTTCATTAAATTGCAAGGGTGGGTCAGAAGGGAGAAGAGATAGGATAAAAATATGAGAAGGAATAATAATCGGACCATAATATTTGATCATTTTTTTCTGTTTCAACTCGTTGGGTAAAATATTGCCATTTGTGTATTCTTAACAACATGAATGCATTCTGATTATCTAATAGTTTAGAACTTGACAGGGAATTTATGAACAGATGAACAGTTAACAGAATAAAACAAATTAGCAATTACATACTTACAATACTATAAACTGAATAGGTCCACATAATTCTCCCTCTCTCACATACACACAGAGACTTCCAGTGGAATTCTCCTGACGGGCTGGGTGTAGAAATACCTCATCACCAGTTTTGCACACACGTCCAACATCCTGGCTTATGAATAAGCTTGCCATAAACCCATAATGCCTGCCGCTTACCAACATTAAAAGTCACTTTCTCTACAGAAGTTTATTTATGTACGGGTGAAGCGGGGTAGGGTTGGAGGCATAAAAGTATAAATCCTAGCACTAAGGAAAAGCAAATTGACTAAGACACAGACAGTTGGATTTTTTTTTTTTAATTTGCCCATAGAAATATTTAAGCTCATATTTAAAAACTATTCAAAGTTCCTCTTTGGTATATATATATATATATATATATTTTTTTTTTTTTCAACAACACACACACACACACACACACACACACACACACACAAGACAGACTGATGCAGGGTCAAACTTCACTACAACTTCTATTCTGACTGATAATGATAGCAAATTTTATTTTGCATATACATATCAAAAAAAAAAAAATCATAAAAATATATTTTTTGGTAAAAATGTATTTATTCATTTACCAGAAACAAGCCTGTGCATACCTGAATAATAAATGTCACTAATATCTAAGACTTGTCAACATAGCTTAGTCAATAAGACAGCCTGCTGGCAATCAGTTGGTCAGGAGTTCAAATTACAGTAAGGAAATAGATTGGTTTTACCTTTCGGTTTACACCCCTCATTTTAATGAGGATTGCTCTTGTTGTTATGGTAGGAAAGCAAAGTCATCTCCAGACTTAGTACTGGAGTTTGAGATATATATATATATATATACACACACACACAGAACTGTAGTCAAATAAGATCTATGGGAAAGTAACTAGGTTGTTCTAATAAGAAAATAGATTATAATGTCACATGCTAGAGATTTTCTTATCAAATCATGAAAAAAGAATCGGATGGGAGTCAGTATAAATGAGGTCAAGATTTCTTGAATATTAACTCAAACGCATATAAATAAATGTGAGTAAACGCATCACCCAGAAAAACTGAAAACCAAGAAGTAAATGATTAGCATGGTTAAGAAGGGGGAAATAAAGGATTATGAAAAAATATTTGCAAAAATACTGTTTTAGAAAACCAAGCGGGTTAGAAGGGGCAGGCAATCTGGAAATCAATAAAAGCCAAAAAATATAAGTAAATCAAACTATTTGAAAATATAAGTTGGTTTGCAGATTACGCAAAAGAGAAAAATAACTGCTGCCCACTCATTAATTCTACTTTCGATTCAAAGGTAAAATATATTTTGATCATAAGAAGCAGAAAAATATAATCGCACTATTAAAAAAATCACTGTAAATCTTTGCAAATATAAACATCACAATAGTCATATTGAATAAAACCCATGGCCAGTAGATTGAAGAAATTTATCCTATCAAATGATTCTAGTCCTCGATCTCCTAAAACTTTGAATGGTAGGCATTATATTTCAAAAGGGAGATCAATGAAATTGGAATCAGTACTACTACCAAAAAAATATTTACACTAAATGCTCATATTCTAATCTACATAATTATGGGTTCAGTAGGACTTTTAAAATCCATATATCATCACAAATGGAGTTTATGCTAAAGTGGCCGATAATTGCTCGCAATGCAGTACATAAACCTTTCAGATAAATTCATAAGTTAGGCCAGGGTAAAATCCAATGCGAGGAGAGGATTGGAGAGGTGTCATACAATTAAAATATAGTATTGCCCATGTCGTATGCCAAGCAGTGATTGTTACTGTTGTATCTTATTCAATTCCTAGCCTAATTTGTTTATATCATTGTATCTGTAGATAAGCTGTGCGATGCTTATGTTGTTATTTTTTTTTTCAACTTGGCAGAACAATCGCTACTGCTGCCCACATTGTCACACAAGTCCTACTCTTTCCCCCACTCTTTAATCAGGTTTAAAGAGAGTAAAACTTATGTTTTCATTATGACTCTTTGAAGTGAACAAATAAAAAACCCAGCAATGTATAGATTATTACTTGACCCCTTTTAGTTCACAAAATGGATAATCCAGCAGAGTTATGGCACCAAGGGGGGGGGGGGGGTAGAAAATCATCTGTACCTCTCTCTCTCCAATTCTAAGAAAGAATAAGAATCTGCAAACCAACTATTTTCTATAAATCCTGCTTAAGTGAGGGAATAAATATTAAAGAAAGCAAGTCCTTCTCAAAAACAAAAAAGTCTTTAGGAGTTAATAAGAGAATTGAAAAGCATTAGAAAAAAAACAGCAAGGTCAAAATGCTGTAAGAGGCTGGCTACAGAACTAACTAATCAAAAAAGGAGAATAAAAAAAATTGCATGCACAAATTATACCCACACCAACAAATCCATGGCTATTTCTAGAGGAAAAGACTTTTTAATCAAATTATACACCACACAATATATGTCCAGTTTCATATCAAGTTATCGTAATTAAGGAGCATTTTAATGTAACAATTAAGCCAAATTATTTATAAATGTTGACAGTGATGTATACCAGGGAAATAAGACTTATTTAAAAATCAATGTACAGTTAGCGTGTGTGCATGCACGCAAGTGTGTGTGTGAGTGTGTGTGTGTGTGTCAGATTGCTAGGAACAATGGAGTAGAAGGTAGTAAGTGTGACAAGATGCTTGCATTGCTTTTCTAACTGTCTAAATTCAATCCTAACCTTTTGAATGACATGTACCATTCCAACTTCTCTCAAATCATGGGTATAATGAATGACGGTATAGAAAAACATCTAATATAATCAATAGTTTAACCATAAAAGAATCTCAAAGATGAGAAGATCATGATATCATAGTTTACAACTTTCATGTATTCAGTGTCTTAATTTTGCTCAAGCCTATAAAATATTTTGCAAGTTTTATTTTCATGAACTTTTTTTTCTATAATCATTAAATTTGTCAGAGATGCTATTGATAAGGACATCTAAAGAGAGAAATCAAACTTATGAGGGTGTTTATACGATACCCAACTAGAGTTTGACGCAGAGCTTAATACCATGGATCACTTTTTGTGGTGGTCTTTATTCAACAAATCAACCCCAAACAGTAACATTCTAAAGAGAAGAAGCAATTTTTTGCTTTAAAAAAAAAAAAAATAGAAAAATAAAAAAGACAGTAAAAGCTGCATGCTACTAATCTACGAAACCAATCTCCAAGACAGCAGGTACATGTCATGTAAACAAAATAACGTAATGATACATGTTATTTCACTCACATTTGTCTAAACTTTCCGTTTGTATATGCACAGATTTGCTGGCAGAAGTGTTAATATATTCATTCTATTTTTCATAGAACAAAGAAACAAAAAATAAATAAACCCTAGATGAACAGTAAAAGTGAAAGATCAAATCATGAGGCTGGTTTGTCCATTGATTCTAGAACATTGCCAGCCTGTATTAGTAATAATTGGGGTTATTTCAGCAAAATTAATGTATTATTTAAACACATGAACATTCTGTTTGATAATTAAATCAAATGATGTTTTAGATTACAAAATCTTCAATTTCAATTAATTTAAGGGGGAAGTGTGATATCTCACACAACCAAAACCGAAGTTGAGAATCGCATTCACAAAAACCAAACATGCAAATCAAGTATGATTCAAAGGCCGAAGCCAAAATTTTGTTAGCACAAAAGGGATGCAACTTTTGTATCCCTGTGACTTGTATATAAGTATAAATGGTACATATACAATTCAATAATAAAACCCCAAATCCAAAGTACACAGCAAAACTTGTGCATGAAGTTTTTTTGTTTTCAAACAGAAAGACTTCAATGATCTTCTATCAGCAAATGGAGAGAGCAGTGAGCAAGAGAAATGTTAGAAGACACAGCCAGTTGAGACGAGGGTAATAGACATCATATCGGACCATCTTGCAAATTTTTCTTACTCACATTTGAGAGAACTTCCTTGGGTTCTGGAGACAAATCAACGTAAGATCTGAAGCCCTGAAAATGGCCATAACAAAAGACACGTCAGATTATAAGAAAGATCAACACAATGGAAACAAAATAAATATTTTCCTTTCTCTTTATTCTTGATTTCCAGGTTTTCACTCAAACTCTCCTGAAACAAAATGCTTTATCTGTTATTGAGGTGTGATAATGGTTAATACAATAGCTGGCAGATTGGCATCATCATTTGTAATATCTGATATGACAGATTAAATAATAATAAAACACAGAAACATCAAGTGGGAAAACACAAAAGAAAAGCACAGATGCCAGAAAAAATTATCTAAAAATGAATTCTCCAACTTTGGGCATTGTTGGTAGGTCAAAAATGACCATAGAGAGCCGAAAAAAGCAATTTTTGGAAAAAAAAAAACGCTAAGAACATTTACATGGTGCAAGAAATGTAAGGCAAATTTTCAAAGCAGTATCCCCCAAAATGTGATCAGGACAGCCTGAGGACATACACAGACAGCCGAGTAAAGAGAGAAGAATCTGTGGCCCACTTGGCTAGTTGATCCAGCAGGTCATTTGTGGAGCTTGGATGATTCAATCCTTGCTCATAATCCATTCATTAGATATAACACCCACCTCAAAGAAAAAAAAAAAAAATATTTTCCTCGCCCTCAACCTTCTCCTCACTGAAAATACCATCTTACACATCCAACTACATTCAAAGAAATCTCAAGTAGTGTATCACTCTGTGTGTGTGTGTGTGTGTGTACACTGTGATTACTCAACATTTGGCCATTATGATGAAGTTGACATTCAGACAATATACAAGTCAGCATACAAGGCAGTGTGTAATTTTTTTGTTCAGTGGTTCTTGATGACATCTAATAAAAATGAATAAAATATCAAAGATGTAACCGAAATATATCCAAACTTAGTTTCATGAAATGGATGGAAAATTATTTTCCAAAGTAATTATAGAAGGCAGCTCCACCCACTACAAAGTCTGAGCCTCTCCATAAACGTATCTTTGGAACATGCACTACTAATAGAAAGAAAAAAGTGATAAAAATTTGAGACAGAAAGTAAATACACAGGATTGTCAGGGTCTGGGTGTGTCTTGAGGCTCCCAACACAGGAGTATCGGGGTCGGAGCATGTCTCAATGTTCCCACCCACATGATTGTCGGAGCACGTTTTGAGGTCCCCCACCACAGGATTGTCGGGTCGAGACATGTCTTGAAGTTCCCCACACAGGATTGCCGGGAGTCAGAGCATTTCTTGAGGTCCCCCCTCCCACAGGATTGTCAGAGTTGGGGCAGGTCTTAATGTTATCCATACAGGATTGTCAGGGGGTTGAGGTATGTCTTGAGGTTTCTCATACCGGATATTTGGGGTCGGGGCATACAAATCAATCAGTTAAATGAGCATCCATGAGTTTGAATGATCTGAGGCCACATACCAACTTAATGGTTGACCAGAGTGGATAAAAAAAAAAGAATTACACTTCCTGGTAATCACAGTTCCTTTTATCTCGTACAACAAAAATCTAGAATAAAACCATTTTGCACCCAAAGACTATCTTCCCATAGTATTTCATTTATTTATTTACTAAATCAACTTTTACATCTTCAATACAAAATTGGTTGATTCTACTTATAGAAATATGATCAATAGATAGAAGACCTTCCAGTATATAATGAAAAATAAAATATTGCTTGGGATCACTTTAGTACAGTGTCTTTTAGATAACAATAAAGGGATGATGGCAATAAGCAAAAGATAAGTAGCAGAAGCCACTTATTCTGATAACTTTGAATCAAGTGTTTGGGAATGATTGATTTTAATAACAATAACCATTCAATACCATTGTGATTATGATAAATGGCCTCCTCTGTAATTTTGTGCACATAGATATATGTAAGTATAACAAAATCTTTGACAGGCGGTGGTATGTATCTACTATATAAATATATGTATGTAGATATATATAACTGAGTTGAACAACAACAACAAAGAATGTGAAGATTTTAATCATCATTGATCCGATATTTTTAGATCAGGCAAATTAGGAAGGATTCAAGAAAAAAGTTTGTTTTATACTCCTGGTCACTCTACGCAAGGCCTTTCGGACAAATCTCACCAAAAGGTTGGGAGGGGGGAGAATTAAAACGATTTATAAGAGACAGGAAAGAAAACTATTAAATCATTAAAAAGGTTTATTAGTATTAGAATTATAAAAGTTACCACTAATACATGACATGATTAGAATGAAGGGAATTCGAAAAAGAGAAATGAAAGAGTTGGAAAGATTTACAGGCTATAAAAGTATGAATGTGCATTGTTAGCTAACAGAAAATTCTCGGACAAGGGAATATAGCTCAGCAGTATAGAGCGCAGTATCTATGTACTCATCGAAAAGTCTTACACACACATTATATATATATATATATATATATAATTCCAGAAGACGCAGTAATAAGAAAGGCAGTTGGGAAATTTAAAAAAAAATGAAAATTCATTTATACCCAAGTATCAGTGTCTCTTCTATATTGTGTGTAGACACACATACAAACCTACATATGAATATATATAGACACACACATTACGTTTTAATTAACTGATGACTGTGGTCTATATTGTAGCGTAGGTTAGAGTTCAAATGTTGATTTTCAAGTCAAGCCAAAAGTGTAACATTGTAGATATCTATATGTACGTATAGGCTAGAGATACAAGGTGTATTTGCAAGCATAAGATTTCACCTAATTACTCAGCAACACAGCAGACAAAAAGCTCAAGTGACGGACTCCAAACTCACTAGACAAGCGGAGTGGAAGTTTACTAGTGACTGTCTCAAGTGCAATAGGCAAGAATGAAGCCTATTTACAAAATTCATAAAAAAGCAAGGACAGAAATATGTCAAGGAAATATGGTTATTTACTAAGCATGACTTAGTGTGGCACAAGGCTAAAATAGTGAGGCACCAGTGAGTATCAAACTTACAATACTGTTGAATTGGTTTCTATGACAAGTGTGCTAACCATTACGCCATGATAGGTATGATTATCAAACACATTTCAAGATAGGTCTGGTTAGTCACCAAGAAAAACCATCACGTGACCAACATCTTCTGACTGCATGCCACTCTGGGATCAATCAATTAAAAAATCAGAAAAAAGGGGTGATCAATGAATAGTTTACCTATCATCTTTTGTTGGGCTGTGATTACTAACAAAACCAATAGAAAGACAATATCCTGCATAAAGAATGCATCTATTCCAGAAATTGCTAAACTTTAAAACTTATGCATTGTTTAATCATCACAAATGCCAAAGTTTAAGATTGAATCATCCAATGCTATTTTTAAGCATCGATGTAACAATAGTGATTTCAATTCATTCATGACCTTCACTTTTCTCACCAACATTATCACAAATTGTACCTGGGCGAATGTCTGAAATTGATACTTTTTCAACCTTTATTGGAAAACTATAAGAAATACTCATTCAGGAAATACAAATATTCATTACATGGATACATAAATAAGTCTGTAGCCTAATGATGAAGAAAGGCATTTAGTTTACATAACAAACATTTATAGAGCACATAATCTCTACCATTGTCACTCAGAGTGTGGAAAGCACAAAGCTGGTATGTAAGGGAGGTAACTGTGCATGGATCTCCTCATACAATTAAGCACTTTTATAGTAGCCTATTGCCCACACAAAATTTCATTGTAAATCATTAGAAAATTTTGGAGATATTGTGTGGGCAGACATGAAATTTTGGGAATATAATGTGACATGGATTATAACTACAACGCAGGAGAGGTAATAGTGCATGGATTGGCCAAAAGATTAAATGAATTCTTCCATAGCCTATTGCCCATCCTTCCCTAAAATATCATTGAAATTCACTGAGAATTTGAGATATCATGAGGACAGTAAGGAGCAAATACATAAATGTATGAAAAATAAAAATAAATGAAAAGATATCTCTCAATCAGAAAAACATTCCAGGAACACACCCAAATCTTACCATACTCCCTTAGTCCACTCTTCTACAAAATTTCATTGAAATTTATTGGGTACTTTTAAGAATATTGTGTAGACAGAAGGAAGGAAAGACATGAAAGCATAAATATTCATTGGTAACTATGTGTCAGGCTACAGACTAACTGATGGACATTCATAAATGCCAAGAAAACCGAATCCATGATCAGTGTAAATGAGATTATCACTTCAATTAGTCCGAATTCTACAGACAATGCACTTTGCTAGAGTCTAAAGAAACAACTTAAACAGATCAGCTGTGGAGACTGCACATCAAGCCTTTAATGCTGACTCCTCTATTTTCCTACTATTCCACTCCTTCAGAAATGGTAAATGTATGTTAATTAGTAAAAACATCTGAATCTTGTGCCGTACACTGAGGCACATGTTTTCCATCTGGAGTTATGATTAAATGATTCAATATGGCCAACCTCATGAAACATTCCTTTGACATGGTAGATTTATACTTAATGAGAATATGTCAAGCAAAATCAAAGATATATATTTTTCTTCTAATAAAGAAAAAGGAACTAAAGCTGAAACTTGAGACCCAATATCAAAAGCAATAGATTATTGCTATCTATCTAATGAACAATGTGACATTTTCTGTGTGCTTTTTGTTTTTCTGTCTGTGATATAAGATAAAAGTGAGATAAAATTTATATTTTGCTGATAAAAAATATCTCTACTTGAATGAGTTCTGCTACATTTTAATAAGGTTCAAGTAAATTTGATAAGTAAACATTTATTCACACTATTAACAGCTTGGCAGTAGTGAACTATCAAGTCTTGAATTGAATAAGAGATAGTGAAGAAATCGCTCAAAGTCCATAGGAACATGGGAAGATATTTTTACCAAATGCATTATGGTCTCCTGTGTGAATTGCTTGTTGACTCAGGCACAAGTGATCTAGCTTCAGCTCTTTCCAAGGGAACCTGTGAGATGGCCATTTATTAATTTTCAAACAGGACACTCCAGATCAAAGTTACCAATCTGAAGTCCACCAAGGTATACCTATGTTCAAGGTTATCTATATAAACTTTTTAGTTGTTGAACAAGAAAAATTAACATCCCCCCTGAAGTGGCACCAGATGGAGGATAGGGTGCTCAAAAGCTGGACATCTGGCCACCCTATATACAGGCCATGTATCTAGCTGCGCCATTCAGCTATGTCCTTAGCATGAGAGTTTAGCTCATATACTGCAGTACCACAATTTTTAGGATGCCCTTGATGCAATCTTTATAGCATTTCTTGGGATGCCTCATATACCAGTGGCTCTGTGCTAGGGTTCTATAGAAGACTTCGGATATGAGTGAGCTGTCCATACAGATCATGTGACCAGACCAATGGAGCCAGGCCTTCAAGATCATGACTTCCATACATCTGAGATAAGCTCTATCCATAACCTCCAGATTAGTGATCCTGTCCAGCCATTCAATTCCGTATCAGTAGAGATTGTATCTATTTACATAAGCTAATAATCAAAGGATAGCAAAATAAAAAAATTTAAAAAATTACTGCGGGAAGGGTAAATTGGGTTTTGAAATTTTTTTTTCTTTAAATCATAAAAAAATTATTACCAATAATATATTTCTGAATGTAAGAATCTATTGTGTATATAATTTTAAAATGTATCTGTGTATGCACATATGAAAATAACACTGCCTATTTTCACACACACATAGATCAATCTATCTTGATATATAAAACAATGTTAGTGTCTGTTCCACCTTGTAGGCCACAATTTTGCATCTAGGAAACTGAAATTTGGTATAGGGTTGCTCCGTTTTACAGGGAAGAACATGGTCTATTAAACTTTTAAGGACTGTGTATGGGAGTGGATCAAAATATCTTATTGAGCTTTTAATGAATAACAATCATGTTTTGTTTGTTTTTTCCCAACAAATAGCCACCTTCCACTTTTGCATTAGGTCACAATTCAAAGGGTACCCAATTTTGAGCTCATGTAAAACCAAGGCAGAAATATTACATTTTCTTAATGTGTGTAATGTCATCTGCTGGATTCCAAAGAATGCCAGGTGGCAATGCTAGTGACATCTATGTTGGAACATTATGAAATAGAGGCAGCCATATTGAAGGGTGTTTTGTTTTTTTTAAATCAAATCAGAGCCGGCATCGGGAGTGTTCTAGTTCAACACTGGTAGCTGAAGCATAGTTAGAAGCTTGGTATACAGTTGTACTTTGCGTTGAATTTAGTAGCAATGACATACAGTTTCAGTGTTGAAAATGATGGACAAAAACATACCAATGTTGTTACTAGGGAAGTACAAGGATTAGCAACAAAGGATGGCCTTATGGGAGTCGGCAACTAATCTCCAGAAACATGAAGTTTCTTTATAGGCATTGCAAAGAAAGAAATTTCCATGATGAAATTAGAAAATTTAGCTGCAAATCATAGGTTGCTCAATCTGTAAGCGAGGTCGGACAAGCTGTTTCAAACAAATGGCGATAAAAATGCAGCAGAAGTGACAGAAATAAGTGATGTTAAGGCAATAATTGATGAAACTAGGGTAGTCGCAGAGAGTACCAATACAATACCATATGCTAAGAGGGAAAAAGAGAGAACCAAAGGACGAGCTGTGAATAATCAAGATAAATTGAAAATAACAAAACAGAAGCAGAAGGAGGACAAATGTTCTGAAAATTGGAAGAACTTGTCCGTCTTGCTCAAGTACATTGGTAGTTGAAAAAGTTTTAATGGACTACATACTTAGTAGTAAATACTTGCGCATTTCTGAATGCCTGGACAAACTAAGTCAGATAGAGAAATTAGAAACTCATAGGCAGACTTTGAAAAGTGAATAAATCGGGAGTTTGGGGAGTATGTGAAGAAAAAAAAATGTTGGTGAATAGGAAAAAGTTGACCAGCAAAATACGCAGGGACCAAATGCCAAGTTTGCAAAACCTGCAAGATTCAATTCAAAATGTAACCGTTGTAGATGTAGCTACTTATGCCTCCATATGCAAAAGCTCATTTGTTGCACAAAAAATATTGAACAGAGAGATAGGATAACTTAAAAATGCCTCTATGAGGGTCATTTGGCACATGATTGCGACAAGAAACAGGTCCATTGTTACAAATGTAACATACCTGGTCACATAGGATGTTACAGTTCTGTGATGAAACACTGCTACAAATGCAATCAGCATTGTCATCTAGCTTGTGACTGTGACAAAGAATTAAGAATAGAGCTTGTTACAACTGGGAAAGCCTAGGGCAAATCTGAAAGGATTGCTATTCAACAGAGACTAAGAGTTGCTACCAGTATAGAAAATTTGACTAAGGCAAATCCTGAATCACAACATTGTGTGTGAAAAGAAAAATCAAGGTCATTGGACTGACTTGAGAACAAAAAGAAAGATATTACTAACAAAAAGGAAAGAAAAAGTTGTTGAAAGAGGGTTTTAAAAAAAAAAAAAAAAGGCTGTTTTAAAACAGGAAGCAAAAAAGGCTTTCAAAACAAGTCTTGCGAAGAGAAAGGAAAATTCTTGTTGAGGATGACAGAAAAAATGCTATTGTCTAGAGAATTTCATGTTCTTCCACTTTCAACACTAGCCCCATTTTTGTTTCTGTCTAGGGAGTGCACCATTGCCATCGGGGGAACCATTTGAGTTGCCAGAGGAACGCTTAATGGTATCTTTCATACCTTTCTGGGTTACTTTCTTTCCTGCTGACATTACTGGGTGCACATTTTCTTCAAGAAGAATCATTTTCTCTTGAGCGTCAAAAATAACTAGAGTGTTCATGGCTGTGGTCCTAAGCGGTGTAGATAGTTGGAGGCGGTAGACTGATGTCTGCCTTTGTTTAGCAGAGATGGCGGGTACAATTTTTTAATTTTATTTCTGTACTTAAAAACAAAGATTACAGTTGATCTAAAGCATTGCTGTCTGCATGATGGATTTCCTTTGCAAGTGTTTTGATCAGTTTATTTTGATAGAAGTCTCTAACACAGGTTTCCAGTTTAAAGAGTCAAAAATGCTGCTTTCATGAATTAACTTGATAGAAGAGTTTACTAATTTGATTAATCTGTTCAAGATGAATTTATGAGAAAAGACAATCTCTTTCACAACCTTGAAAATAATTTGAGAGTTTTTACAAATTCTGGTTTGGATTTTGATTCATGGCAAATTTGTCTCTGTTTCTAACTTGCAAGTTTCCCTTTTGGGATTTTGGAGAGATTCAAGTGGAGCTAATGATTTTAATGGAAAGGCAAAAAATATCCAGCATTTAAAAATAAAGAAAAAAAAGGAGAATGCATTAATGTGTACAATGACATCTGCTTGATTCCAATGAAAGCCACCAGGTAGCAATGTTAATGGCATCCATGTTAGAACATTATGAAATAGAGGCAGCCATATTGAAGGGTGTTTTTTTCAAGTTTGATCAGAGTAGTCATTGGGAAGGTTCTGGTTTGCCTCTTCATATTGAGGGCGCAAATCAATTTCAATATGTAGTTACAACTGAAGGCCTTTGAATGTAGAATCAGTTGAAAAAAGGTTTCCATCATTGAGTTTGAAGGTCAATATCAACTAGGTAAGCAAGAAACACGCTCTTCCGACCCACTTTTACATGTGCAAAAGTAAACTCATGTTTACTTGGCTTAGTCTTGTCACATAAACAACCTCAATAGTGTAGCACCAGAGAGGCTTAGACTCAAAGCAATGACTAACTCTTATAAAATGTTGCCCTATATATATATATATATATATATATTAAAAGAGTCAGCAGGTATTGAATTATTAGCAACAACTTGAATACTTTATGACCTTGCCTCGGTTGCACATTGCATCTAATTTAGGTTATCTATGACAGGTTATGGGCACTACATGTTTTGTTTTTATCAATTTGTGTAAGTGATATGAAGAAAACAAATTGAGTTAGGTTTCTCATTGCATTAACTGCATTTTCCTTTGGTTCAGGGAGCTTTTCACTTTGATGATTTATGATTCTAAAATTGTGACTTGTTCTTTTTGTGGATGACTAATCAGTCCTAAACAAACTATCATCTTGGTTAAAACCACAATCCTAGCCTTGGAGAAAAATGGTGTGAAGTAGGAGTTGGGGGGGGGGGGCAGCAGGTAGATGGCAATAGAATCATGGTTATTATTGAAATCCTCACATAATTTGCAAGAAACAAGAAAATGTCCTCGTCTTCTGCTTCTATTGTCTGTCAGTTCTGACCTGACAGTATGGATAAACTTGTTAGCTATTTCTCAACCTACAATTGAAAAACAATGCTATTGCTTGATTGTCCAGCTTTTCTGTCGATCTGTTCAAAACAGGATCTACCTACTTTGTTGGACTTACCTTCACATAACTATTATCATCACTTAATTCTTTTGCGATGCATTCACACACACTTTTATATATGCTCATTTGTTTAGGTTTTTTTTTTAATAGATTAAATCTTTTTTCTTCATGTATCATAATATTACACCATTACAATGTTCTGGTACTGGATGATGGTATTATAGATTGGAGGGTCACATCAAAGGCTCCAGCTGTATAGAAAGAATCCTGGATAGATTGTGATCAGTGGTTGTCTCTGAAATGCTTTTTTAAAACCTGCATCTCATAGACTAGAAACTTGGACACCGGTTGGTTAGCCAACATATGTAACTAAAGCGCTGAGAAATGATCTCAATTGTTCAAATGCTTAGTTGAATAAACTCTTTTTTCTGTTTATTTCATGGAAAATCTTATTGCACTTTTATTAATTTCATTTGAACCTAATTATTTATTGGTATAAATAAATCTATCATCATAGATTTGCCGATTTCTTTTTTCAATCAGTAATTTTGTAATGGGACAGCTCAAGTATGGATGACAAAAACTAAAAAAAGACAATTATCACCCATAATGCCAAAAGTATGTTCCCAACTCGGACACACTATTAAATGAGAGACACTAGCAAAAGAATATAGAAAATAAAATAAGAACTGCAAACTTTAAGGAAAAAAAAGGGGGTCCATTTAGTCACTCAATAAAAAACATCATGTCTTCTCGCAATGTCATGTTGGGGGTGATCAATTTTAAAAATTGGGAAAAGTGGTGATCATTGAAGAGGTTATTTTTCTTGCATTTTGTTGGGCAGTGGTCACCAAAAAAAGTCTGAATTTTCAAATTCAAAAAAATAAGGATGAATGCTGCCAAACACCAACGAGGGGTTAATTTAGCATAAACTTAAATTACAAAGCAAATCAGCTCCACAGAAAACCTATCTAGGGGAGAATTTAAGGAGTGAATTCTCAGCTCCCCAACTCAATGGATGCAGCCTGTACGTACGCAGCCCCTCAACTCCTGTGGACGTGATATATACATAGTCAGACTGCTTTGAAAACTGAAGAAACCTCTGTAGATGGTTATGGTAGAGGGCTTCTAATTAAAGCGAGATGGAAAAAAAAAAGAAATGAGAATCTCCAGGCAATAATCCTGGTCACACAAACAGACACTGTCAATTCAGTATAAAATTACTCTGAAGATAGTTCAAGAGTTCACAGATAACTAATCACTGTCATCAAATTCTTGAGCCAAGTGACATTTGCTTTTTGATTAGACTAAAATCTATTTGTGTCAAAAGCAAAACTAGACAAAAACACAGGTGTTTCTTATTCTAAATAGCTAGTCTCCTGTCCTCGGAGATAACCAAGGTACCAAGCTGAACTTTGTCCTTCATGGCATTTCTTAGGTAAGAATTACCATACCACACCCCATCAGCCTGTGTCAAGAACACTCAGTAAATATTTTAGATTTATCTAGGAGATGGGGATGGGGCTAGCATCTTTGATGCTAGGGGATACATAACTTATGGTACCCATCTCCTGGTCATGAAACAGGTAGCATGGGCTATCATGGTACCAGTAGTTACAAATAATGCCAGGCCAAACAGAACTCTTTTCCCTTAAATAATGACCATTTGGGAATACACATAGCAGTGAGACACTACTTACATTCTTAGTTCAAATTTAGGTTTATTGATACATTAATGCAAACAATCTTTTATCTTAAAACCATGCAATTCTAGGCTCAAAAATCAAAGTTTAAAAAGATTGATATTGTAAAAGCAAGTCCTATAAAGCCTGACCTCCCGAAGTCCAACATACTTTAGATCAGAACAAAATTAAATAAGATCATTTTAATCACATTTACTAGGAGTTTCTATCAATCCATTTGACAAATAAAAGTCTTGCAGTTTGATTTCTTTCAATCAGACGAACATTCAATCTAAACCTTACATTCAAATTTACTATTGTGTTTCTATCAATCCAGCTGCATCCCTCAAGACAGAATTGGTGTATAGTAAATGGGTCAGAAGTGTTTTATTGAGTTGTTACTATGTAATCTAACCTTGTGACCTACAACATCTGATAATCTGACCCAACAGGCTAATCCAACCTGGTACTTGAACTATTCGACTATGACCTGTACTTGAACTGATAACACAAACAAACCAAACACTTCCTGACACATTTTGACTAATTTCATCACCAATTACTAGAAAGCCCTCAGCGAACACATACTGTTGCCGACCCCCCTTGCAACTAAAAGCTGGATGAAAATCAGTTCATACATAACTACGATGCAGGGGAGGTGACCTGAAGAAAGATCCCTGAATCAGCCCCATAATTTGATCAATTCTTCCTTAGCCTACGGCCTACCCCTCCACATTGGAGACATAGTGTATGTGCATGTGGGGCGGAGTGGACAGACAGACATCTGAATACACAGACCTCTCCCAACTCTGTTGGCAGAGGTGAATCAGAGAAAAAAACACTTTCTGTTTAACATTAGCAATTTGGAAGCTACAAAGCAGTGTTCCTCAGGGTTCCATATCAAATTACTTCCCTTGCAATCAATGTCTGTCTGTCCACAGGATATCTCCAAAAGTAATCAATGAATATCAATGGAATTTTATGGAAGAGTAAACAATGACTGGAGGAGTTGGTTGAATTTGGGGGTCGAAGCAGGGATATTTTTTTTGATTGAGAGATACTATTTTTTTTTAATACACTTCATATATATCCCAATGGCAGTGAACACAATTAAAACAAATTAAATTTTGTGGAAGGGCAGACAATAGACTATGGATGTCATCAAAATGTTTGGATAAATCCATGCACAATTATCTCCCCAACGTTGTAACTATGTCCACACCACATAATATCTCAAAAAGTTCAATGACATTCTGTGGAAGCATGGGCAACAGGCCATGGAAGAAGTGATAAAATTTTGGACGGATTCATGCACAATTACTTCCCGTTGCAATGCAGTCGGCAGAAGTATGCGCTCTCTGAGTGCTTTCTAATTTATCATAGTTTCTTAACAAACAATTGAGGGCATTTTTCAATAGAATTCTTGCACACTACATGTATACAAATTTATGTCTAAAAATACAATGATCACCTATTAATTATATAATGATATTTCAGCCATCAATTCTTGTGAGACAAAGAAGAGTGAATGAAGAACAGAAGGAAGAGATCTCTTCACATCATATATTTGAGTAATTACAGCCAGTAAAGCTGTTGGAAATTAAATGGTGTACATTCGTAATTCAGAAATATTCATTTTTATATTTCAAGTATATAGATAAATGACAATAATGAATTATTGTTTACAGTTTCAAATACTGTCTGATCTATTGACAAATTTAAATACAAATGAAGGGGAAAATAAATCATTATAGTAAGAAAATGTCAACTTCATTTATCTGATGTAAAACTACAAATTCATTCCTCTACTGGAGTTTGAAAAAAATGTCTCCTCAACAAGAGCAGCAAAAATATGGAACAGTCAATGTTAAAAGATGGTCACAACTGAGAATATCTGTACTTTCAAAAATAATCTAATTATTCTGATATCGGTCTTATAAAATTTACCAACTAATTTCTTATCAGTTTAATCCAACTAGACTGAAGCTAGCTTAATGATACAATCAACTGCTGTCAAAATAAAGCCCATTTCAAATACATCCAAGTACATTATTTTCAAAAAATTCACAAAGGAAATTCCTCTTTCCTCCAACCCTTCATTCTTACATTTCTTTTAAATGGCGGTGGAAGATTCTTTTTTTCAAGTTGTCAGAGTTTAAATTCTATTAATAAATTTAGTATGACCTTGTTACAAAATTGAACCTTGAGTCTGGTTCATTGTGAATGAAAAATGAAATCGGTAAATAGTTTGAATTCTGGCCAAAACAGAGTGTTTTTACTTCCTACTAAATCCTCCAAGAAATTTGGGTTACAGGATCTACAAAACAATCAACAAAAACAGCTGATACAGTTAACTAGGCTTCCGTGTGGCAAAAGGAACACACATTTTACACTCAATGATATCTTATCCTTTATTTCCAATCTGTACCATTTACTTACAGCTGTAGACTAATGACCTCTGCAAGTTGCAATAATATAACACCTTGAGAATTCGAGATGAAAGAAAATACAAGTCAAAAATTGATAATGGTTGACAATGATTGATCTAGAGAAAAATAGAGATGATATTACTGCAACTCGATTACCTGTTGAGTCAAAAATGATGGTATATATGAAAGAGATACTCATTGCCATTTATAAGTGTAGATAACAGAGACTTGCATTGGAGAATAGCATTTTGTTGACCACAAATGGATCTTTTCTTTTTTTATCACTTCTTATATCTTCTAAATTCATTATTGCAACTGTATCATCAGAACATGAAATTCTATTTTACAATCTCAGCTACATCCCTCAGTGTAACAGAATACAAAATGAAAATCGAGAAAATTAGACGTGATACAAGAAAACACACCCAAATATACATAACACCATAACATATGCCTGATGCAAATTTGTTGATGACCAATGTAATCAATATATAAGTATCTCTATGATACTCAACTGATAGGAAAATATCAATAAATGATATTTATTAATGTGATCAAATCTATCTGCTGTGTAATTTGTAGTCAATCTGACCCAAGTAATCATGAATTTGTATTTGTCAAGACTGACAAAGTGCGTAACTGCTCTTTACAGGCACTACCTGGGTAGGTAAGGTAATTATAGGTAAGTTGCTTATACAGATTCTCAATGGCCAATCATTTTATCAACTATCGTGGCACACCACTTATGAGACTTTTTGTCAAGACGTCTGGCTACAGGACGTAGAGCAGAAAGATATGGATTCGTGCCTTTTGAAACGCCATGCATTCAAATTCTGTCTGCCAATCCCACTGATAACCATTATGCCACTCTGCACACAGCTGTTTGCTTTTTAAAATATTGTGTCATGTTATTCTGTAATAGGAACAGAAAAGAATCATGTCTAACATCACATGGAAAGGAAATATAAAGACAAAATCAACAGAATATTTCCCTTCCATATTGTATCATTCTCAGGTCAAAGGCACAATAAGATTTACTGACAAGTTAAAGCTATAGAGGCTTTCCATGGCAAATTAAGTATAAAACAGCCTTTAAAATCTCAAGTGGATTTTATCATTTAGAGGAAACTATCTAAATATATAAAGGGCATTGTGTATCCAAATATCTATATATTTTGTGAATGTGTAATACTTTTCAATGAGTGCACAGGTACTACACTCTGATCCTAGGCAGAGAATACAGATGCTCAGATCCAAAGCAGTGCCAATCCTATGTAAATAATCCCATCATTTTTTAAGCATACTCAACTAGTAATTTTTTTTTCTGATCTTGAATAGACTTTTCTCAATGTAAGATTAGCTTATTATTATTATTGCATGCAACAAAGGTTTACATTTACTATTCCCCGAGACCAACCATGATTTAAAGAGAATAATTACTTGCCCAATGTTACGAGCTGAGGCTAACTTTTAACCGTAAATTCTATAAATCCAACTGCTATTTTTTCCAACATGAACACTACTGGAAGTTGGTTTAAATCCAGGACATGTATAAATATCAAAACAATCTCCCAAAGAAATAAGTCCTATCTGAATGTTATGAAACTTTTCTGCAATCTTCTACATTAGTTGTTATGCGTGGCAGAAAATACAACCATTAAGACACACATTCCAACGTATAACAAGTTTATTTTTGTAACCAACTACTTGTTAGAAAACTGTTCTCATGCTATTGTTTTAAAGCACTACTGTTACTATTTTCTTTTCTTTTCATTTTAATGCTGAGAAGATTTAACTGGGTTACCTGAGAGAATATTATGAAGATAATTAAACCTTTTGATTCTACAAGGAAACAAAAAAAACACTAATAACTGGACAATAATTTTCTTTGTATTTACTGTAATTAACAGCATCAACATTATGATTCAACTAGCACAGTACTGGTCAAAAATGATGGGATCATCTACATATTAGATAAGCACTTCTTCCTAGAATCTAAGTATCACTTTCTGGCTCTCTGCAATCTTTCATATTTCATGTTAAAAGCAGTGCACGAATGAAAAATATTGCAAATTTATGCCACCTGACTTCAAGATCACCCTCCCTTTTTCACAATTACAAAAGGGCTCCTGCTTAACAGCGACACCAAATTCCAAATATCCCTCAAAACTGAGCAACAAAAGTATGTAGTGTGTATCATCAAATAATTTGAAAAAAACAAACAAAAAAACCCTATTTTTCATATTCATTTTTGACTTCATCATTGTGTGATTGGAAATGTCCTCAACTCAATTGTCTCAATGATCAATAGTCTCCTAACAAGTTTTTAAAACTCATTTCACAAAATGAAATAATTTTGAAAAACTGAACTAGACTGACAGAACTTTGTAAGTTATACAAATTAACCCCCACAAGTTTCATGCCTTTTTTAAATTGAATTGAATAATGGCATTTAGTTCACAACACTGAAATGAAAGTTTCATTTTTGTTGATGTAGCTACAAAAATTGATTATTGTATTAATTTTTACATATTGATTACTCTCATTCAGGTAGAGAATAACATTTTAGTAACAAAAATAAGATTCAGAAAATAAATATAATAAGATTTAATTTAATAAACAAAACAGATAATATTTCCATGTATGTCATAAATAATATGCATTGTAGATAATAATTAGTAGATTAGCTACTAATCACATGTAAGCAGCTCATCAATCTCTATTATAATAAATGATCAGTCTGTCTGTTACACAGTCTAGGGTGGATAACTCTAGCACAGAGGAACAACTGCACAAAGTTGGGGGTTGTTTTGGATAGAGGGGGTTACTCCACTCGGGATTATGACCCAAACCTACTTCATTGAATCTAATGCCAATAAAGCCCAAGGCCAAACAGTATATGTCCAAGCTTTTTGATTGTTTTTAGTTGAATACAAAATGAATATAAGAATTTCAATTAACAATACCTTGCATTAACCTTTCAAATTACTGTTAAAACACACCGACACAAACACGGCTTTACCAAAACCATTAGCAAAGCAAAAGATATGTACTATTATTGTGGATTCGTATGAATGACGATTATCCAATTACAAAAATTAAGGTTATTTTAGAAGAAAAAAACATTGTAAATAAGTAAAAGCATAAATATTTCTCACAGTCAAAGCAACATTGTTAGATAATATTTGTCACAATCAGTACTTAGACAGCAAATTTCATTAATAATCAATCATTATCATTATCACAGCCATGGCATCACAAGAAATGTAATTTAAAGTCTGTCAAGCAGAGAAGAACAGCAAGTCTACACCAGAAAAGAAAATTTAGCACAACACAAGAAGCATAACGACCTAGAAGGATAATGATATTCTTTTTCTATCAACAATGTCAAAGGTCAAATCATTTGTGCACTGGTTAAACTCGACTGAAAACCAAGAAAAGTAATTACTTGATAATCCCTTATTCACAAAGTGATAGAGAAATCCAGAAATAGAAATGACTAGAGAACATGTTTGTTATATCTGCCTTGGCCAAAAGGTTGAAAGTGAGTGTAACAGCTTTACTTCCTGGGCAGAGAGAGCAGTTAGTCTGAAGGGCTAACTCATTTCCTTTCTTCTCAGCCATCAATCATCAGGATATCCTAGACAGCATTTTGTCAAGATAACTCGCAATGGTACAATTCAGGGAAAAGTAGATTCATGGTTTTCTCAAGTGAACGCAAGCAGCTTCAGCTGAAATTTGAACTCAGTTTTCTATGTTATTAGTGTAAATGCCATTTGCTTGTAGAAAAATAAGACAATAAGATTTCAAAAATACTTGACAATTTCAAGTCCATCCCCTCAACCAGGATTTTGAATGGATTGGGGGGGGGCATCATTTGATTTGCACATGACTACCACTTTGAAGATGCAAAATACTTTCTATTGTAAAACAAGAAATAGGACAAAAAAAAAAAAAGATACACTTCAGCATGCATAACTATTCACCCCCAACAAAGCCAATACTCTTTAGACCCATCTTTAGCAACAATTACAACCTTTTATACACAATATATGTTTGGGGTGTCTCTCAAGGTATGACTACATATGATTGACACATCTAGTCACTGGGATTTTTGCCCATTCTTCAAGAAAAAACAGCTCCCTCTCCTTCAAGTTGGATGGGTTTTGTTGGTGAACAGACATCTTTAAGCTGCAGCAAATGGGTAGAGATCTGGGCTAGACAAGGCCGTTCCAAGACATTTAAATGTTTGCCTTTAAACCACTACCATGCTTCACTGAAAAAGAATGGTATTCTCAGTCTGATAAGAAGAGTTTGATTTGCGCAATGATATTTCCTTGAAAGTGTGATTTTATTCTCATCTGACCATAAGTTTAGGGAGTCTCCCACATACCTTTTGGCAAACTCCCAAATATTTTTTTTTTTTCCATAAGCAATGATGCTTTTCTAGTCACTTTTCCATAAAACCCAGTATTGCAGTACATACAACTTGCTACCCGATTAATGACTTCCTTGCCCAGTCCATGAGATTTGGGGAGCAGCCCTTTCTTAGTAGGTTTGTTGTGGTACCATATTCTTTCCATCCTGTAAGAATGGATTTAATGCAGCTCTGTGAAATGTTCCAAGTTAGGAATATAACCAGACCCTGATCTATACATCTCTACGAATAATCTGTTTGGAGATCTCTTTGGCTTCAAGGTGCCTTGTGCTTGGTCATGTTGCAGACTTCACAGCATATATACACCTGCAATTCACATGAATGAACTGCCATAGCCTCCATAGGTACCAGAACTAATTATGTGAAAGAATAGATCTTTTATCTAGAAGAGTTTTTACCAACTGCAATGGGCATATGTTATACAAGTGCTTTTAATGACCAAGATAAGACGTTCAAAATAAAGTTAACCTGGCACCAAAGATGTATCAAGTGTATGGAACACTTGAAGAACAGCTAAATTCAGTAATTCAGCTTAAAGGAAAATGCCACTCGAGTACATTCAAATTTTTACCAACTCATACTAAAATCTTTATATTTTGTTGGGCGAGGGGAGAGATGAAGAAAACATGGCTGACATAGTTGAACAATGTGATTTTAGTCTGTTAAAATCCGGTAATGATTTTCAAAAAAAGAAGAAAATTTAAGAGTGAAAGAATCAGGGTGAATGTTATTACCAAGCTAATCTCACTTATATGCGTACAGAGTTTGTTCCCAATTAGGTGCCAAAACATTGTGACCCTATATCAAATTAGTGTAGGGGATTTCCTGCAGAATTAACTTTTTAAATCAGTTGAGGGGAAGGAGTCAAATATATTGTGTGAAATTTTAAGGGAGGAAGGATTGTCAGTTGATAATGATGTAAGCTATGAACCCCACCCTCAATATGTTTTTTTGGGTATGTTTGTTTTTAGTTACTTCAGGGTAGATATGAACAAAAAATTCAGCATGAAATCAAAACCAGAGAAATTTTAAGAATTTAACAAAAACAACCATATTATTTGTTATTGATAAAACTTTTAATATTTACGTATTAAAGGATGAATTTTTTTAAAATAGTTTTCCGTTTGAAATTTTGGAAAATAATTTTGTCTGATACGATTTCTACCCTTTTATCAATTAGACGATTCATTTCATTTTTTGTTTTCCATCTTTCATTGATTTTATTCAACACATTCTACAGATATATCCAGGAACTGCTTGATCATGTTTTACATTAGGAGTCTTTTTCTAAAAGCAAAATTAAGAAAAAAATATTTTTCTTCTAAGCAAATTTTCAGTTTTATGTGATTGATTATAATCCAGGCTTTTGATCTGTAGAAGAAAAAATTTTTACTTAATATCTTTCTTTTGAAAGATATCAATTATTTCGATTAATCCCCAATCTTTGTGTATTTTTTATTCCTTCCATATCACGCCTCGACTGGAACGTATATATAGATGTTATAACAAGGATGAATAATCGAATATAAGGAAATGATGAAAAAATATTTCCTGGAAATATTTTTCATATATTTTCTTCTGTTTTTTTTTTTTGTTCATGTAAATTGACTGCAATTTCAAACTATGACAGGTTGCAAATTGATGCAGACGAGATTCTTGTTCAGCACAGCAGCAGTACAATTGAATGTTGTAAATTCTATTGCAAAATACCCTGCCTCTCAATGCTTGATCATAAACATTAATAACTACCTCGCAAATATGCTGATTGATGTTGCTTTCATTTTTCTCAATGCAAAGGGTTGGGGATTTTTAGCGCAGTTTATTACACCGATGATAAAACAAAGTATTTCCAATAAGATTACCTTCATTTGACGATGACTAAAGGGTAGATTTTTAACTTGGAATCTTGAATTTTCTAAAAAAAAAAAAACTGCTACTGTTATCGACGATTATTTTGTCATTGACTTTTTGTTGAAAATAGGAGACATTGAATTTGTAACAGTTAAAATCCACGTTATAATTAATGGAATTTTTTCGTCTTTTTGTTTAGACAAAAATTTCGGCTAATTTATTTCTTAAAAAAAAAACAATAAAAAAACAATCAAGGATCGAATTTTTTAAATTTTAACTATGATACGTTTTTGCAACCACGAGTCGTCGATTTCACCCGGAAAATTTTTGTTCATACGTACCTCAAAGGTTTTGAAAACGAACCAAGTAATACTTTAATCTGTCACATGATGACCTATACACCGTCAAACGTTCGTCGGCTAATGACTGTAGAATTAAGGTACAAATAACGAAAGCAATTCTAATTTAAAAGCCGTAAATATAAATGAATAAATAGAAACATCTGAAACCTGTTATCGTTTTGTGATAACCACGTGACCAAACACACCCCCTTTTCCTAGTGTCCTTGCATAGAAGAGCTAAGTCAATTTTCTCGGAAGATGGTATGCAGAGTAATTTTAATATTTCAATAAAACATAATGACTGTCTACTTACGCCACAAATATAACTTAATCTAAATTAAACACGCACTAATTAACCTCCAGCCCTGAACAAAAAGGCGTGAGTAAACACAAACTGGAGCATTCTACTCCCACAACCCAGAAAACTGCATCCGTTTTTCGTTGAAGCAACAACAACGATCATTAAGTCAGTCAAGCAACGAAGTCTTGCGGTACCCGGGTATCGTATTATGGTGAGGTTTGCCTTCCAACGAAGGCAGAAATATGACACAAGGTCGGATTCTGAGTGGGTTCCAGAAATTGCCTTTTTCCCCTCGGGATTTCTATGGGAGGGAACCTCAGACATCAGGGATAGACTCTGAACCTATATAGTGGCAATGACGAAGTACTACCCGGCGAGACCCCATCCCGGAACAAGACATTATTCTTTCTTTGTTGTTGTTGATTCTTGACAATAAAAGACCGGAAACCAGAAATAGTAAAATACAGCTGGGGTGCCCTGTCAAAACACTTCCTAGCCCAGGGACCATCATCTATGATAATGGGAGTCCTATTGCGGGTACAGTTTACTAGTGTGTGTATACAGACACACTATTCGGTAAACTTGAGATTAAAATAAATAAATAAATAAACAAATAAACAATACAACTGGAACACATCAAGAACCTACGATTGTACTGTGGGGTAAGGTAGAAAAAAAAAGAAGATAAGACAAGCAGTAAATGAGAAATATGTTAATTGTTTCGTGACTAAGAAGATGATGAAGAATGAAACATTAAATTGTAATAATCATTTGTCCTTTTTTTAAGATCAAAGGTGCTTTTTCCAACCCGTAATTTCAAAGTCTTATAGTCTTGGGAAAAATAAATGAGTCTGCTGTTATTTTCTTTCGTAAATAAATGGTAAAATCAGTTTTTGAAAAGTTTAATCGTGCAGTGAACTAGTCTTAACCACAATTCTTAAGGTGGAAAAAGGAATTAAAATTAAAGAAATTCTTGAAACAGCAACAACAAAATTGAAATATAACATAAGAAATGTTAGATTATTTACTTACTTTAAACCGACAAATACACTGAATTTGAGAGAATAATCAGAAGAAAGACTAAAATTAAAAAGTATTGGTATAATATAAGGATAGTGGTCCCGATATTAGAATTCAGCTGGACGTCCAAGCGATCCATCGAATATTTATTTAGGCAAAACAATTAACAATTTGATTTATGCAAAGTCATATCAATTTAATTTGTGTGAAAGCCAGAGGTTTTCTTTCGTGATTTCTCTTATTTTTATTCATTTCAGTGCCGTCTTTAATATTGAGTCGAGTTAAGGAGGATGTGGAACTTGAAGATCGGGACAACCATCCTTTTTGTGCCAAAATATTTCCAGATCCAAAGTCTATAATGAATCATAAACGTAACAAGATTTTATAAGTGAATTTGCTGAGTAAATTATATATTTGCTTTTATTTCAGCTCTTAGGAGAGAAATAATAATGCGGTTAAAAGTTCAAGTGTTTTTTTTTTTTGTTTTGTTTTTTACTATTAAGGAGGAGGGAATGAAATAATTTTCAATTTAAAATATTAATTTCCATGAATAAATTCATAAAAAATAATTATGTAAAATATTGGTAGAATCTCGTAATAAGTCAAACAAGATAATTAGATTAATCAAAGTTTTCTTTTTCCGAAAAGACAGGTAGAAAAATAGATTGAAATCAAAATAAAAATAAATGGGGGATCAGTTTGCAATTGTTCTAATGTAATAAATTGGTCACACCCTTAAAAAAATAACAAATGAAACGTCGATTTCACATCGCAAACAAAAAACACCATCATCAGTAAACAAAGCATTTCTTAAGAGAAAATAGACCCACAAAAAAACAAATTATATATCTAAGAGTCTCTAGAATTAATACTTACATTAGAAGGGGCTTCATTCCCGTTAATAAAACTCGTAAAAGTTCCCTTGGGTCCGGTAATAGATTGTTGGAATCGTTTTTTCGACATTACCCCTTCCTTCTTTTTCTTCTTCTTGTGTTGTTGATAGGGCGACAGAATAACTGTGTTGTTGGTTAGCAGGGTTATTTGTCAACATCAGGACAGTACAGGCTGTTTAGTGAGGTGGTTGGGTGCCAAAAGGTATTATCTGGTGATTAAATAAACGTCCTCAACTCGCTCGGTTTCATCTATTATTTGCGTGTGTCACTCCAACTAAGAAAGACTATCACTCTAGTCGACGCCTTCTGCCATTGCTTTACAAACTGAGAAGAGCACGCGAAGGGAAGTAACTCCCAAGGCCAGGTGACTACTCGTAATCGACGGAAGACTCTAAGCGTAATAATAATGCGAGAAGACACTGACTCGTGCGAAACATTTTAATGAGATCGTGGGCAACTCTTGTGGCCAACACTCCTGGCCTCAATTAAGATAATCTTAATAATTGGATAGGGAAAAGTACTGAGGTCCCAGGAAAAAGTGTAGTCCCTACAGACCTTTATTGCTTTATTCTTGCATCTTATACTCCAATGACTGTGATGAGTTCTGTACAATATTAATTAACCCTAACCAACTGGAATGTCAACAATGTTTTCACCAGACTATTGCACAATTCCCAATGGTGTGTTTTGCCTGGAATTGTGTTAAAATCAATTTAACATTACTAGTTGGAATTCATTTCTATTGTTAAATTCTTTTAAAGTCAATAGATAATTGCTGCTTGGAATTCGTTGTCATTATTAAATTGTTTTAAAATCAAAGAACTCTTTACTGTTTAGAATTCATTTTCATTTTAAATTGTTTTAAAACCACTTATTGGTTAGAATTAATTTTTCATTTTAAATTGTTTTAAAATAATGAATATTCATTGGTCAGAATTCATTTCCATTGTTAAATTGCTTTAAAATTGATAACTGATTACTCGTTAGAATTCATTTTCATTGCAAAATCTCAAATTTTCTTCAAATGAATTAATACTGCTTATAGATTAGGGCAACAGTTACTCGAGTATAGGACGCAAAAATAAAGCATCACAACTAGCTCTGTAGGAGGATACCAAACTTCTTTTTAGGGACCACGCTACTTAACTTGTGCCAATAAATATTAATACATATCTGCTTGTCAAGCCTTTCAGACCTTGATAACTGTAGAGAATGAGTTAGTCCCCCCCCCTGTGTGTCCATTATTCATCGTCTGGTGCTAGACTAACCAAGGCTCGGCAAGTCTATGAATAAATAAATATCAATCACAACTGTAGTCAGTTCATGCCTGAGTGCCACACACATTTTGCCTCACATTTGTGACAAGGTGAGCTTACATTTGTTTGTCTCTAGTCTTGCAGACCATTGCAGTGAGTTCGATCCTCTCTGGTTGCTTAACATCTGTCGCCTTGTGTCAAACTAAGCTTAATGAATAAATAATTGTGGCGACTAGCACACCATGACAACTGTTGTGAGTATGTTCCTCACTGAGTGTCACACATTTATCACCATGTTCTACACAATGGTAAGTTTACACATGTCTTTCTAGTTTTATGATTTTTTTACTGCAGTAGTAAGATCAATCTTCATTAAGTGCCCCTCATTCAAGATCTTGTTCAGAAGTAAATTTAGCCAAGAAAATATCATGTTTTCTTGCCATTGAGTAATGGTTCACAAGCAAGTCTAGCATAGATATTACAACTACAGTGCATTTGATGATCACCGAGTAGACCTCACTCTTAGTAGGTATCCCTACTGTGGAGTAAACTAGTATGGTAGACAATGACTGAGTTCGATCTTCTCTGGATTTCCACACTTGTCACTTTTTATGCTGAGCTGAAGAAATTTCAGAACATGTAATCAACAATTCTTTCTCAAAAAAATGCTTGTTCTTTGAGCCGGTGTATATTTCTACACTACTTGACCAAGGGATTGAGCACAAGATTTCCAGGGAGTCAAATGATCTTTATCCACTATGTCCCGTTCAACATTTCTAGAAGGTTATTAAAAATGATAAATACCTGAAAAAAGGTCAGAGGGTAGAGTGGTTGAGACATCGTGATAAAATTAAAGTCGATCCAAGGGCACCATAATTCTAGTAAATCAGGGCTCGGCATAGAAAACACACATTATCTAATCAATCAGTTACCGCTTTACCGTGCTGGCTCTGAGATCCTATCGATTGATATTTACGATTTGAAAACCACAATCATCCGTATGTTCCCTATGATCTTCACATCAACCTATACTGAAGCAGATGGAATCTTCCATCTTCACAAAACTTAACAAAAAATCTCTTTCATTCAATTTCTGATCATTCGTAGTAGGAAAGGCGTAATGACCTGGGATCTGTTCTCCAAATAGTACCTCTTTTTTGCTCTAATGTCTGTGACAATGACGTGGGGGAGGGGGACTGGGCAATTTTTGAATGTGATCTGGAAATGTATGATGTATTGGTGGGTATACAGTCTCTCACATTAAAGAAAAAAAGATGTGTCACATTCATAGGTGTATGGAAACTCTTCGGTTAATGGGACAAAAGGCTTGATTTGCCTGGTTCTACACGGTTTTGCCCGAATTACACCGATTTGCACAATTGGGGGGGACTTGTCCCTCTCCCCCCGGCTCGTATGCCTATGGTCACATTCCACCATTGTGGGATGGAGGATAAATATCCAACCGCAACACCTATGCACGTTGTTCTGACCTGAATGAACCCTAGCCTGTATTTCGTCCATTCCAAACTCATCTGCGACGTGTTGCTGATATTTATCCCACGTGAGTATCATAGATTTTATAAGTACTCCATTCTGGAAGTGTTCGAATCGATCCAAAAGAAAAATATCTGTTTTCAAAAGGTTTGATGCGCTTATCTCGGAAATTTTCCATTTGGGGAGGAGTCGAGATTCATCTTTTTGGGGTAACAGAACTACACACAAGTATTACTGGATACAATACACACCAGGGAAGACAGAAGAACACATCAGCCGAAATGTTGCGTTAGAAACAATAAAAATGGAGATACTTTACCAAATAATTTACGAAATATCGACATCCCTTCATTTCACAATCTTAGACAACGCTAAGGTAATGAATAAACTGAAACTTTGTTTTACTGTTATAAAAGGCTTTAATGAACAATAAAACTTGACTCGTCATCCCGACTAAGAAGTTTTTTATTCAGTTGTTAAATAATTGTAAATTGGTCAAGAGCGTTTGAAAGGAAATAAGTGACCCGAGGAGAGAGTGGTTAATGTCAGATTGACAGCGTTCTGTTTTTAATCGGTTCATAGCGTTGGTAAAGATAGAAAGATATGATATTGAGAGTTGGCAAAGAGAGGAGAATTTTCTCCTTCCGCGTTATACAACGTCATATTATTCCTGTTTTCAGATCGATTCTCGAGATTTTTAAAATTGAGGATTTGAATTTGAATAGAGAAATTGAAAGTAAGAAAGAGAAGGTAAAAAGAAAGAAAGAAAGAAAGCAAACTATACAATGTTTTTTTTTTTAACTAATGTATTCACTCTATGTATATACTGATAACTTTTTAATTTGCCAATGAATTATATCGCATTTTGGACGATACCTTTCGTTTTATTTTGAATGCAACCATTATTTCTATTCAAGACGTTTCAACAGGGATTAAGTTAAAAACTCAATTGGAAACAAATAGCTTTATTACAGAAACAAATATACACAAACGTCGCAGATTTTGATCAGAATCTGGACCGGGAACTAAAAAGATAAAAGTGGACATGGATTTCGCCTTCCCCTGTCCTCTCTGAGCTGGACTCGCCAAGTAAATAGTGTCCCCGTCTTCTTTGTCTTGTCAGTCTTAATTTAGTCTTCCAATTCATCAGGAGCCTTGACAAGGATACAGTCTTAATTTTGCCTCCCACTTACCACATAGCAGACTCCAGTATTATAACTTCATCCCACGCTTTATCGTATTACAGATAATAGTCTGAATATTTTGTGGAATGATAATGATGATTCATCCCAGACTTTCTCACTACACATGGAAGGATGGACAACGAATTGGCGCAAACGAAGCGATCAAAACAACAAAGATGAGTATAATAGTCTGAATAGATTGTGGAATAATGAAAATGCTTTTCTCAGCAGTATATCAAACAACATTTATTTAGAAAATCTTTACATTAAACAGAAAAGTAAAAGTATTGAAAGGCACTTACCACATTATCACATGCAATACACACCGGAGGAAGGCCGAAGGTCGTGAGTTCAATCGCTGGGTCAGCCAGAGGAATCCCTACATTCTGGTTCAGCAGAACAAACAGAAGCGGCATCACAACGATGAATTAACGAAAGGGTGAAATAGAAGACTAATACAAGAAATCCTCTAGCTATGACAGCGGAACGAGAATAGGCTACCCCCCCCCCACTGGATTAAATGAAGCGTTCAGTTCAAAATGCCAAGAACGTCACCGAATACGACTGGCACCTGAAGAAAACCACAGAGTACAACAGCCGAAACGTTGTAAATACAAAAGCCAACAGTTCAAATGAATACTCTACTTTTGTAATGAACAGTGCAATTTTCTTGGTTCTCTGTCCGTAAAAATAGACTCTCCAGTTTAAAGGTAATGATTTTGCTGATCAAAATACCTCCTACCAACAACTTGAAATAATGAACTCTTCCATTGAAACGAATTCAGTATCTCTTTCCTAAAAGAACACTTCATATAAACAAAAATAGATCAGGACATTTTTCACCGGGATTAAGTCAATAAATCATGGATCAGGATGCACATTGTTTAGAAATGATTAGCAGGCTAATATTGCTGGACGTTATGTGTGCATTCGATCCTTAATGAATCTCCCAGTATCGATGGTCTGATGCCAACTCATGTTGTTAATCACTGTCTCCATTCGATTTCACCCAGCCCTTATCGTTTATAATAAGAGTTTTGCACACACTTCACTCAATGAGTACTGAAATGTTTTTCTGTTTTTTGAAAAGTCCCCTCTAAAAATTAGCTTTTAGTGGGGATTCAATTTGCTATGTAAGTATATGCTAAATTTGTCACTAGTTCGTGTGCATTTGTTTGTTTTTTTTAATCCAGACCTTCTTTAGTGATCACGGCCCAGCAAAAGACAATAGCAGCAACTTATTCATTGATGAACCAATATCCCAACTTTTCAATTGATCTGTTCAACATAGTCGTACGGCAATTATTAACAAGCCAATATTGATAACTGCTGTTAGTGGGTTCGATTCCCATTGTATCCCTCTCTATTGTTGGTCTGATATCAAACTGTTACGTTAATGAATGATAGAAAAGAAGTCATGAACCAAGAACCAATGTTTAGCAAGCTAACCTTGCTGACTGCTGTTCGTGCTTTTTCTCCAAAATCCTAACAGAAAATATCTAAAAAAAAGTTGAAATATCAATTTTATGACCAAACACAGGCCAGCATTTGGGAGCCTACCTTTCTCACATATATCCAATGACAGACAAGATTCGCCAGTCAGTCGCGACCTCACTACCTTCGGGCACGTTCACCTGATTCACGTCATACACGCATTCACCGGCTATTCTCACATTCACCAACGGCAAGCAAGTAAGAGGACAAATACATATGCATACGCTTGCATATGCACACATTTACTTATACACACATCAATGAACAGTAAGTAACCTTCTCCCTCACTCAATCCTTCCTGATGATATACACAAAGATACGCTTACATATTCAATACCATTCAAAATACCTCACATACCCAAAATGGCCTTCTTACATGCATACTTATATCTACGAATATTATCTTCATCACGAACTCTTTTATGTTGACATAATTTGATGATTCACACAGACCTACAGAGTATCCTTATTGTTATTATTTTTGAATAAAGAAAAGATATGTATTCATCTTTTCGTCCAATGATTTATATGAACACGCTTCAAAATTATAAATGTTTGTAATGCTGTGCGTAACTCATACGTATCAACCTAAATGTATCGATGGTTTGATACCAACTTATGCAAAGTTGATCTACTTGTATAATGAAGAGTGTGATTTTCATTTTCGTTCTGTAACAATAGACTGTTCCATTGGAAAGCAACGATTTTTCTGATAAAATATCTCTTACCCACCATTTGATATCATGAACTCTTCCACTAAAACAAATGCACTATTTTTTCGTGTCAGAGGAATTAAAACGTATTCGTGAATTACCTCTCAACTTTGTGCGTGTACAAGCTTACATGCGTTGGGTAACAAGTGCACAACAAAAATTAATGTGCCGACAAAATGTTGAGTCACCTGAAATAATGTAGTTATTAATCATTATACTTCTAATTATTAGCATAATTATGATATATTATATACTTATCTAATAATAATGGATTGTATTTTTGATTAGAATTTGCCTTTCGGGCGAATGCCATTAGATAACAGAACATCCAAATGGTAGGTGGAGGATTTAGCTTGAAATGCTGTAACAACTGAGAGAGATGGGCCGAAGAGAGGGCAAATGAGAGATAGCAATGGAAATTAAAGACTAATTCACAGAAGGATCAGCAGCCAGGAAGAGGTCTGACAAAATTGATACGTTCGTACAAAATTTGTATTATTTGCCTTTCGTTCCACGCTCGGTACTACGCCCGATATTTTGGACGTTTCATGAATTTTGCGTCAATATTTTCAAATATAAGCGTCCGTCGTGCAACGATAGGACAATGGCGTTTGTCTCAGCCGCGAAAATGTAACAGAATTTATTTGTGAAACTTGAATCTACCACGATCGGCCTCAAGTTATATGAATCATCTCATTAAGCAATTCTTCATAGAAGAAAACATTATGAACTACACGAGTAGTTAATAAAGTCACAATGAAATAAGTCAAAGAATACATTTTGAAATAATTATTCGACATGGTAGTTGAAAAAAGAATTATTGACATCATAGATGAAAATGGTAGCTGGATATGGTCTTGAAACGTACAAGTAGAGTCCATCGGCCGGAGGGGCTAAATCCAAGACCAATTCGGACAAAGAGTTTTTTAAAAAAAACTAAAATCTAGCCAAGGACCTTTTTACAGAACCGTTGCTAGGATTTTCCCGACGAGGAGGCTAAATGTGAAAACGCCAAAGGTGCTCGAATTACCCCAGTACATGTGGTGAAAAATGACCCGTCACATATATTCGATCGTAACCATGTCTTAATCTAATGTGACTCACAGTGTGATACAGTCGTGATGGCATTGACGAATGGTGTTTGGGGTGGATAACTTTCTTCTTTTTGTAGCCCTTTCAACTGCTCATAGATGGCATTGAAACAAACTGCTTTGACGCCTTGAAATACTATTTTTAGGATTTTTAATTCTATTTCCAAGACATTAATATTTATAATGCTTCCGTAGATCTCTTGTGAGTAATTCAGCTCATCACCGTATTGCTTGCTATGAATGGCATTGAGATGAAGATTTTCCAATATTGCAAAGATATTGAAACTTGGTTGGTGAAATCTTACCTCAGTCGAACGAACCATTATATCCGTAGATTCAAAGTGAATTATTTTTTCAGTGATCTTCACTTGCACAATGGCAAATAGAAGCACTTTCACAACCATCAATGAGTTCCATCATCGAAATGTTTGTTTTCTTTTGCTTTTTCGGCATAGGGGGCTCCTCCGCCAATGAGTATTGTTTTAATTTCACAACGACAGTTCCAAAAACAATTTGAAAGAAGCATCACTTTGCATCCCATCAAATGTCTGAGCAGTTAGATTAGCAAGCCGTTGTCCATTAATTGCAACCACCTTCTCATTTTGCAAAGTTCTGGAAAACTCGTTTGTTGATAAGTATAACCTTTGCTCGATTGGAAGACCAAAATAAAATGAAAAACGAGGACAAATCTCTCCCAAATCCAACAGTTGATTATTATTATGAACATGTATTTTCTGAAATCACGAAGCGCGAACAGTCCATCGTGTAACACAACGTTCATCAAGCGAGAACACCTTCTTATGTTCATAATCCTCAGCATCAACCCCCTTCAATGTTTTCTTAGGTAGAACAAAGTATTTTTTGCCTCTACTTTTATGATGTACATTGTATTGATCATGCATAAATAGAAAGAACTTTCTTCTCTTATCACCAATAACTTTTTTCAAAAACTTGGTTTGCTGTGAATGTCAACTATTCGTTCTGATAAGCTGGATGAGTGTTTGAGTCATACTTTGCACGTAATTTCATTAACTGGGTGAGGTTGTCGCCTTCCAGATGTATATCTACTTGAAAAGCCAACCATTTCGGGCAAGAAACTGCACGTATTCCATAACTTTAATGATGTATTTCCTTTCCTTTTGTCTTCCTTTCTGAGCCTTTATATCACCCATTTCAGCTGGATCACCAGATCTCGAAATAGCACCAGAATGGAAGCAGCTTTCTTAAACGTTGAAACTGAATATTCCGAGGAAGAAAAAAAGATTTTTGATCGCACAAGGACAGAAAAAAGAGAGAACGAACGCACTACAGGCTGATAATAACGTAACATTTCTATTCATTCACAAGGTAGCTACCAATTACTTTTCATTGTTAAGGAGTTGAAATATTCCTGGACAGTTGAAGAGATCGGCATTCAAATAACATATTTAATTATTGCAATATGTTTTGGAAGTGCGCTACAACAATGCTTGGTAGATATCTGGATATGTAATAAGAAAGTCAATATATCAACGTTTTAATTCGTAGTGAATATGCTTCAGCTCTTACAGTTTTGGGAAAATTTTTATTCAGTTGGTGGTCAGAAATCAATATTTGATTCAGCATGTTCAAGACATCCCTTTTTTACAACTGACCCAGCCGCTAAAAAGGTAGGGGGCAACTGACCCCGTGATTCAGGCACCCCTGAGTGCACACATACTTTTGTAAGAGGAAATATACGATTAACACAACATCAAAGGCTGAAAAGATGCGTCGAATTGCGCTTGTATCATTGTTTTGTGCTTACATGATTGACAATAAGTTCAAACTAGCATTATTCAAAGGTCAGAAAAAGGCTGAGACATTACCGTGAAAGGTTCTTTAAATGTTAAGTATGAAGTTTGTGAATATAAATCATGTATCAATAAAAGTGAGTGGACACCAACAATCAAACAATAAACAATAACAACAATATATATATATATATATATATATATATATATATATATATATATATATATATGATGTTTGTGTGGTGATCAATAATTGAAACATGAGCTGGATATAGTGTGGACTTTTGCCGATACTTTTCATGAGTAGGGCACAGAATCTTGGAAAACCCATTGAGATTATTATTTACATGCTCAAAGGGGACCGTAAAAACTACAAGTTAGGATAAATAATTTTTCAGTGTTTAATTCTCCTGAATAGCGAACAGTTTGTGTGTGGACATGTACGTGTATATACATATGCATGTGTGTATGTGTGTGTGTGTGTGTGTGTGTGTGTGTGTTTTCCAAGACGATGAACTTATGAATTTAAAGCTTAATCGAAGGTTAATTGAAGATTTGTGGTGATTTTCTCTCTTATAATCACGACGAATTATCAATAGCGTCCCCTTAGTTAGAAGCCCGCAAACCTGTAATTAGTTTTAGTGACGTCACTCTTTATGAGCACGGAAAGCAATGCTTCCAGTTCTCTTCCGCTATGTTTACTCCCCTTTAACTAGAGACCTCGAACGATTCGCATCGCTCTCCAGAACTCGTAATGCAGTAGTTCATATTGTGACTGTCACGCCTAAAATGTGCGTAGCTTCATTAAATTGTACTTAACATTTATTACAACGATGTTAGGTCTTATCATTAGCAACAGGACGATGGGATATCTATCTATCTATCTATCTATCTATCTATATATATATATGTGTGTGTGTGTGTGTGTGCACATTGGCTGGAGAAATAAGATAAAGGGCAATGGCAAATTTTATAGCTGGTGAGTGGATGAAGCAATTACATACGGTCAACGGCCAAAAGCACAGGCAAGTTAGCAGCTACTGCGAAAAAGTAGTTGATCTGACGGACTAAGTACCTCAACTCAATGGCTGTGAAGTCCCAACTCTGGATTATGAAGACGAAAAAAGAGATCGTTTATACACAGCTTGACAACATCCTCACTTCTTTTCATTAAAATAATAAGATCATTCTCTCAGGTAACGTCAATGCCAGAGTTGGAAAATATCGTACACTGTGGCGAACCATTAGTAAAAAAGGATTTGACAAGGTCAACCCCATTTTCTCAGAAAAAGCGCTGAACACAATCTGGTAATCACAAACACCCTTCTTAGCCAGAAAAACCATTATGAAATCTTTTGGCAGTACCTGTATTCTAAACATTGGCATCTGATCAATTGCGTTATCGTGCGATACCGGGACAAGTAAAACTACTGGAAACACATGCTGTCATAGGTGCAGGCGAGTGTAAGACAGGCCATCGTCTTATTTCTTCCACCGTGGGAATAAAGATTCGACCTAATAAAAACATCGACGTCAGAACGTTACCAGAAAGTTTAATGTTGACAACCTTCAAGACTACAACCGAATACAGAAGCTCCAACAAGAATTTCTGAGACAGCTGCCAACGTAAATCTCACCATTTACACAAAAGTATAGGAACCAACTGAAAAGTACTATCGTCAATACTTGCAGAAAAAAGTGATTGGCTTCAGTACCAAAAAGACATCAAGATTGGTTCAATGAACAGATCACCGATGAAAAGAGAAATGTCTCAATTAATCTTCAAAATGACAAGTAGTTTGCCACCAAACAGAAACTCCTTCAAGAATGCAAGGCTGCAGTACAAAGGACAATCCCAAACCTGAAAAAACAGTGTTGGGAATGAGGAGAAAGCTTGTGAAATTCAACAACTTGCCGATGCCAACGACACCCGAAATCTCGTCAATGTAACCAGAATTATCTTTTGCCCTTCACGGTCAAGCTCCTTTTAGAAGCAAAAGCAGCTCAATTATCCTAAAGAGAAACGCTGAAATCAGTGCCAGAGGGAAGGGGGATTTTACAGTCCTTAATTGACTGTGACATTTAACAGAAATGTGATCAACAACATTGTAGAATATTCCACTGACGATTCCCTAAGCAAAACTCTCGAAGAAGTCAAGAACACCAAAATGGTCTTGGAAAACAACAAGGCCACTGAACAGAATTCCTGCCTAAATCTATAAACTCAAGTGTAACCTCCCCATTATCAGTTACAATAATTCATTGTCAAGATTTGGGAGAGTGAAGACATGTCAGCAATCATTACCATTTTCAAGAAGAAGCTGATCGATCTGACTGAAACTACCATGGAATTTTCTTGTTAGAAACGACATGCAAGACCCCTGCCAGCGTCATGAACAACCGTTTCAATCCATTATTCAAAAGGATACTACCAGAGACGCAAGCCGTCAAATAGAACAACATAGCCAGCTGAGACTCTTCCATGATAGCATGTTTGTCACAGTCATGGTCAGCAACAGTAACTGTGAGCCCTTCCATCTTCATTGCGACTGTCATCCACATCGCAAAGAACGACCTATTCCTAAGAGTCGAAATCGTCTACAGAGAGCATAGCAGACTTTTCGATCTTGCCCGTCTTAGGTCTAGGAACAAAACATCTACGAGCTTCCTCAATGGCTTCCAATACTCTAACGACAACAGTGTTGTAGCTCTTTCTGAAGCTCAACTGCAACAGATCCTGTCAGTCTTCTAACTTGCATACTCCTGTCTGGAACTGAATGCCAAGGGCAAGAAGAACCAGGTCATTTATCAACCAACGCCAAATAAAACAAATCGAACCGAACCATCAATTCAACTTGGCGAGAAAATCTGGAAAATGTGGACCACTTCCCGTTCATTCGTAGCCAATCACTTCCAATGTCGATCTTGATGATGAGATCCAGTATTGGATCAAATGCGTTGCAGCAGCTTTTGGTAATCTCCAAAATCGAGTCTTTCAAGATAGTGACATCCAAATAGACATCCAAATATTAATGTATAAAGCAATGATGATCCAAACACTTTATATGCATCCAAAACCTAGACAATGTATCGACACTCGAGATGTTCTGCCAAAGAAATATTTTGAACATTAAGTTGGAAGACAGAAAAACAAACTTGTCGTTCAGAGTGGAACAAGAACAGCAAGCATTGAAACCCAAATGATCAAGAAGCAACTTAAATGGAGTGGCCATGTTGCTCGAATGGAAGAGAAGCGCTGGGAGCCAAAGCAGATTTTCTACTCTCAACTCGAGAGGGTCAAACATGAAATTGGTGACTAGAAGGGAGGATACAAGGACACATTGAAGGCTAACATGAAGAAATGTGACATCGACTTAAACAACTGGGATTCTATTGTCAAAGACAGGAATGTCTGGAAAACTATCAAGGAAGTAACAGAAACATTTGAAGCCAACAGATGTGCAGAATTGATAGGAAGGAGAAGAAAAGAAAGACAACAAAAACCAGAGACAGATCTTCCAACAGAAGATCAGAGTTCAAAACAACATTGAAAACAAGAATAGGACAAGTAAACCAATTGAGATTCCACAAATGAAATAAACATTGCCTGATAGAACGGACGAGGCCATTATCCTCTACCTCGAGGGAAAGCCAAAACGATGTTTTTTCGTTGACAACACATAAATCATTCATTTCCGTTAAAATACGAATCCGATTGTATTTCCATCCTTAATATCTTAACAGACACCACGTTTTATCTGCACAGTAATGCCAGATTACCATGTAAGTACAAAATATATGACTATCTTTTTTCTAGAGGTCTATTCTAACCAAATCCCATATCACGGAGAACATTTACACCTCTGTACATTCTCAGTTACATAGGGTGTAAGTTGATTTATTGCTGTAATTTTAACTTTGAATAGGATTCCATATGTGGAAGCTTTGGTGCTATGATTAGTTTATATACATACCACGTATATCTTTCTTATTAATGTTACTATCGACACGCAAAATTTTAAATGGGCGAACAGCCAGCATAGTAATTGGGTGCGTACGATGAGTATCTGATATATATAAAATCATGATCAGCCTCTCTCCTATTTAGCTACCAGACATTAATCATGCGAAAAAGCTTAATTCGGAATTTAAATTTAAATGGGCATCACGACTTCCCCAGAGATCACATGCGAAATCGAGGCTGGCAGAATACAAGATGAAGAGATGAATTAGACAAATTCAGAAAATACTGGCTCCGCAACGCTCATGATAGAGAAATGTGGCAGATCCTGGGAAAGGTCCATGTCCAACAACGGACGATAAAAGACTGATGATGATGATGATATTTTCCAAATCGAGATAAGTGGTCACTACAAGAAACGTTATTAGTAACCGAGTGAATTTTTTTGTTGCTTATATATTTATTATCATCAGGACATGTGATGAACTGGTTTTATATTAACGATCTGTAGTTATTTTTTTTATACCTTTTTCTTTTAAACTTTGTTTTTAATCTTCAACTTGTAATCAATATGTCGTGGGAGGTGGAGACGGCAGTGACGCTATTACAATCCAGCTACGGTTTTCTAGGCCTGTCGAATCTTCACTAAAGCTCCATTAACCGTACATTTCGGGGACATTTTCCCTACTCTGTCTGTTTTACAACAGATGCATATCACTTTCAAATTGAACCCTCAAGCCTAGATCTCCGGTTCTAAGGTAAAAACAAACAAAGAAACAAACTACACATTTCGCTGAACACCCGAGTTTAACAATGCTTGAAACATTTAATCTACACACAACTATATTCACAAATTAGACAATTCTTTCTAGCCACAAACAGTGTAATATGATACTTTATGTTAAATAATGAAATATAAAAATCTATGTCTGGAAAACTCCAACTTTTTCCGCATCCAATCAGATTTCAAAGGCGTGACAAATACAAACTGATGGAGCTGAGATTCCTTCAATTTACTCCTCACATACACCATTTGCTATAAAAAAAAAAGGCAAACACAAACTTAATTATTCACATAAGTTGTAAACCAATCAGCAAAACATGCTTCTTCTCTCTACTAAGGAAAACCTCAATCTGTATTGATGTAATATACATTTCTCTAATAAATACATTTTGTTACGTTACATTGCAGTCTTCATTGTTATAATGCATGCAATATGTATCATGTCTCTTCCATTCAAATGCTGCATGTATTCATCTCCACTTCTATGCCTTTGCATTACTGCGGATATTTTACCGACAACTTGAAGAGAAAGACAGAAAAAATCTTCTTCACAGGCACGTAAACCATTACCCTTTCTACATTTCTCAAAACTGGCAGCAACACAAGCCAGCTGTGATATTCCACTTAGTGCTATTGCTATTATCAGCTTTAGTTATTACAAGCATTGTTTTGTTAATTCAATCCGAACTAAGCTATTCGTTCAATATTAAATGTTAAGGTAGTTGGGTTAAGTTTTAAAGACTTAATCAATTCCACCAGCTTCGTTACAGCTATAAGCTTCTCCAAAGGCTGGACTAGGGATGAGACTTTTTTAAGAGTTTTTCGTCTCCCAGACTTGTTGCCAGTCAAAGCAGGAAAGCCCAGTCTGTCCAGCTATTTGGAAAAAATGAATTCATACTTCTACTATTGGCATTAGTGCAAAGTGAACAGAAACTATCTCAGTCGGAGTTTGAACTCTGTTCACCGATTCTTACCGCTAGGCCAACTGCATCTCTTTTTTTTTATACCTTTCCTTACCTAAAATCACTTCCCTTTCACGATAAAAAAAAGTTCCAAAGTCCACTGACCCAGTAAGGAGATTTCAACTCTAGACTTTGAGACATTTGATTTGCGCTGAGTGATCGACCAGAGAATTAACGTTTGTATTTTGTCTTTAATCAGCATTTTCAAGTTTGATTCAGTTTTTTTTCTGGGTGAAATGACGTAATTCACTCGCCATGACGATGACAGAATGCAAACTTGAGAGAATTAAAAAAAACAACGTATAATACATAATTACTTATCACTCGTGAAAAATTTCACGCATGTAAACGGAAATACTTTCTCAAATGAAATAAACTTATATATATATATATATATATATATATATATATATATATATATATATATATATATATGCTAATATAACTGTTTGGTTCTTAAATCCCCGAAACGGTTACTTGATAAACAAAATATGACCGTAACAGAACAATCCACATATAGTACGATGTAATCGAATTCTGTGTAAAACATAAAAAACACTGAATAAAATTACATCAACAGATATTGAAAAATAATTGACTGAAATGACATAATACTTTCCAACTTTATTTTCTATACATTTAGAGTTTAAAGCTGTAAAGCTTTGTAGAAATTAGATATAAGCGGAAGAGTTCATCGTTTTAAATGGTTGGTAGGAAATGCTTTTGTTAGAAAGATTGTTACCTTCAGGTTAAAGAGTCCACTGTTACAGAGAGAGAGAGAAAGAATCAGAAAACAGCTCATCCGTTCATTATATAAACAGATAGCCCTGTCTTGCCATCAACGCTTGCATCAATTCCTAATCACTGATAATTCTGTTCTTCTGAAATTCAATGCATTTCTATAGTAAAATTGTTTACAATGTATTTACATTGTAGATGAATATAGCCCTATTCTGTCAGTGATGCTCGCAATAATTCCTGACCACTGACAAATCCTTTCCTCCTGATTTTCAATACATTACTAAAGTGAAATCATTAGCAATGTATCTACTTTATACATGATATTTATATTAATGCGAACATCACTGAGAGAATAAGACCATTATAACAAAATACCCTTATTCCTTTCAGGAATGCTTGCATTAATTCCTGACCACTGACTATATCTTTCTACCTATTATTCGATGCAATAGATCAAGTGTATATTTGCCTGAAAAAAATTTATACAGAAAAAATAAAAATTCCGGTTTTCATCAATTTTCCGTCCAGCCACACAGATTTAGTTCGTTGGTGCATTAAATGAATAAAACTAAACAAAGGATAATAAGTTAAGGGTGGAGTCAGTGGTTAACGTTAAGAAAACTCGAATTTTTTACCTCCACCTGACCACGGGACGACACGATGGATCAAGCCCCAGCGGATAATAATACAGACTTTTTATGCATCATTATCCTTTATTTACTTCGAAGTCCCAACTTTGGAAAAGCCCTATCTGAGGAGGTGCAAGTGTCCCCCTCCCGCATAAAGGCGGATGCCCATGTGTATATGTGATCATTAAAGTGAATTATAATGGTGACGTACTTGTTTAGTAAATCCTACCCGTGATATCATGGGTTGCATTTACAAACAGGTAGTTTGAAATGATTACCGCTCCTAGAAATAGACTGACAAATTCTTAATGAATGAGCTGTCATACATAAGCTGAAGGAAAAAAACGGACAGCAAAAGTATTTCAGTCATTTGCAACCGTTCTCAACCGGGGGTCTGCGGAAGCCTACGGTACTGCGTGAGATTGGCAGGGGTCCTATAATAATTTTGTACATGCACAAAAAAGCAGAATGTTTACCAACCGAATAAGCAGCTGTATTTTTTACAATCGTTTTAGAATTCAATTTGTTGAAGGAAAAACATTAATGTTAATCAAGGTAAGCTTATCATTTTTCTTTCTATGAAACAAAGCTTGTCATTTTCTTTCTTGGAAACTGATTTCCATTTGAATTTTGTTCATATCAAACGTCCTTTGGTAGAGAAGGAACTGAAAAAATAGAGTATCTTGAAACGTTCACCAAAATGAACAAATACGTAAAAAAAAACCCTGTACACCGTAAAATATTGATAATTACATTCAGACTATATGATTTTTTTTAACATACTGATGTGTGATTAACTGTACTTATAATGTTTTTATGGATGCCGGGGGTCATTGAGATGTGAAAATTATTTCTAGGGTTACCCAAGTCTAAAAAGGTTGAGAAAGGCTGCATTAAAGACTCTAGTAGTTGTAGAATTAAAAAAAAAAAATAGAACGAAAATGAACTTACCATAGTTGGACTCCAGACACGTTTGATTAGGTAACGATTAATTGATTTCATCATTGTTGAGAAACTAGTCGGTTGTATGTCGTCTTGTGTGAGTGTCCAACATTTTAGTGGGCTATCGTATCAGATATGATTATTCGTCATCACTCATTGTAGACTTTAAACATTGCTTCAAGTAAACAGGTACATTCTCTCAGTTCTTTTCCCGTTTTGTTTTAATTTGTATTTTCAGAGGTATCCTCGCCTCTGTATTGGAAGCTATGTCCGTCTGTCGGTTGGTTGGTCTGTCCCCATATTGTCTCTCGGCTGTTTTAAGTCAGATTTACTCGAGACTAGGTAGACAGGTGTCCCTTCATAGAACCTTTCTCGCCTAGAAATATCTTCCACTCAGGGCTACGTGGTCTGTCGATAATCGCGTTCAAATTTTGTTTTAAAAGTCAATTTTCTCTGCAGTTTCAATTCAGATTTATCTTAAACTTGATAGAAAGGTATTCTGTGATAAGATGCTCCTCACCTGAAATGATCTTATACTCAGGATCACATGATCTGATAGTAATGGTGTTTAAACTTTAGGTTTTAAAATCGATTGTCGCAGCTGTTTCAAGTCATATTTACATGAAAGTCGATAGAAAGGTGTTTTTTTTTTTATAACATGCCTCTTATCTAAGGAAATCTCCTGCTCGGGGTCATGTGATCTGATGATTAGGACGTTTAAACTTTATAGCAAATGTCCAATGAACTTGTTGAAATGTATTTGTTGAACATTTCTTGTTTTCCCACAAGGTGTGGTTAATGTTTCGATCAAAAACTGTTGGTACCCGCTTGTAGCCCGAAAAAGAGTTATTAATGAAAACAAAATACTCAAAAGACCATAGTTTTATAATAATCCCCAAATTGTATGTAAAAGTGATACGTGTAGAACGTGAAACAATTCCTTACAAGATCTATACGTTGACTATTGACCGCAAAGTTGATAAATATCAACGCGTATTCTGAAAGATTGTGGTGAGTCCTTTCTGTTTTGAGTGTGCGTAGAAATGTACAAGTTTTTTGGGGGTACGAGTCCAGGTGAAGATGGCTATCGGAAAGGGAGTGAGATTCCGTCTATCAGCAAGGGGTCGGAGAGACTGTTGTGTGTGTCAGACCCGACAGTCTGTCTGGAACGGCGAGAGTCGAAAGGCTAGTGTGAGCAAGACTTCGTGTGTCCGACTGAAGAATATGGGTAGGTGACATCATTATATGGGCGTTCCTCCTCCCAAAGGAGGCTCCAGTGAGTTGAGTATCCCTTTTTCAAAGCGCCTTGGAATGGCTAAAAAAAGGGGAGAATGTTTTATCACGTAATTGATGTGTTTGCTTACTACTACGTCCGCATATTACCCCGAGTTGTTAATTTTTCTTTCATATAGGCAGGGAAATTGCAGGTTTTTTTCCCCACCGAAGTTGAGAGCCTCTTTTGGTACAAATTATGAAGGCCCCCATCAAAAGCACATGTAAGCTGCAAAACAATCTTGTGTACTTTCGTTCTGTTGTGACACCTTGTTGTGATTAGTGAATTAGCCAAGTAGATCGATAATACTGTGTACTGAGTTTGATCTTCAATAGGCGCTCCGCACTTGTGGCCTTGTAACAAATTATGCTGAGCCAAGTAAAAGTCTATGCTTCTCACGCCTTGCCTTGGAGTAGTGGTGTAACATGTGAGTCTCAGAAAGTTACTCGTGCAATGAATTCAATCATCACTTGTTGCCTCATTAATGCAGCCTTGTATCGTACTAAAGTAGCTTATTAAATCTCAAAACCAATATGCTTGATTAGTTTAGTAAATCATTAGATCTGCAGTGAGCTTGATCCTCACTGGGAACCCGATTCATTCTAGAGAATCTAGATGTTATCAAGTTAATCCCCGCCCCCAAAAGGTCAAAACTTCTTGAAGTAAAAAGAAGTATTTTTAGAAGGTGTCTAGTGGATTACTGATGCCAATTTTCACGTCTGTTGATAAAACGGTATGACTAGGAACACTTGAATACACAAACGCACGCACATATAAAAGGGGGCATAACTTTTCACCATCTCTTTGTTCAATATGTGGAATGATGTGAAGACTAAGGATTAAGGAGAAGAAAGTAAGAGATTTTAATGTATCTATCATCGAAGGATACGTGACATTACGAGTGATGGCCCTTTGAGAAATTCAAATGGAAAAAATGAATTTCAAAAAGAAAGTGACGTAAAAACTGTTTATATCAAGTGACTGAGCGAACTCTGAGAAGAGAAAAAATGCATTTTACCACCGAGATAATGGGGATACGAAGTGTATTTTTAGTTTTTACAATCATTAAAAAAAATTTCTAAGAATAGGTTGTGCATGTATCTATTACACTTTGCTTAGTCTGGCACAAGGCCACTAGAAATTCTCTTTACCTTTCTTGCTAAAGAGACCAGGAGCCGACCATTATTAATCGTAGACATCAATAAATGCCCTGGCACAAAATGCAAAGGATATAAGCAGTCTGCATCGAGGATGATATTTCTCATGCTATTATTCTTGAGACCCTTACTTCTAGATAAACGTCTGGAACGTACGAAACAACTGCACAGTTAATTTGAATTATAACCTAAAATGCATAAACATTTCAATATGGAATTTAGATATTAAATCAAATACGCCAAAATTTGAATGCAAGCATAAGTTCGGATTATAACTAGGAAAAAAATTGATAATATATCCCTTTTAATTATATTTTTTGATTGCAGGGAGTTTCACTGCACTAGACTTTCTCAGATACAAAGGAGTCAAGTTATACATCCTCAAAACTAAATTCAGACATTTGTTTTGAGTGAGTCTTGAATCGTATTTAGATTAAATTATACTAATCATTTAAAAATCTTTTTAAATCCGAGCTAAAACAATCAGTATGCCCGGATTATCACCGTATGAACGCTCACTGCGTTACATTTTTGTCCTCATTAAAAATCCAATACATACCCTCAAAGTTTTGAAAAGGTCATTTGAAACACAAAGAGACAAAAATTAATTTATATCCAACTCTTGCGCGTTTGGTCCAAGTAGCGAGTTGGGGATTGAGGGCCAAGAGGTCTGAGGCTTTTTTTCCTAAATTATTAAGTTCGGTATCCTAAATCATACGCGGATTACCTATTAGGCTGGGTAGGATTTAGCCAAGTGGCTATTGAGAGAGGGAGGTCTGAGAGCAGAAAATGCTTGAATTGAGTGTACATAAAAGGTTTTAATGTACAAGTGAGTATTTTAGATGATTTTTCTATACATCAACATACATTTTTTCATATCTAGAATATTGCAAATATTATTTTGTTTACTAAATTAGGTCCAATCATGTGAAGGTCAGCGGGAGACTTTTTAAAGCTAATCCTGGGTATCCAGTCTGTAGATAATACTTCATAGCATCAAAATATTATTAAAGACATCTTTGTTTGTGTGTGTATGTGCACTGTAATTATACGGCAGCTGGCTATTATTCACATTATTGACATTCAGGCAGTGCAGAGTCGATTTTAAAAAGATTGGATCCGTGGTTTTCGAGAAATCTAAGTATATTATTTAAATTAAAGATCGCAAACCTTTCTTCATAGTTTCTATAAATCATATCGCTTGACTTCCGCTCTTCAGGATCATCTAAAATTAGTTATGAAATATCTGAATTGACGATATTGAAGACAAGTAACCGAAGTACGTGAACCATGTTTCATGACCATTGAGTCCTGTCCCGTTCAAATATGCGCATTTGGAACTGGCACGGTCCCAGTTGGACTGATCCCCGAAAAGGAGTGATTTTCAAATGAGAGTGATGAAATTATCCCCAGATGCCAATTTGAAATAGAAAAGGAATTGAGGAAACCTGGGAACACAAGGAGAGAGAGAGAGAGAGAGAGAGAGAGAGAGAGAGAGAGAGAGAGAGAGAGAGAGAGAGAGAAGATCGGGAACTTTAAGGACCACTGAACTAGAGACTTCTGTATAGGATCGACAAAAAGTCCCTGAGCAGTTGTTATCATATGCCTTTATTACCACAGACGGAGGCCATTGATCGATATCTTTGTATAAATATGTTTTCCTGTTTTAATCCAGGAACAAATATCTATGCTTCAATTTCTCTGATAAATAGACTGCTAATCTATAGGGAAAATACTTTTTTTTTTACGATAGGACCTCTTAATTCGTACAGATTGATTCTCACTAATCCAGCAAGACAGGTGTCGGAGTAATGGATCTTCCGAACCAGTGAAGCTATAGGTAAAATTTAAATTGCTCATCTTAAAAGACGTACTCTATTTTAGTAACTCAAGATGGGCTTTAGTCATACTAATTGATTTTAGTAACTTTTTTGATAAATTTTATCTGCGTTATGCTGCGATTTATCGACCGGAAAATCCACTCTTGGCTTGGCAAATCGCAGCATAAGGCCGATGAAACTCATCTCAAAGAGTTACTAGAATCAAATAGTATCACTAAATTCAATCTAAAATCACTATAATAGAAGAATATATCTTTAAAAAGGTGTATTTCTGATTAGAAACCCAAATAAGACTCCTAGCGACATATATATATATATATATATATATATATATATATATATATATATATATATATATATCCGTCCGGTTTTGTCCGATAAATGCTCTTGGAAAATCGTAGCATAAAGTTCATCAAAAAGTTACTGAAATAAAATAGAATTGCCAAAGTATTTCCAAAGTAATTTATATTGATGAATATTTCATGTTATATATCTCCATCCGGCTCCATTCGGCAGATCATTTCCGTTCGACGATTCGTCTCACACGAAAAGTTCCCATCTAGTCACTAGCAGTAATGACACCAAAGTAAAGTAGAAACTTTAATGTACTTACGGAAAGCAAACCGTGTGTACATGCAAGTGAAATATTGAGACGTGGAGAATTCTCATCCAGCCCGAGGGTGACGCCATAGTTATCTGCTGCTAGAGAGATACTGCGCATCATTTCAACATTTTGAAGGATCAGCCAATGTACCGTTAGATTTCCCCAGTCACATTGCACCGGAGTCTTCCGAGCTGCGATGCCAGATATGTCACTTTATCGCACGGAAAGAAGTCTCAGTTGTACGCTAGACAAACCTCGTTACTCAATGCACGACTGCCGTCTCCCAGAATATTCAAAGGATTATGTTCTCTGGATTCTTTTATTATTTCAGACGTGGATCAGTGCCTGGCATTATTGCAATTTAAGGATGTTTTCATAACTTGCTTGTTTGTTTGTTTTTCTTTGTATTTTTAAGTATTTCATAGGAAGACAAAGGAAGAGAACCTGTGCCATTGTATTGACTATCATAATGATAAGAGAGTTGCGACTCCGTTTATTTTAGCTTAAAATTAAACACGAAAATAGATAAGTATTAGCTTTAGATTTAAAACATTAAATCTAGTCACGTGAGCGATACGTCACTTCTTTTATCTACTGTCTTAAAAGGCATGAACACACGTGCACCCTTGCTCATTTGCCCCAACTTTCTCACTCGGTTAACCGACTCTTTCTCTTCCTCTTCCATTTTTTCCTTTTCACTTGGACCGGTATCATTTTGCCGAACCTTAGTTGATTCGAAATTTACCTTTTTTCACCGTGACCAATCACTGTTCTAAACTCTGCCACTTTCATTTCTTGAACGTAGAGGTCTCTCTCATTCGCTCAGCCACTAAATCCTTTCCTCTCCTCTTGCCTAAACGTGTATTCACACGTCCGTCTCCCGTCAATGAAAAGACAATGCTTCTGCTACATTACTGTCACGGTTATCCCCTGTTTTCTAATTATCCTTACTTCAGGAAGCTCACGTGTTTTTGTGTTTTAAATAATCTTTCTGTTGTTTTTCAGCGTCTGGAAATGGCCTTCAAGTTGCTCTCGGTGATCATAAATTCAGGTGAAGTACATCGCCTCCAAATTGGCAGTAAGGCATACCACTGATAACCCTGTCTTTGTTATCATTCTTTGGTCTTTGAATAACCAAGTCTTATAGATTCAAAGAATTACGGTTATCCTCGCTTCATTAACTCACGACTACTAAGTACTACTTGCACAGTGCTCGTATATTCCGCTCGAACGTTAATATCTATCTTTCTCGTCTACCTAGCTGCTTGCTGACACTATATACACATTCTATCAAGGATCCATTTGCTTTCCTTAATTACTTACCAATCAGGCCTATGCTATCAACGATCGTATTAATGTTTATCATGACTACATGTCTTTTTCCTTTCAGTCTTGAATGTAGAACCCATATTTGTCAACTCAATAAATGTACATCCTATCTGTTTGTCTAAACATTTGTATTTGTCTTCATTTCGATTATGCACAATGTTTAACCTTCGCGTCCATATTCATATATAGCGCGCCTATTCTCCCTTCCGTCAGGGCGACTATTGACTACCTTCTTTCTCAACACACCCGTGACGTCATTGCCCGTGGCGGTAAACTTGAAGCATGTGGGAACAGATTCCTTTGTCCTCAACAACTACAACCATCTTTGCGGCACACAGAAACAATCACCATTACTACTCTACCTCCCATAAAATAAGAACCTGCAAGAATTCTCTTTACTGATTGTGCATGCCATTATATTGTTTAGAGTCATCGTCCATTATTATAGTAGCTCTTCTCTTATACTGTTTGAATCACGTTCTGAGTTTACAGATTTAAAGATTCAATTTTGTCCATTCGGGAATCTTGTGTTATCATTATTTGCAGTGAACAAAGAAACTGGTGTCTAAAATACCCTAATAATCTGATCGGAGTTGTCATAATTACGTGCTATGAAAGGCCCCCAAAAGAGTTTTTGAAACGCACAATCTCTTTGAAGTGTAAAAATATCTGAATGTAAAATAAAATTAAACTTTCCATCACAGTCAATAATTGATCAACTGTAACGTCAGAATTTGAAATTATGTAAAAAATTAGATGAAATATGATCAAAATAAACTACTTATAACATCGCTGGTATTTTCCTCTGAAGAACATCTGAAGTAGAGTTAAATATCATTAAAGAGGGTCCAGTGGTGTTTTGATGTCAATAGTGCTAGAACGCAAACACATACGCAAGTTTAAAATGTAAAAAAAAGGATCGGACCCTTTGCCATCTTTGATGGTTACGGTCGTTCAACACTCAATCAACTATTATTATTTTCAAGTGAAATGATGACAGTTTTATTTCATTTTTAATCCGGTCCGTCTAAACCGTTATCTGCTTTGATGTATTGTCCCTTTTCCCCAATGAATACAATCTGACTTACACACATGATAGTTTAAATTTCAACACTGTGTTATCAGTGTGCCCCCGACCGGTTGATTGGTCATCAGATAGCTAAGGTCAGAGTTCACCTAATTTTATTCATCAATTCTCTCGAGCGTGACTGAGAACAAATAAAGAAATAAAAACACATCGATAATTATTAAAGTATTTTACCATATCAATCAGAGGTTCGCTATTCTTTCTTTTTCTTTAATCTAATACTTTTTTTTTAGGAATTTTATGGATAAAAAAATACATATAGCAGTTTAAGTATTACAACTACAAATAATGTTGATACAGTCGAAAAATGACTCTGAAAAGATTTGAACCCTCCCCCCCCAAAAAAAAACAAAACAAAAAACAAACTTAGATTTGATCCATAGTGAATGGAGTGACCGAGTTTCCTGGCAATAACTGAGATAACAATTGGCGGGACGCTTAACTGGTAGAACGCCTGTTGATACTTTTGATTCATGATTTGTTTTCTACAACATAGAACTTGTCGGTATTTGCTGGTCGATTCAGTAATTGATTTGCATAATCAAAACCTTTTCCACCCTTTTTTTTTTTCTGTCAATAATCTTTCATTTTAACTCTTCCTAACGTGTTCATAAAACAGTTCCTGCCACACAATTACATTCCTCCATGAATGAGTATTCTGTTTTCTGATTGTGTTTTCCTCGCATCTGGTTTTGCTATTATGTCAACTCTAGTCATCCATAGGCTTGGCCCTTGAGTTTGTCTGTCTGTGAGCGCTAGATATGTGGAAGTTGCTTTCTGGTTGGTTCTGCCCGTGTCCAAGGTAAACACGTTGGCTGATTTCCTGGAAGTGAAGTCACTCACTCACGCACAATACAGAATAACTACACTCATGTCAAGTTTTCACTCATTATAATAATCTTCACTCATTATAATAACCTCCACTCAGGTGAGTCACTCTAGTCCTGATTTTGGCCCAAGTTGGCTCCGTTAGTCAGACAGGCTACTTACAGCTTGTTGCTCAAGTTACTTAGTTACCAACGTCAAGGAAATGTATTCTTATGTGTTCAGTATCTTCTTGAACTTTTCGCTTCAGGGCAGTGCCTTTTCTTCTGTTTTAAGATTTGTATTTGACATGAAACTTTAATGGAGTGGATTACCCTCACAACATGTGGTTTGTGGAAAAGTCACAAAAAGAAAACTTATTGTTGATTTAACTTTAAAGTAGAACAAATTAAAGCATTAAATCTTTGTTGAAATGAGCAGCATACATTACAATTATTATTTTTAATATAATTGTTTTCTATTATCATCTATTACTTTTAATTGATTAAAAAAAACGCATTTACAACTTGCATGTTGTTTGATGGGAGCGGTGACATTTACTTATTAAAATATTACTTTTTTTGTTTTTTATACATAATTACTATAGATTGAATTCGTTTTTTTTTCTCTATCAAAATTGTGACTACTGTAATTCATTCCTGCGACTTTTCAGATCATCGAGTGCATTAACAAAACTAACCAACACAAATAGTTTCTTGACAGTTGGTACCCCCGTTTTTTTTTTCAGGCCATGAACACAAGTGACAAACAATTGAGTACTTGTCTTTCAATTACCTCTCTTCTTGGGAGGGGGTCGTGTTTATTTTCATTACTTATAGACATCATAAAAAATTGTTTATTTTGATTTCAAGGGATCTATCTACATCGATTTGGGACAGTGTTCTACCCAACCCAGACAGGACCGTGAAACTTATTGCAGGCGGGGGGGGGGGGATCATTATTCTAGCCACGAAAAAAGTAATTGTAATAACAAAGAAGTTACACTTAATTTATTGTGAAATAAACTCAGCGATATTCGAATAAAAGCAGTGATCTTAGAAAGTAGATGCCGATAAAAGAAAGTCGTTAGATAATATTTTTAAGACTCTTTTCGAGTGACATTGCACGTCTATTACCGACACGGTATGTTGTATCAGTTTGTAAAAGAAAAAAAAATGACACGTTTGCTAGAAAAAAAAATCCCGTTTTATTCAATATAATTAGACAAAGCAAGATAATAAAAAGGAAACCCTAACCCTAATTCCTCCTCAACACTAACCGTACAAACAGACACACATAGACGGATAGGCTCTTGAAATACTTTAAGTAGATGTAACATGACTTTTTTCCGGTCGCCTAAAACTCGCTTTTTTGAAAAAAAGATCTAATTCGGGAGTGGAGCTGTATAACATATTATTTATAAAAACTGTCAATGTAGGTCTCTTCTGTTTTCAGGTTGGTCTGGCTGGTGGTGTACCGCTATGTACCACGCATAAAGACTGCACCAATGGACCTGGAAATATGAAAATTTAAACATTGACTACTTATTGAGTCTAGGAAAAACGTGTTTTTTTTAGTCCCCCCCCAAACCCGGTGGGGGGGATTAGCAATGTAAGATTACGCTAAATTAATCAGTAGTTTCTGTCCAGCATTATTCACGCTTTTTTTTTTTTTGAAAATTTAGATCAATGCCCAACGAAAGGTGAAGGAAGTAATTAATTCCTTGATCACCTCTTTTCAGATTTTATTTACTGATCAACCCCTACACGGCTTACTGCCAAACACGTTGTACTGAGATCAAGTGACGGTTTTTTTTATCGAGTGAATAAGCAGCCCTGTTTCTTTCTTTTTTGTTTGTTTTATTATTTTCATTTTAAGCTTACGGTGCAAGACCAAATGGGGGTAAAGAGATTGTATTCAATTTACGCCATTTTTCTTATCACGAGGACAGGTCCTGCCTGACTTGAGAATCAGCGTGTAGAATTCTGGCTCTTACCACGGCTCGAACTCAAACATCTATTAGCATTGAAAATACGTAACTTATTCAGCCACAAGGTGGGCTATTTTATCACATAGTTATGAAACTTGCCTTAACGAGCAATGACCTAACCAAGAACTGAATATAATAAAGGGTTATTAAAATGAGGTGAGCCCGAGAATCTTTAATGCCATTGACTCAAGTTTCAGATTCTAAGGAGTGGGTAGTGTGGGCGAATGGGAGCACGCCTTCATCCTTATGCTGTGGGGTAAACCCAGTCTAGTCATTTCGTCCATGTGATATGAATGCCGTCAACCACCTCATTTGAGATGACCAACCCTTTCCTTCTGCACTTTTAGACGTGAGCATGCATAATCGTTATTCAGATCATGATTTCGTTGTTTCTTTTAAATCCTCGGCTGGAAAATAACCGTGCTCTGGTTCAAGCTCGAGTATGGTCGCATCCTACGTCTTTTTTTTTTCACTTCTTTCTTTAGTCAATTTATTTCAAAACATAAAAAATATTATTTATTTTTTTACTATGAATTAAATGATTTACTTGTGATTTTTTTCCAGTGACTTCCTAGCTGAAATTGTGGCTGAAATTGTTTTAATGGAATTAACTTGAAAATAAATCTCTATTGATCTCTTAAGCACCATATCGACTTTCGGGGTTGGAAAGCTAATGACTGAAGCGGAAGCCTCTCAAGTCGACTTCCACAATGTTGTACTGTCTAAATTATCTGAAAATCTTTCTAGAAACTCTGTTTTGTCATTCATAATGGTCTATGGAGCCCCCCCCCCCCCAATGTTCTAATGTTAGGTTCTATCTTTTGGCACTTGATTTACTTTAAATAAGGTACAAAATACTGCAAATGACAGGCACCCAGTTACACCGTTGGGATCGAACTCACAGTCTGTGGAGACTTGTTGTTAGCGAACCAACGCCTGAAACAGTTCATTCATTTAGCTTAGTTTAATCCACAAGTCGAAATGTGGTGTGCCCAGTGGGGATCTTTGCTTATTTTTAGCGCTCTCTCCAGTACTGTTATAAATTAGTAAAAGTTTTACAGATACAAGTTGTGAAATGCAGTCGAATCCTTAAAAAGAAGCCCTAACCTTGATACAACTGGAATGTCGACAGTGTTGGAATTTGGAATGCGAAAAAATTGTAATATTATTGGCTCTCTTTGAGGGACCGCACTTCTTTTAAGAGACCACATTACTGAAAATGTACCCTTTTACGACTTGAAAATGTATGAGAGTTTCACCGAGTTCATGCTTTCAGTGTGCATAATTATAAAAGAAATATTTAAAATTATCATTTCGATTTTCTTTTCCTTAGGAAATAATTTTTGGATACATTTACTTCTCTTTTGTCCACTCGTACAAGATAAAAAAAAATTATCACTGAGAAAAAATGCAAAGAAAATCCACCTTCTAAACTGATTCCAATCTGTTCCTATTGATTAGGCATTCAGAGTAAGTTGGCCTTTGCCTTTTATATATCATCTCCGTGATTTATGAACAAACACCAACCTGTTGCCACTTGAGATACTTACGCCTACCGCTTATTTAATTAAGAGCATGTATATTCACATGTGGGTAGGAACTGTGCTTAAATGAACCATGGAGAGAGAAAGAAAGACAAAGGTTTATTATTACAACCAGATAGGAAGAATAGTTTGACAGTTACTGTGGGTTGAGACTTTGATCCAATTATAATATTAGATAAGATTAAATAATCTCCTCCTTTTTCTGCCTTATATTTAATTCAATGAGTGTTTACACCAGTAGTAACTAAGGACTTGCCCTGGAGTCAGGTGACAGCAAGTCACCTCAATGCTCGAACACTAGATGATCTTCATCATTCCTCGGAATTGTAGTTCCTCGAACGTTTTCACTTGGCATTTGGAGATCATTCTTAATGCTTCAACGACGGTTGTCATATTGTTTAGTCGATAAGGCTTTATTTTAACGGCGGAAGGTCACAGGTTTTAGACTACAGGTCTATGTTAAAACATTAAGCGCTTAAAGGTCGTCTCCACTGACTATCATGTTCGATGCCTTGTCACTTCCTTTATATCAAATTATTTGCAAATAAATGAATGACTGGAACTACAATGTAATTTGCATTTCCAGTCAATTTTGACCCTTAAAAAAGTTTCCCCTTACTTTCGACTCCTAAAAGAGAAAAAGATTTCCCCTCAATTTTGACCCTTAAAAAGGACAGTTTTCCTTCAATTTTGACTCTCAAAAGGGAGAAATGCTCCCCTCACTTTTGACCCCTGAAAGTAAAGAGATTTTACCCCACGTTTTGAGCCTTGAGAGAGAAATAAAAATATTTCCCTCACTTTCGACCTCAACTTTTAAAGAAATATGATCAGATTATGAAGTTGGGCAAAAAAAAAAAAAAATTGAAAAAAAAAGTATGATCAGACTATGAGCTTGAGTGAAAAAATAACATCCCAACAAAAAGTATGGTCGAAATGAAAAATTATCTCATGAAGTCACAATGTTCTGTTTTGACATCATACGTGGTGGTCACAAAATAAAAGTCCTCTTCCGCATTATACATAATGTAAAAGTTGAAAATCATCTGGATTTATTTTATTCTTCAATTTAGATCATTTGAAGAGTGTAGCACTAAGAAAAACTCTGCCGAAAAAATATTAATGTTGTAGCCAAGTTAAACTTAGTGATTGTTCAATTTTTCCACTGCATTAATATTTTTTCATCTCTTTTAGTTCAGATATTTTAAAAATTGACAAAAAATCTTAATACATTGGCACAAAATAGCTTTTTTAGTGACAAGTACCTACGTGTAACTAAATTTTGTAAAATGATATCGTTCAATTTTGCCATTGCATTAATTTTTTCTGGTCTATTTTAAGATAAAATATTGTTCATTATTTTTTAAAGTTTTCGCAATTATATTAACACTTGGGCCGGTACACACTTTTCTTACTGGTATGTGCTGAACTCTAATTAAACTGTACAGTTTGTCGATTAGTTATTTTTTTTCATTATCGATCGTCGTTCATCTAAATGTTGAGAGGAAATACAACGTAAGTGGAGAAAAACCTTACAGAGAATTTTAATGTCTCTGAACAACCTGACAATACGACTATTTTCCCTTCAGGAAAGTCATATCTTTTTGGAATTTGTTATTTAGAGTTTGAACAAAAAAAAACCCAAATGATGTGTTCACATACCACTAAAAGGGAAACGAAGGACAGGAGTGTGTGTGCGTGTGTGTGTGCAGGGGGGGGGGTCACTGAAAGGGGAATAACGGATGGGGGTCACTGAAAGGGGAATAACGGATGGTGGGGGCTCTAAAAGGGAGGACCACCAAATGGGAAACAGCAGATAAGGGGGGCCACTAGAAGGGAAACTATAAATTATATGATTTATATTTTAATCTATAATCCCATGCTTGCGAATGCTGATGACGTAATTTTATATCTATCACGAGAATAGCTTATAAAAAGAAAAGAATGATTGTTCTTAGATGATAAAAACGTACTATTGAGTGGGAAAAGTATGACATCATTTAACTGGAGTTGATTGATGAAAAAAAGAATAAATGATGTCAGATAATTGGGGACTGACGAAGTGACTTCTAGAGATGTTGGATATATCTAGAAACAGGAAAATCTTTGTTAACCATGTACAATATTCCCTCAAAATTTTGATAGTCAGCAGGTGCAAAAATCTTATGAAATTCAATATTTTCCCCCTGTGACTAAAGTGTGGGTGCTCTGAATGACTGAGCATATATAAACTTGAAATTGTTTCAATACCATTTGGGGACAGCCCATCTCTTATAACCAATAAAGCTGTATTGGTATCTTTTAATTTAGTACAAGTATGATTGCATCCTACGAAGTAATGTATTTAGTTAAGATTCTATTCTCTACTTTGAACTACTTGGTTCAGTTTGTTGCTCCATTGATTGAAACATAAACATTTGAAACGACAAATTACTTGACAGAAACATTTAGCTGAGAGATTATTATCAGTATCTTATTATAATTCACCAAATGTCTGGCTGTCTTTTTGTATGCGACTGTCTACCGCAAAAACCATGTAACGTGAACCCATGAAATTTCATGTGTGTACCATGTGACCTTTGATAAGGTTTTAGCAAATTGTTTTTTGATAAATCATCCCAAAGTGTGTTTTAAGGGTGTAGGCTGTTCGATGTACAACGTGAAATCATCCATAAATGGACACATTTTTGTGCCCACATTGTGATAGTTTATGATATTGCTAGCATGCATAAGCATGGTTTGTGGTTACCATTGAACTAAAATGAACAGCGCTACGTTGAAGCGGCTACCCTATCGGTCGCAAGTTCGATTCCTACGGCAGACCCATTTTCTTCAATTGTTCATACTATTAACATTGTCTAGGCCAAATGATGAATTCACCGTATCATAACGGGAGACTATTTCGAATTGAGTTCCAATATAATATTTTATGATATCATATATCCATTTCTTAATAACATATACATATATGCGTGTGTGGATGAACACATAGATTTGTTTCCAAACACAAAATGACATCTAAATCAAATGAATGACACTTTAGTGACCTGCGCCATTGAAAGGTGCGTGCAGCCACAGTAAACAAGCGTGTAATTCTTCAGGACATTGCCATTAGCCTGTCCCTGCCTTTTTATAACATTATGACGCCTTTTTTTTTTTTTTTTTTCAAATATTTACCCACCTCTCCTCTAGACATTATCCCCACTCCTTTTTTAAAACTTCGGCCCCCGCCTCATCTACGGCCCCTCCCTTTGACATTAGTACCCCCTGTGCTCATAGGCACAACTTGGAAAGGATTATGGCCACGTGTTCGCTTTCTTGGAAGTTCAGTTCAGTCTGTTCATCTTGCAGAAACAGGTCGAGCTAGAAATGTAATTGAATTGTACACAATGACCCAGATGCTTTTCAGCTGTCTACCAAGAGATGACGCTTGCAAGTTGTTTTCTTCTGAGTATTGGTTGAGTTTGTGAAGTATTGTGCCGACTGTGATTGTAGTAGAAATATTATATCAGCTGACGATATACAAATAGTTTTTACGTCACCTGATCACGTGACAGCTCTATTGTGTTGTGGAGTCTTGCTTGAAAAGAATCCATTTCTTTGTAGTTTTTTTTTCCTTTTACATTGGTATGACGTCATCGATCGGAGTTATCTTTATTTTTGATGGAAGTTGATGTGTTTCCATAGTAACCAGGGAGTAATCTGTATTTCCATGAAACTGATCCCAACAATATTATAGTGTGCATGTATATAAATAAGATTATTATAGACAATTTCATTTTTGAAAATGTCCAAATATTTTTCTTGTTCTTCCTTTCAGGTCAAAAGAACCAGAAGAGATTCTACAATGAAACGAAATACCAAAGTGAGTCAGGAAACTTTCAGATCTTTATTTTCATAATCTTTACCCCCAGAATTACCTTGGATTATACAAATTGACAAATAGAAATTCTACGTTGTTGATAACCACCAGATAAGTTGGTCCCTGCTCTGGACATTTCAGTGTCAAGTTTGAGATCGTTTGGGTCAGTCGTTCTCAATATGTTGGTGGTAAAGATGGGGCGTTAATTTGAAATGAAGAAATCTACATTTTGAACACATATTTTGTCCCCCATAAAGGGGAGTTTTTGTGACATGATGTCAATTTCTAATCATTTCATAGTGGCTTTCAGAATAGAATTGGGAGAGAGAGAGAATCGTTTTTTTTTTTTTTTTCTGTCAAATTTTTCTCTAGAATGAGATTAAACTGAATCAAAGTTAGATGACGTGACGGCATGTAAAAGTAAATTCTGTTTTGATTTCTATTATGATTAACGATGATATTTCTGTTTTGATTGTTGCGATTAACGACTTCATAAATAAATGATGAACAACATCGCATTATATCGAGATTAAAACTTGTGAAAATTTTCATATGGTCAACCATATCTTGGGGAACAATATCAACAGTTTGTAAATCTATCACCCCTGACAGAACACTGAACTTGACTTCATCTATGGAGAGTTGGCTGCTTGAAGTCAATAGAAAAAAAATAGAAAATGTATTGGTAAATGATACATTGCTTTTCTACTGATCCTCCCCCACTTTTTGTGCAATATGAAGGTGCTATCTGAGCGATAGATATTTGGTCCTCAGATTATAATATTTTTTTAAATTCTTCCCCACCTGAAGACAACAAATATTAGGTTGGTATGAAAATTATCTTGGCAGTTGTTATTTTAAACTTTGATGCTCATTTTGTAATGAAGTATCATTTAACTATGTTCAGGGAATATACAATTTTATTTATGTAAGCTGAATATTTTCTTTTCACTGTTTATTCTGGTTCATTTGAAGCTGTCAAATCAAAGACGGAAAAAAAGCAAATTCGAGCAGGCATGCTGCATGAGTTCAAAATGGAACACAAAGCAGTTTAAACTGTTTACAATATCAACCAATCAGTTGGCATGGGGTTCATCAACAAATGTACTGCTCAGCATTGGTTTAGAAAATTTTGAAATGTAGTGAGCCTTCCTAATTGAGATCCATTATTAAAGTTGCAGAGGAACTAAACGCTGACCATTCAATAGTTGCTTGACATTTGCACCTAATTGGAAAAGCAAAAAAGAGCTGCCTAAGCAAAAATGGAATAAATAAAAAATTGTCCTTATGAAATCTGCCCTACACTTCTTTGACGCAACCAAATCCATTTCTTGATTGCATTGTGACAGATGACAAAAATGCATTCTGTACAGCAATCGATGGCATTCCACACAGTGCCTGGACATGTGAAGCACCAAAACATTTCCCTAAACCAAAACTGCATCAAGAGATAAAGGTCACTTTGATCTCAGATTTGGTGATATTCTGTTCAAATATTAGGTGTGTGTTAGAATAAAATATGGATACTGTAAAATCATTTATTTTACTATTATTATCATATCATCATTTTCTGTAGAATCATCCATTCCAAATTCTAGAATCCAGTCAAAACCATCGCAGCAAAGAAGCATTGCAAGAAAATCGATAAAATGCACCAAAAACTGCAATGTTTACATCCAATATTGGTCATTTGAAAAGAATCAATCCTTCTCCATGACAAAGCGTGACTGTGTGTTGCAAGAATGATTGTAACATGGACACTTTCATTTTGCCCAAAGCCGTGACGTAAAATTTATTTTAAGTTGTTTGTAAAGAAGCTTGTTTGGAATGATGGAATAAGGGAGAGTGTGTGTGTGTGTGTGTGTGTGTGTGTGTGTGTGAGAGAGAGAGAGAGAGACTGTATCAGAGAGAAAATGAGAGAGTATATGGTTAAATATTTGTTTTTTTATTTCTTGAAATTACTCTTTTTTTTTTTTTTTTTTTGTCCTCTTAGTTCTGTTACACCCTTTTACTTGAAACTGACAACTCTAGTTGGTCGGTGTCTTTGATCTCATCAAGTCATGTATTGCTCGACATAACTTAGTATCATTGTCTTAAAAGTCAAGATTGGGTAGGTTGGTTTGTAAAGTCTTGGCTGACAGAGAAATAAGAATTTACAGAGAGGTGAGATTATTGTGAGAAAAATGAAGCAACGAGGCTATGATGATTCATTTATAGGCAGAGGTAGCAATATCATTTATCTTTTTTTAATGTTGCAGATAAGTCCCAGTGAATCTCAATGCCTAGAAAAGAACCTGCATGAAGATGTCCGGTAGGGCCATGGGTTTCTTCTTGATAAAATTCATTTGAAAAATACATTTCACAAAGATTTCATTTCTGGTTTCATTGTAAAATCATGGTTCGTGTGTTTGATGCGATAACTTTTCCATCAGACAATTGTAAAAAAAAAAAAAAAGAATCCAGTATAGACATGAATTGTAAAATATACATAATGTGTGTGATAGATACATTCTTTGTAATATATATGTATATGTATGATAAATATTCTGGCTTCTTGGACTGAAATTTGATTCATCTTAAAGATCCGTATATTTGTATAACACTGGTTGTAATATGAAGTGTTGTGTGATATTGCTCAAATGTTATCTTAACGTATTATATTATGAATTCAAGATGATTCAATTGAAACAAATAAAAATAACCATGATAGATATTTTGTACAATTTTTTCTTTTCTTTTTTTAAACAATAACTATTCTTGATGGATTCTTTTGATGGAATCTTTCTTTTCCTTTAAAACAACACAAAATATATTTAATCAAAACAATAACAATATAACTTGACTTTATTTGAAGGTGTGTAATTGTAATAGTGCATTTGAACTTGTCTTTCTATGTTTGTAAAAAACAACAAAAATCAACCGTGAGTCGCTGTTGATTGAGAAAATTTGTTTTCATTCCAGGAATTTGACCTTTGATGAAAGACGAGTTCAGGTGTTGAAAGCAAGGGTTATCCAATTGGAAAGACAAGTAAGAATTGGAAAAAATTCATCTATTATGTTTTATTCATTTTGAAGACAACATTCAATTTTGCTTTCTCAAATACCAAAAAAGAAAATATTCTGTAAGCAGCTGTTGATTTATATATATGTATATGCATGATTACAATAGAGACACCCCAAAGTCTGATTTTAGGGGGAAAATGATGTGATTCTCCTGGTTGTATTTCAATATTAAGTGCATTCTAATTTGGCATATTTTAAAAAATAACTTCCCACTGACTTTACTTATACTTTACTACCCCCCCTTCCAGTTTAATCATTTTCTACACTAACTTTCTGCTGAAGCTTGAAATCAGGCTGCTGATTACATTTTTGTGCTGGTAGCCCATATGACCACTTATGTTGCTTAATAAGCCTCTGTTGTACCACACTACAGTAACCTTGTGCCAGACCAAGCAAGGCTTAGTAAGTAATAGGCAGACACGGAGATCTTTGACACCCTATTTTAGAATGTAATTAAGATTTAAAGAAAAAATTTAAAATTCTTTCAACAGCAAGTGAAAGGATGAGAAAATTTTTTTCGAAAATCAAATTAATCTAAATGAAAAATAAAAAAATTTCAATGAATAAATTAATGTTAGTATTTTCCATTTTCTATGGAAAATCGCCATAAAATATAAATTACCAGATAAGGATGAAAAATTGCCAAGAAGAGAAATATTTTGTTTTATTTTTCAGTTCTTTTTAAAAATTCCTAAATAATGTTCTGGTGCCAATTACATACACTTGCTTTTTCAAAAAGGTGAACAAAATTTATTTTGCCACGGACTTCTTTTTATATATGTGTAGAACTTCTCATTTAACAGTTATTATGACAAAAAAAAATTATCAAATGTTTTAAGGGGGATGGGATTCATCACTTGGAAAAGTTTTTTCTTTCAAATGGAAACTTCTTTGAAAAAGATATTATACAAAAAATTGGTACTTTATTATATAAGTGCCATAGATTTTATGAAAATCTAATGAATAAAGTGTGTATATATATATATATATCTTGCTAATGAAAACTTTTGGAAATTTGCAAATGCATTTCCACTGCTACAGATGTGTTCACTGTTTGTTTTCAAAATATATCCTGTTCAATGAGGTGTAATGAAATTATTTTTGTCTCATTCAGGTTTTTTTCCTATTTTTCTCCTTGCTAGTGCCACAAAGATTCTAATGAAAAAATTGATATTCATACGATTTTGACCTTTTTTTCCCTATAAGGTATTGTTGTCCGGTAAGTATTTCAGTGCAGTCTGTGATTCTACTTGGTAAATAACTATAATGTATAATATATCACATTTTATCAAATTATATTCCTTACAGCATAGGTGAGAATAAGAAAGTCAATATGTACAAAGAATAATTTTTTTCTTGCACTAACCTAATGTGTCCCTCTTGGAAATTATCAATTCAAAGCAGACAGAATAGGGAAAATTGTGGGAAAATAATTTTGCTGAATTAAATATGACTGGAGTCATGTTTCAACTTTAAAATTCATGGACCGCTTGTAACTGCTCCCAAACACTGAAAGACTTCAATGAATAGAATTTCAAAAATGGAACCTTTTCAGAATTGAATATGAAATAAATTTGCCTATAAGTGCAAGGGGAGTAATTCTGATCAAGAGTTATTCCCCTGGATTTAAAATGGGAAAAAAAAATAATTTAGGAGTTGAAAAAAGAAGTTCATTGAGGTTTGTTTATCCTTGAATATTTGTAATGTTTTCATTTAGAAAGGAATTTCATTTTGGTTCAGTTTTTGAGTCCCTACTTGGGATGATGCAATGCTTGTATCTCCACTTTGTGAATGAAGCATGAAGACCTAACGCTTTTTTTTTTTTTTTTTTTTTTTTTGTGGCAATCATTGGTTTTAATAGGGCTGGGCTGGTAGCCAGACACACAAGATGAACTGCCCTACAAAGCTAAAGGCTGTGTGCCATCAACTATAAGCTAACTACACCTCCCTGGATTCCAGTTAACCTGGAAAGAGAAGAGTCAGTTTTGAAGACAAATCCTATTCTCTGTTTACTTTACAGAATCAATTGCTTCTCAACAGTATCAGCCAAAGAGCAGCTTCATTTGAAGATGTTGATCAAGTGTTAACATCAGTTGCCAATTGTTGCAGGTGAGAAAATGTGGAATTTAAAAAAATAAATGTTTCAGTCTTTGTATAATGTTTAAAAAGCATTAAATAGAAATAACTTTGATCAATTGAAAATTTCGTTTATTGCAAAACACCATGTCATATAACTGCATGTGTACAGGTATATGTATATGCACATATATATATATATATATATATATATATATATTATATATATATATATATATATATATATAACACACACATGAGAGAGATAGAAAGATGTGTGTGTGTGCATATATCTTATGATATAAAGTCTCAGGTCAAAAAATTTGTTGGTTTACTGGTTTATCTGACTCTATTGTGGGGAAATCAGAGATTGATATTTTCATCAACCTTAAATCTCTCCCCATTCTCATACTTTCGCTTCCTTCTTTTCAATCTGTCCCCCTCTCCAGCCAGCTTTCACTGTATGCTATGCCATCCCAACCTACCCAATGTATACAGCTGTGACAGAGGGGTAAATAAAAAAAGAAAAGTGGGGACACTTCTTGGAAGAAATGTCTTGATTTGTAAAGTGAAACTATTTATGTTATTGCTTAATTCAGTTGAAAAATCCTTACAGAAAGTTAATCTTTCATCCTATATCAGCAGAAATGGTTTATAGGTAGAAAGCATACAATTGGCTATAATTACAAAATATTCAGCAATTTGATATTTTAATTTTTTATTTGATTTTGATTTATTTTAATGTCTATTATTATATATATACATTATTATCATTTAGTTAATATACGCTGAGTGTATCTCTATCATGGCCTTTTGCCACACAAAGCTAGTTGGGTCATTCATTCTTTTCACTATTTCATTGTTTTCATTTTGTAATAAAAAAGTACCAGCCAAAAAATATTAATTCATATCACTCATAATACAAGGGAAATAACTCATTAATTTATGTGTCCAGAGTTACTTCCCTTGGAATCGGCTAATGAATTTTATAGTAATACCCACTTTTACGTATAGTAAACAGTGTGATTTAAAAAAAAATCTCTTTCGTAACACTGGACTCATCCACTTGAAGATAACAATTTTATTGATAAATATACCCCCTGCCTACCATTTGAAACTATGGACTCTTCCTAGTAAATGGATTCAATGTTGTAGTTTTTTTTTTTTTTTTTTTTTTTTCCAAAAAAGTCATAGTGAAGTTCACATTTTTCTGCAAACTTTTTTTTGTTGTGGATCATATAAGAAAAAATGGATCAGGATGCATCTCATATAGCGATGAAAATGTCTGTGTATGAGAGAGAGAAGGTTCTTATTTTCAATAGAGGAAGGGTTTATATGTACAAGAAAGATGTTTATAAGTATGAGAGAGAGAACATTTATAAGAGAGAGAATGTTTATATGCATGAGAAAGAGCAGGTTCAGATGTATATATGAGGGAGAGATAAGGTTTGTATGTCTGAAAGGGATAAAAGTATTTTTTTTAAATTTTGTTGAAGAGATAGGTACGGAAATGAGTTTTGTCGATATTTATTATGCTTGGCTAATTCTGGCACAAGGCCACATTAGTTGAGCATCTAGTGATGATAAAAATCATAACAGATTGTCCTATAAGATCTACTTACTCACCAAACCATGGTGCTGCAAAAGGTCCCCACTTTTTTTTTCTTTACTAAACTTAGCTTTGTCAAGTCATTGTAGTTAGGCACTCAGTGAGAACTGAACTCAATACTATTGCTTACTATGACGATCTGAGTTTGGTACCTTTTTTTTTCTTTTTTTTTTTCTTTTTTTTTTTTACTAAACTTAGTCTGGCACAAGGCCACAGTATTTGGGTCATCCAGTGAGGGTTGAACTCGATAATATTGTGAATTGGTCATTGAGATGAGCTTGTTCACCATGATACTTTGATAAGTATCTTTTATTTGGTAAGCCTAAGTAAGTCTGGTACTAATTGATAATACTGGGGTACCAATCGAACAAATTAGTCTCCAAGATACTGACCTTTATGCTATGGTAGGTAATCTCCTGTTAGTTGTATTATCGAGTATAAGTATCTGAATGGATAAGCCTCTTTTCAAAGCTGGAAATTTTTCATGTCTGTACTTCCAACCAAAATTTAATCAATTCTTCCTTTGCCCATGGCCCACCCTTCCAAAAAATGCCAGTAAAAATTCATTGAGAACTTTTGGAGATGTTTGGATAAACAAACATGAATACATGTGTAGATTAATGAAACTCTTTCTGTAAAAAAAATACTTTTTATCAACAAATTAACTTTATATCCTTTGAAATAATTCCCTGTGGAAGCCACGTACTGGAAATGATGTTGCTCCCACTCCTGGAAACAGTGCTGCAAGTCTTCAACTGACCCTGCCTTCAGTTGGTTCTTCATGACCTGTTGGATGTCCTTAAAAGTTCCCAAATGGCAACCACAGATTTGAGCTGTGACTATTTCCTGTTCCTAAATATCAAAACAATTCAGATCAGGGGAGTAAGGGAACTGAGGTAAAAAAAACTTCTTGGTCAAAAACTTGTTCACAGAAAGTATGTTGTGACATGGAGTATTATCATGATGAAACATCAAAGAGTCGTAATCTCAAGTCAGACATGAATGACTTTTTTCTGAGTCTTTTTCCTTGAGGCACACAACCGTTATAAACAATGCCAATGATCGCAAAAACAAATGTGCATTGATTTGATCTTGGACTTTGCTTATTTTTGCTTTCTCTGGATGCGTTCAGTAGCTTCTGAGCCATCCCTCACTTTCACATTCGATTTCTTGAGTTGTACTCAAAAATCCATGATTCATCATCTATTTTGACACGTTTGAGGAAATCTGGGTTATTTGTTTTCAAATCAAAACCCAGATCTGTGGTCACCATTTGGGAACTGTTAGGTACACCCAACAGGTCATGATGTATATGGTTTCCCAAGGGAACCATTTTGAAAGAGATCAAGTTGATATGTGATCATCATCATCATCATTTGTCTTTTAGTGTCTGTCATTGGACATTGGCTTTGCAAGACTTCTCTATCATGAGTGTCACTGACCCAATACTTTCTGAACTTGTCATGCCATCTTATATTTTTGCTGGCTGCTGTTTTGCATATGATCTCTGGGGATCCACGTTGTGAGTTGTGATGCCCTGCGGTTGTTTAACATTCTTATAATGTGACCAGCCCGTTGCCATTTGAGTTTCCTGTTGGATTCTATCATATCCTTGGCTGATATTTCAATAATAAATATTATTGTGCAAACTGTCTCATTGCTTTTTAGACAGATCTTGTATAATGTTCCCGACTTAGTTGGCTGAAGTAAACAGGATATGAGAGAGCACAATAACAGAAAATGTCCAAGTCTTGTTCCAGTTTACTGAGCGTTCAGTTCTCTGTGTTGTCTAATTGTATCTTATTTGTGATGTAACAGTGGGTAAAGAGATTATGAAAAGACATCTAAAGGCAAGTTATTTTGTATTGAACACTGCAGTGAGAATAGAAAAAAACAGGAAGGAGATAGAACGAAGCCTGATATTATCTAGAATCTTATTACTATTAGATTAAGTGTTGTCAACCATTATTGATTTTTTATTTTTTTCCCTCCCTCTTAGTTTTAGCTGTTTTTTAATTACAATTCTGCAACTGTTGGTAAACAATGCAGATGGAAATAAAGTATAAACTCACGCTGAGATAAAAAAAAATCAATTGAAATTACGATGAAAAGAAAGAAGAGTCAAAAATTAATTATGGAAGGAAGTATTATTATTCACTGATTTACCAGTGTTCCTATCTCGGTTGTTATAGTCGAAATGTCTCAGCTGTTGTACCTTGCGGCCTATTTGATAGGTGGCTATCAGAGCTGGTAATCTTATGGGAAATTAGAAATGAACCCTTAATTTGATCCATGGCAGTAGACTGCTCTCATTCCACTGTCCATGCAAGACGTTATCTCATATCTGTTAATTCATCCTTGCAATGTTGTTGATCTGCCTCTTCAACTTAACCAAAGTATATGATTTAATTGTATTGGTCAACCAAGGGACTGAATTCATGACAGACACTTGAAAAAGGCCAGAGGGTACAATTACCAATACACTGTGACTAAAAGAAACCAAGATGATAAAACTAGTCTGAGTAAATCAGTGTGGAATAATGATCATTCCTCACCTCAAAAATTCAGACAAAGATTTTGATAAGTGTTTTTCTATTTTCTTTTCTATAGGTTTGCATAATTTCCTGTTAGCTGGTCAGAATTGCTCTGAGCAATCAGCCAACTGTAAATCAAAATTTGAATGTCATCTGGGCTTATAAAACAAGGGAGATAATTGGTCACAACTAAATTCCAAAAATATTTTCTTGTTTATAGAGAACTCAATTTTTGTTTAAGTGTTCTCATTCTGTCGTAGTAGACGAAAAATTACAGACGAAGAGAGAATGAACGGAAGGAACTAAAGCCTGTGAGAATGTATTCCATAACTTTTGTATTTTCATGATACTGGGATAATTATTTTCTTGATGGTTTTGGATTATTTTAGGAAGTATATTGCTAAAGAGGGATGCCCAGGACGAGAGGTGAATGTTGAACGAGCAGACTTGATTTCATGTGTCGGACAGCTGGAAACAGCCAGAAGGAAAATGTACCGTCTAGAAAATGTAAGTTGATATTTACCAGGTTTTGACTTGCCTGAAAGAAAACCACAATTGTGAAGTACCCAGAGAGGATTGAGTCCACTAGAAAAGGCTTTCAAGACAAGTTTGCTAACAATTGTGTTATGGTAGAAGCTCTTTTGAGGTATTAGCTGACACAAGGCCACAATTGTGGAGTACCAGTGAAAATTAAACTCTCAAGCAATATCTTGTAAAACTAACTTGTTAACCATAGTTTTATTGCAGTCTTTGTAGATATTTACGTAATAAGGTCTGGCTCAATGCCACAATAGTAGGAGAATTGAAGTTACCAACAGTAGCTCTTGGATCATTTGTTAATCTTAACTCTATGGCAAGATACCCTACACGGATACTCACCATCCTCACCTTGTCTGGCACAAGGTCACTGTTATGGGACTCTTAGATAGGATCTGGAAATAAGCTGTGAGACTAAACTGAGTCATGTAAGCAGTGGAAGGAGAGTTGTTATGAGAGGTTGATGAAAGGAGGCGTAAGAGGATAGGCCACTCTTGGAAGACAGGTGTCTCCAGCTGTGCAGCCAAAAAGGAGGAGTTGTCACCCTAGCAGCCTTTCCATGTAGTCAAAATGGTTAGTCAAAGTGTAAAGAAGAAACTTAGTCATGTATTCAAAGCCTCTTTCTCTCTCCACTACTAATTTTTCATTTTTGATTAAAGACTTCACTCTCTTTTAAAGGCATTGTAGTATAAATTCCTGAAGTTACATCACTCAGATGAGAAGATCACTGTCTATCAGAGATAAAAAAAAAAGAAAGAAGAAAACAAGAGTATCTCAGGTATTGCACCTGGTAATAAGTAATAAGTAATTGATTCAAAAATTCAAAAATTATTCAAAATTCTCAACCAAAAGAGTCGATGTAAGTTTTTTCAGTTTTTAAGCTGGTCTGGCTGGCTATGTATGTATTACACATATAGGCTGCACCAATGGAACTAGAGGGCTAAAAATTCAAATATTTACCCCTTAATATGTCTAGAAAAATCTTTGTTTTGCTTCTTTTTGAAAAAAAAATTAATTTGCAATTTAAGTTTATGCAAAATTTGTCACTCTGTGTTCAGCAACATTCGTGCTTTTTTTTTTTTTTTTCAAATTTTCACATTTTTGGTGATCAATGCCCAACAAAATGCTGGAAAAGTAACTGATTCCTTAAAAACGGAAACAAAGAGAAAAATTCACCGTGTTCATTATGTAGATAGATTGTTGTATAGTATATCTCGGAATTTTTGAGATGAGGTATTATTATTATTTCCATTATTATTCGGACTATCCTCATCTTTGTTGTTTTTTATACAACGTTTCGGCCGTTGCACTCTACGGCCTTCGTCAGGTAACATCTGGGAGATTTTTGGGAAGTAACGAACGTATTAAGAATGTGTTTGAGAAGATCCAGAAGATCTGCGCCCCATATAATATCCAGGCCGTACTCAGAAGCAGATCAACGCTACGCAACTACCTCTCCCGCACCAAACCACCCACTGAGTTATCGAACACCAAAAACTGTGTATACTCAATACCGTGCAGCTGTGGGCACGAATACACAGGTGAAACATGTCGCCCCTTGAAGGTTCGGGTGGAAGAACACCGAAAAGCGGTGAGTAAAGGTGAAACCAATAAATCAGGTATAGCTGACCATGTATGGAAAGAAAAGGGAGACCACCTACCCCTCTGGAACAAGGTTGAGATAATTGACCAGGAAGAACATTGGAAAATCCATAAATTGAAAGAGTCGGCCCATATGCTAGGCAAGCAAAACTGCCTAAGTAATCCTAGCATTGAAATGGATACCATATGGGAACCTCTGATAATAAAAGACAGAAAACAAAAACATCAAAAAAAAAAAAAAAAAAAAAATCTGTCACCTGAGGTTTAAGACTCCTAAAAATTAACACCGGTTGTCCACATGGACCCATAGCGCAGTGGTTACAGCATCAGACAAATTACTGTTAAGTAATCTGATGGTACTAGGTTTGATCCTAGTGTGAGACAGTATAACAATACTACTAACGCTGAAAGAGGGGAGTACGGTCGATATACCCCCGTCGGATAAATAAAGGGTTCGGTTCGTTACTTCCCAAAAATCTCCCAGATGTTACCTGACGAAGGCCGTAGAGTGCAACGGCCGAAACATTGTATAAAAGAACAACAAAGATGAGGATAGTCCGAATAATAATGGAAATAAAGATTGTTGTATATTTTGTGAGCTCATATCTTTGTAAATATTTGTTGATACATTCCAGCAATCAGGGAAACTATAATAATTTACTTGAAACCTAATATCTGAAATTGATCTCGATTTAGTCAACCCTTATCTCTCATAGCTGCACACCTACATGATTGCCTGTTTCATTGGTAGAGGAAGGGACTCTTAACCCTAAATGCTAGCACACTGACATATAGTTATGGATAGAGAAACAAACAGGAAAAGTTTCACTATTTGTTACACAGGTAGATAAATTCCAAAGTGAATATTTCAACTTGTTAAATATACGTGAATCCAGTGGATTTCTCATAACATTGGAACAAATGATATCTGAAATAACAGAAGAAAACTTTGTCATCTGAGAGATATGCATTTCAAGATCAGTATTTCAAATTGTTTGATATGCAACATAAAATGTGATTGATTTGCATTGATTTTATTCCATTTTATTTTTGTCTCATGTTCCCGTATTTCCTATTTCGTCTTTGAAGAGAATGGCAGAGGCCAATAGTCTAAGACCTACGCTTCTGCAGGATTGTCTCATGTCCAGTGAAGATTCAAAGAAGCCAATGACCCTGACAACTCTGCTTGATGCCTCGACTGGAAAACTGGAACATTTAAATCTGAAGTTTGTGGTCAGTTCACAAATTATTGAATTAAATTATATAAAAACTTATATAAATCCTATAAGATTGTATGAATATTGCAACTACATAAACTATATCAATGATATATATATATGAATATCTATGTATAAAGATACATTAGATTACATCAAAATTTACATTATATTATATATATATATATAATATGAAATATTGTAACAAAATATAACTATATTATTTCATAAATACTTATGAATAAAAAAAATCATAAGATTTGAAATACACGTAAATATATAAACTACACAAATTATATATATATATATATATATATATATATATATATAGTGTGTGTGTATTGAGAAATATTCTCTCTTTGTTGCCTAGGGCAACTGATACATTGACATATAATGATGGGAGATTATTTCAAATAAGTTTCTATATAACACCATTTAAATCATACATATGAAAAGAAAAATGTATAAGATTATATCTAACAATGACTTTCATTTTGTAGATTCAGAATTGTTATTTAAGAATAATTATTGCTGTATGTTGGAGTGCATAGAGTACAACATTTGTGCTATATTTACTAGAGGCACAAATCTGTGCAAAAAATGGATCATAGCACAAGACAAACTATAAATTTGTATGTATGAAGGAGGCCATAGAATGGGTCAGCCAAAATATTCTGGAGCAACAGAAAGGACAAAAAGCTTGAGACTTTTGGGTTGTTTACCATTGAGAAAATGTTTAATAAGCCTGAACACATTTTTACGCCATAGTTTTCAATTTCTCCTTTTCAAAAGGCCAGACTGGAGAGTCAGCTGTCCAGGCTCCGGAGGGAGCTTATTCAGTTGCAACATTCTTTGAATGACCACAAAACTTTGACCATTGCTGCCACTTCAACCCAGACAATGTCGGGAGATTTTCTGCTGACCAAGATTAAGCAGCATCAGATTGAGCAAATGGAAAAATGTTCTCAATTGTTGCAGACATCATCAGAGAACCTTATGGATCTGACTATGCTTCATCCATCCGCTCCTTGGGTAAATATGCATCCTCTTTCCTGATTGTCTATTTGAGATCTGGCACGAAAACCTGCTCCAAAAATTTATTGACTATGTTTATTATGAAACCAGGCAAAGAATTTTGTTAAAAATTCTATCAAAATAACATTTTTAATAATGGCATAAGAAAAAAGCTTCATAATGTTTATAATGAGATTTCTAATAAAACTAATTAAATAATGAAGGTTTATTTGATAATTATTATGTAATGTAATTTGATTATGTATCAGTTTTTATTTTTATTAATTATTTGCTTCACTAATTAGATAATAACTAATCAATGATAATGAAAGGCTGAGTTAAAAGGTTTGATAAAAAAAATAATGATAAAAGTACATCATCATCAAAGTGATCAATTTCCTCCATCCCTGACGGATGAAACCACTCTTGAAGAGATCCAATTCTCTGAAAAACTTTGTGGCTTTGCATTCAAGTCAGATTTAAAGAAGGACTCCTGTGTCTCATTTGTCATCTTGGACATAGCAAAAATGGTGGGTTCATTACACTGTATCTGACCCAACCTGCCCTCTTGTATCTCTACAATAGTCAGATACAACCTAGAATGGAATACCACTGGCACATCTGGGCAGGCTCCACCCAACAGGTATTATCTAGCTTCAATAGGGTGTTGCACCAAGTACGTGGATCGGTTACTGATGAATCCCTCCAACCACTCTCACTGATGGAATGTCTTGAACTTTCCTATTGCTATTGGAAAGTGTTCAGAGGGGCTCCGTCATCTGATTCCATTGATTTGAGATTTTCGAGTCAAAACATGATTTGCTTTTGACACTTTCTGATCATTCCACAAATCCATTGCAATTTCCATTCGAACAGCTTCTTCCTCTTGCCTGCTGCAGAGCACACTTCCCTGAAGGGGCTTTCCGGCTGAATATTATATCCAGGGTCAGCAAATATCTTGTGAACTTATGAAATTATTTTTACCCTATACTAGAGTGGTCCCTTGGCCTTGTTTGGGGTGACTCTGTGTACAAAATTAAATTCTGTGAAGTTTATATTAAGAGTTTTTTTTTTTTTTTTTTTAATGAAAAAGATTTATATAATAATTACTGTGACAGTTTCTATTTGATAACTTAAAAGACATGTCACCTTATCAAGCAATCGGCCACTTTAACAATATATTACATGGTAAATGAATACCTGTTGTTGACAATACTAAAATCTTCCTCATTTTCTCATAGCTCCAGTGCTATGCCTGTTTGATGTGTTGGTTTACACAAAACTTCTTCCAGTCTTGTTGAGTTGCAAATTCCCAAACTTATTTGTGTTGGTAGAAATCCAAGTTAATTGTTTTCTTTGGTATGGTTGCCAGGGTCCATTGAGAAGACCTTTGTTTCAAAGTGGAGTCACTGTTGAACAGGTTATGGCGGCACTTCCCAGGTCCTCTTCTAGCAGCAGCAAAGTGAAGGCAACCATAGAAGCCTTAATGAAAGCTGTCAACTATAAACATTTGACATTCCAACATCAGGTAAGTTGTCTCCCTTTGTGTTTTCCACTCTCCTTTCATGAAGATGTAATAATCTTTGTAGTTGACTAAAAAGAACCCCAATAGAAAATGGATTTGGAGGAGTCCCAACCACGAAACCAAAAACAAAATAAAGAATGTAGAAAATTGTTCCACACCAAATAGCAACCACTGAACGTACCAAAGAGACTCACTCAACCCTCAAACTAAAATTGAAGAACAGATTGAAAATCCTTACCAATGAGAACGACACCAGCATCAACAAACTCCACAGCAAAGTAACAACCTCTCTAATAGAAGCTGCCAATTTGTTAAAACCAAGAAGCACACAGACCCTTAGTAAAATCTCAGATGAAACCAAGAAACTCATTGAAAAACGCAGAAACCTCAAACCACCAACAACAACAAGGGAAAAGGAGAGGAGACAACTAAACAAAACAATAAAAAAGAAATTAAGAGAAGACAAAAGAAGGTATACAACAGCAATCATTGAAACCACTCTCAAAAAATGTTGGCTTTAAAGCAATAAACAAAGCTCTAAGTATAGGACAGAAACAGATAACAATCGTACTCGAAGAAAACGGAGACATGACAACAGACAGAGATAAAATTGTCAAATGCGTCCAAGAATTCTACTAAGAACTTTACTCTTCAAGACACGAGCAACAAAACAATGACCGAGATACACAAGATGTAGACAATCACTTTGAGGACTTCCCAGAAATTACAATATAGGAGGTTAAACAAGCCATCAAACAAACAAAAAAAGGAAAAGCTCCTGGACCAGATAACATCACCATCAATCTACTCAAAAAAGCTGGTAAGATTGTCAACAAAAAAATTAGCTTTTCTTTTCAACTTATGTCTAAAAGAGAATAAAGTCCTGAAAGACCGGAACACAGCAATCATTATGCTTCTACACAAAAAAGGAAACCCTAAGTTTGCCAAATTCCCTCCTCTGTGCCATTGACCACTTGGGCCATTTGAACCTCCTTTTTTTCACTGGGCTTTCATTAACCTCTCTGCACCATTATGCTGACCTTTGAATGAACTCTCACCAATCAGAGAGACTAGTAGTAAACTCTCACCAACATTATGAACTTATCATGACATCTTGATATTGTAATAAACATATTCGTTCATTTTTTCTCAGTTTTCTTTCCCACCGTCCACACTCTTTTTCCCTTCAAAATATCAACCACTATTTTTGCACCACTATATATTGATGGTCCCATTGAAGAATCTATTGTAAATTGGTGACCCTGAAATTCAGACTAGTTCACAGACTTGAAGGTGACAAAAAGTGATATTGCCTATATATGCGCACCTGTTAATGTCATTCTGACTTGTCAAAGAGAAATTTCTATCATTCAAAATCATAGATATTTGGAAATGATATTAATGCTTAGTTGAATCTGAAAATGTACTCACAATCTTTAATGGCACCGCATGACCAGGAAGAACTGTGCTGGTTAAATAAAGGAAACAAGAAGTTTCATGTAGTTAAGCAAGAGAGCCAGTTTGGGATTAGCTGGAAGACTGAGGAAGTTGTGCTGAAAACATCTGGTATGATTAACAGTTGATAGAATAGATAAAGACTTTGAGAGAAAGAAAGGAAGAGTACAAGGTACAAGGATTTAAATAGCCTTGGTCAAAACTTGAATTTGGTCTGCCTAATTCATTTTCCATGCCAGTAACCATTTTGCTTTGAGAGAAAAACAGGAAATGAAATAAAAATTGTTAACAAGATAATTCATTTGTTATGTATAGAATCTGCTATCAGGTCCAATTTTATCCGACAATATTAACTAGAATAACACTTCTTGATATTGTCATCATATTGCTATAGATGCATTTCAAAAAGTCCATACAAAAGCCTTCCTTTTTTCCAAGTTAGGTTTTTATTGTTTTTCAAGTCCTTGAAATCAGCCCCTTTTTCTCTTTTAGATTCAAGCATTGAAAGAAGAACTGAAGTTTCACAGAGACGTGTACAGTGTACAGATTTCTTACACCCATTCACTATTGTCGTCTTTGAAGTAAGTTTTCTTTGCATAGTCATTGTTTGTTTAGAGAACTGCAGATATTGTGTTTATAAAAGGAACGACTAAGTGAAGTAGATTGTTGGATTGAACGCTGCTTTTTTTTTTTTTTTTTGCAATTTCATCTGAGCTATCGAAGATGGGCTCAGAGACCATCCTACCATATTTTTGTAGGCTCCAGACTCAATTCTGGTATGATAGTGTCATACCATCTGACATGAGAAACTGAAACATTCTAACCTCGCATAAGAACAAACGTAGAAGAGAGGATTGTAATATCCCTTCTCAGTATTGCTGAAAAAAACCTTCGCTCATGTCTTTCTGATACAAATACAGAGACTGGCAGACAGGGTACTATCAGGAAGCCATTGTGGAATTGACTCGGCCAGACCTACTGTTATCGGGTTTTCCAGTTGTTCTCTTGTACCAATTGAGCTGAGTATATAATGCACAAGTATATGAACATATACACTTATTCTTTTAAAATCTTTAAAGTTATGTTAACTGTCTTAATAGAGACGGAAAGACGAGGACAGTCATCACCCTTTTTTATGTCGATTTAGCTGCCTTTTTCACAATGTATATGTACTGAGTATATGTGCATATACATGTGTACTTCTAAAATCAATAAAGATACATTACCTGTCCAAATATGGATGGTATTATTGCATTGGTCCAGTCTTTTTTATCATCTTTCATAGGGCTGAACTATTTTTTCATACGCCCCATCCATACGTGAATGAAATTTATTACTGACAAACCTGCGTAGTACAAAAATAAGTGGAATTCTCTCAGAGAGCACAAATCTCTGCTGCATCATATGCTGACTGGAAACAAATGAAAATCATTCCATATATATCTGCTGTGCAAAGGAAGTAACTGTGTAGTTTTAGATTTTCTATATTTTAGACTATTGCCTTTATATATTGAAAAATATCTCAATTAAAATTATTCCTGGATCCACCCCAAAATTTAATAAATTTTCAGCCCATTGCTCATCCTAAATTTCACTGGAAGTGACTGAGAACTTTTAGAGATATTGTGTTGGCAAAGAAACATGAGTGAGTACATATAGATATATAGATAAAAATTAAATTCTCTCTTGATTAGGGAAAAAAAAATCCTGGATCTGCCCCCAAATTTAATTAATTTTCGCTCAACCCATAGCCACTCTACTATAAAATGTTTTTGATATTCATTGGGAACTTCTGGAAATATCATATGTACCGACAGAAAGACAAATGTTTGTATACAGACCTCTGCAAGTTTTGTTAGCAGAGATAAGAATCATTATTCATTAAGAAGCTTTTTTCTTTTTTTTCTTTTGTAATTATGTTGTTATGTTGTTTATCATTCAAGAAGTTTGTTTCCCTGGAATTTCAATGAGAGATGTGTAGAAACTTGGTTTTACAAAAAATCAAAAGATTTTCACTTTTCCTCTCCATTTCTTCCCCAGAGAAGGATACAAAAAGTTTCATGAATCAACAGCTGAGACACTTTTCCTTCCACTGAAAGGTAAGCCAAGACGAAACAGAAATCAATATTCATTGATATTATCTGATGTCTGATTCAGAAATGTAGATTTGGATGTAACTGAATTGCATTTCACACTACACTTCATATAGACAAGATGCTTTACTCTTCAATCCTCAGAGATAGGATAGGTGCTATTATTACCTATGTCTCTCTATATGTACAAATTCCCATTCAACATGTATGGAACATCAGTAATAAGAAGATTTTTTGAATTCTATCTAAAAACTTGTAACCAGCTTAACAAACAGTACCGTGTACCTCTGTGCAGATGAGCTACAGCAATTGCCTATGGCCAAGATACAAGCATCTCTAGACAGATTTAACAGCCAAGTATACTTTGATATAACCATACATGACACACACATACACACACACATATATACTGGGTGTTCAACAATTGTTTGTTGAAACTGATCTAAATTTTTTCAAGGTTAGACTTGATATTGAAAAGAAATTGAGACATTGAAAGGTAGTTCTTGTTGGGAATTTTTATTTTTCAAAATAAAAGAAGAAAAAAATAAAACCCCCATGTAAACTATCTGAAAATACGATAAAAGAAGACATTTAAAAAAATTCAAAAAACAGGGAAAATTTTATTTCAAGAGTTTGTATTCAAAATTCATAAGACAAATGTTTGCTCTTATATTAATTGAAGAAAGTGCTCTGTCTGATAAATCTGTTTCAGAATTAAAGTCTAAAATAACTTTGGTTAATTAGATTTAAAGAGAATTGAATTACTTTGCTATTGCTATATTTATTTATATATATATATATATACACATTTTTTTTCAAGTACACTAATTATTCTTCCAAAAACTCTACTTCTCTGAAAAAGAAACACAAATTAAAGAACAGGATGTGCAAGAAACAAACAATCAGTTCGAGGATTTCCCAGAAGTTACGTCGTAAGTAAAACAAGCCATCAAACAAAGAAAGGAAAGGCCCCAAGACTAGATAATGCTGTTCAAAAAAGCTGGTAAAATCATCACTAGGAAACTAGTCAAGAAGGTATTTGACTCAGTAGAAATTCCCAATATAATTGATGCTATCACCTGACAAGTTGTATACCCCGTATTGCATCATATATACCATCACGGATGCTCCTTTATTAGATTACAATTAGACTCAGAGTTCTTTCGGCTCCAAAAACGGGTAAGACAAGGTGACACCAGTTCACCCAAAACTCTATACGGCCTGCCTCAAGATGATCTTCAGAAATCTGGACTAAAAAAACCAAGGAATCAGAAAAGATGGCAAATACCTGAGTAACCTTAGATTTGCAGAGGACATCATCTTTTTTGCAGGAACCTCCTTGACCTCCAACTAATGCTTGATGAAGAAAGCAAGGAAGTTGTCCTTGAAATGAACTTCAGTAAAAAAAAAAATCATGTACAACAAGCATATTGGAAATAAACGCACATTGATCAAAATTGAAAGCACAAAGGTAGTCAAAGTAGACCACTACATATAATTTGGACAATGAATCTCCACGAAATCCTCTAAAGAAGAAGAAATCTAATGAAAAATCATTCTTGGTGGCAAACCTTTGGTAAAGCAAACTCAACCTCTGAGAACATGAAAATTCCATTAGTTGTAAAAAGAAGTCTATACAACCAATGTATCCTTCTGATAGTCATGTTGAGCTGAAACATGAAACTTAACCAAGAGACTGACCCGCAAACTGAGAAGCATGCAGCATGCACCAGAGAGAATCATGCTCAACGTCACATGCAGAGATCACAAGACAGCATGGTATATTAGGGAGAAAAAATAGGAGTCTGACACCTTATAGAACCCATCAAGAAACTCAAATGGTTATCGGCTGGTCATGTTGCAAGAATGACAGCCAACTGATAGACAGTGTATCTCACAACATGGATCCGAATATGAGATATCAAGACAAACTGGACAAGTTCAGAAAATATTGGCTCTGTGACACCCACAATTGAGAGATTTAGGGGATCCTGGGAAGGTCTATGTTCAATGACTGACAATAAAAGACTGATGGTGATATATATCCACATGCATAAATATGTAAATACATTTGTGTGTAAACTACCAACAACAACAAGGGAAAAAAAACAGGAGGCCAAACTAAACAAAACAATAAAAAACTAAGAGAAGACAAAAAAAGGTACGAGACAGCAATCATCAAAACCACTCTTGAAAAACGTTGGGGCTTTAAAGCAATAGACAAAGCTCTCAGTATAGGACAAACAAGTAACTAGCATACTCAAAGAAAATGGAGACAGAGTTGTCAAACGAGCCCAAGAATTCTACTCTTCAAGACATGGGCAACTAAGTGACGACCAGGATATGCAAGACGCTGACAATCAGTTCAAGGAAGAAGTTACACCATAGGAAGTAAAACAAGCTATCAGACAAACAAAAAAAGGAAAGGCACCTGGAACATAACCATCGATCTACTTAAAAAAGCCAGTAAGAACGTCTACAAAAAGCTAGCTAATCTGTTCAACTTATGTCTAAGATAGACTAGAGTCCCAGAAAAATGGAACACGGCCATCATAATGTGTCTACATACCCGAAGACCTCAACAAGTACAGGCCAATAACCCTACTAAACTCCATCTATGAAATCCACAAAAGAAGAAATCAAGCATAGAATCTCCATCTATGAACTTTTCACAAAGATCAACCAAACCAGATCACTAATGCACTAGATGAAAACCAACCACAGGAACAGGCTGGATTTAGAAGATACTACTCGACCATGGACCATCTCCATTCAATAAATCAGCTGAAGGAAAAAGCAGCAGAATACAAAATGCCACTTGTAGTAGCATTTATAGACTTTGAGAAGGCATTCAACTCTGTTGAAATTCCCATGATCATGAAGGCTATCACTCTACAAGGTGTAGACCTTGTATATGTCAGAGTACTGCAACATATATACAATCACAGCAACTCCTTTATCAGGCAACATAAAGACTCTGAACCCTTCCAACTCCAAAAAGGTGTAAGACAATGCAATACTAGCTCACCCAAACTCTTTACAGCTTGCATCGAGATGATCTTCCGTAACCTGGACTGGGAAAATAGAGGAATCAAAATAGACAGTGAATATCTGAGCAACCTCAGATTTGTAGGTGACTTTATACTTTTTGCAGAGAACCTATACGACCTTCAACTAATGTTAAATGAACTAAATAAAGAAAGCAAAAGAGTTGGCCTACACATGAACTTCAGTAAAACAAATGTCATGTGCAACAATCACATCAAAAATAAGGACATAACTGTCAAAATCGAGGATGCAAAACAGGGGAAAGTAGACAACTGCATCTACTTAGGACAACGGATCTCTATGAAATCCACAAAAGTAGAAGAAATCAAGTGGAGAATCTCCCTAGGATGGCAAGCCTTCGGCAAAGCAAGATCAACCTTCAAAAACAAGACAATCCCAATAATCCTAAAAAGAAGAGTATACAACCAATGTATCCTCTTGATAGTCACTTATGGAGCTGAAACATGGAACCTAGCCAAAAGACAGACCCACAAACTGAGAAGCATACAATGTGTGCATGAGGGAATCATGCTCAACCTCACATGGAGAGATCACAAGACAGCAAAATATATCAGAAAGAAAACGGGGGTCCAAGACATCATAGAATCCATTAGAAAACTCAAATGGCAATGGGCTAGTCATGTTGCAAGAATGAAAAACAACTGATGGACATCACAACTCACAACATGGATTCTCAGAGATCACATGCAAAACCAAAGCTGACAAAAGACAAGATGGAGAAATGAACTAGACAAATTCAGAAAATACTGACTCCACAACGCCCATGATAGAGAAATGTAGCAGATCCTGGGGAAGGTCTATGTCCAACGACTGATGTTGATATATATAACAGTTATAAAAATGAAATACCATACAAAAGTTATCATAGGTAGGGGTCTGTATGACTGTGAAGTTCCCAATATTGGATATACATGAAAGCGGTTACGGTGTGGATGTGAGATTGTTATTAGTGGAAGGATTATGATGTTAGAGATCTGTGTGGTGAGGGTTGTTAAGTTTAGTGTTTAAGTCCATTAGGGGAGGATACCTCTGAAGTTCCTTGACCCCATTAAACCACCATCTATACTATCCTCAACTTACCCACACAATCTAATACTGAACCACTACCCTGCAACCCTGAGATCCTATGGCCTCTCCAAGACCTACTACTGCTGCGATTATTATATCCTACGACAGACCAACACAGACTTTACCACAGAACAAAGTCCCATCCATCATGATGACCCTAAAGGAATCCTCTTCCTTGATTTCCATTTTTACTTCTAAAGCAAAACATTTGATGTAAAGTTTATTTTCTACTGAAACCTTTTACCACTGAAAGGTACTTACACACACACACGCACACATACATCTGAAACATATATAGCACACCAATCAATTGATTTATGGATTAATTAATTAATGAACAGACTCTCCATATACTCTCACTCCTGAGTCTGATTCATTCCCTATTGTTCACTCATACACACACGTATATGTATATGTAAGTACATGAGCATAAGTGTTTTTTTTGTATGCATGTATGTGAGTTAATGAATATATCCGTATTGGTTGCAAAGTGATAGAATTGTCAGAAGCTGATTAATTACTGTGTCTCTGTCAGCATTCAATGTTTCTTTCTAAATACATGCTTGTTTTTAAATGTTAGATTCCATGTCAAATATGTTTATTTAAGGGAACTAGTATTAATCAATCATACATATAAATCATGATCTTGTACCAGACTTACCCTGACCATACCAACTGAGTTCTTGCAATAATCATTCTTTGTTCATTTCAGTTCAACTCTTGACTGCTGAAGCACTATTCTGTCTATAATGCTAATGTTATTTCCTGACCGTTGACAATCCCTTTCTTCTTAGTTTGTGTGCTAGGTATTGAAAACTGATTGCTACAACTTGCTCAAATAAATCTCAAGCCACAAATTGCACACTTTAGTCATTAATTCATCAAAGTCCAATTCAAGCACTTTTATCGTATTACTACGGGAATTTTTATCCTTTCATACCTTTATGTTGTGCCCGAGAGCAGAAGAAGTCTGTGCTTGTTCAGCTGCAGTTTGCACCGAGATTTGCTTTACGACCTTTCCCCTCATGTCTAGTGATCTAGTGACAGCTCATAATACTTGAATCCTTCCCGGGATCATAAGCGACAGTTAGATATCACAGATAACTGTGCAGATCGCCTTTGGTTGTACACTTGGCTATTGAGTCCAGAGATTTCTATATCCTGGTTATTAGCTGCTGCTGCTGCTGCTTGTCTATCCAAAAGTAAATTGTACTGTTTGTTAAGTTGGTTACAAATTTTTGGAGAGAATTCAAAAGAATCTTTCTATTACAGATGTCCTTGGTGCATTTTTCCAGCTGAAGAAAAAAGGAGATGAAGAGTCTTGGACCAAATTCTTGGAGACGTTTAAAGCCCATGCTGATACCGTAAGGCCATTTCCTCATTTGTTATTTCTGTTTTAACCTGGTGTTACTTCCCTAATCAATTCTTTTCTGGAACCATTAATGAATTTCTGATCTGTCTGGCTTGATTTGAAGTTGGATGATTTTATAACAAAATGCGGCTTGCTCATTTATATTTGTTTTGTAATGTTGATTTTCTAACATTGTCATTCATTGTCTTTATTTCATGAATTACATGCATTAGTCTCTTGTCAGCTCTATCTTAATCACTGAATTCCTTTGGCCTTTTGTTGTTTTTATGGATATTGTATGTTCCTCATTCTATAAATGTCTCACTTCTTCTTCTTTGACTTTCTTTCCATGTTAGCTTCAAAAGTCCACAGAATGGATGTCTGAACATCATTTACATCACAAAGGTGAACACATTTTATACTTTGTTTTTTTTTTTTTCTCTGCTTTTGTTTTTATTGTTTACCATCACATCTGTCAGAACCTGACTTCCAGTGCAAGTTGATTATAAGATGATTGGTTTGCAAGGGTATTTCGAGGAGTTCTACTCACTGCAACTAGTGCAAGCCCTTACAGGCAAGTAGACATTCTCCTAGTCATAATACCTGCACATTGGACGTAGTATAACATTTGCATTTAAAAAAAACAAAAAAAAAAACTTTTTATAATTAAATGTCCATCTTATGTACCAGCATTAATTCTGTAACCTTTTTATTCCAGAGGTTCTTCTTGACAGCTACTTGTCTGATTTTTGTCTTGCCCTTGCTCAGAAGAAGCTCGTCAACGAGAGTCGAAAGTCTGAGGTTGCCCAGCTCAGATCTGACCATCTTGTAAATCAACAACATCTCGAGGATTCACTTAATGAATGTCTGACTTTGAAAGATCGGAAGTGTTCTGAAGATGACCTCCATGCTACCACAGTTGAAACATCTCTGTCTCAGGGGAATATTTCAAATTTGTGTCAGTCGCAAAACTTTGAGCCGAAAATAGCCAACGAGGTTTCGTTTTCATCTCAAACTCATTCGATGGCATCAGGTGATGCTGAGTCATCAATTAGACCTAACTCGAAAGATTCAATGTCTGTCAGACGGGGTCATGTGAATGAAGAGTCGAAGGGTGATGGAATTCAAGAAAAATTAACTTTAAAATCAAATACTAAACACAGAAGAAAAAAGTTACCGTAAGTATTATTATGTATCACACACCCAAAGGAAGCTGAGAAATGGAATCGTTGGAATGCTGTTGCAACAACAAAAGCAACTAAAAATGAGATTCACAGTCAGAACAAGTTATGAAAAACTTGCCTTGAAATTTTAGGAGGTATATTTCATATATTTTGTAATAAAATATCAGATGGTCTTTGCTGTTATTTTTTTTTTTCATTTTTGATATGAAAAAATGTTTGCATATGAGAGAAATACAGGTTTCCTTGCTATCTGTATGGAGAGAATTCCTATAAAAACTTCTGGTTAGCTGAAAAATCACAAAGCAAAGAAATATTTATCACTTATTTATTCTTTAGCATTTCTGGATCCCAAAAATGACGAGGATGGTAAGTTAAGCTGATTTGCTGGAGGTTGGGATGGTGGGAGTAACAGGAGACTGGGTTGTTGGAGTGAGAGAGAGAGAGGTATGTTGCCTTTACAGCAGCTTTCTGTTAAGTAAACACTGCTATTTTTGCTTTTTTGCTTTTTTCATGTAAGCAGAAAAGTAGAATAAACTCTTGAAATGCTGGAAATACCAAGTATTAGAATTTTATTGAAGTATTAAAGGCTCGGGTTGTAAAAATCTTTGTTTGAATAAAAACAACGATTAGAATTGTTTGTGATAATTTCTATGAATGAAGATTCGTTGTAATCTTGGGTGTTGTTGACAGAGTTGGTTTCCGAGGAAAATATGCTTGTAAAATCTGTATTTGAATGTATAATGGTTAATCCATTAGTTCATTGACTGACATGAATTGTGATCTGCAACTTTCATTGTATAATGTTCGATCAATGTGATTAATATTCCTCACTAGATTACGTTGAAAAATAAATATTTCCTGTGTAAAACATTTGCTTTTTTTATCAACAGACTTATTGATGGGTCCACATAATAAGTATTTGAATGATACTAGAGGAACCAATTCATGGTTCTTGATTTTGTTTAATCTTAAAAGAGCTTCACCAACTGAATTAAAAGACTAACAAAAAAATTATCGCTTAGTTTGATACAAAGGGACAATTATGGGGCGCTCAGTATTAAACTCATTCCACTTGCAAGTACTTTGAGAGACTTCTCTTAATCCTCTTCTTTGCCATTTATCATTCTGGCTCTTCAGGTAGGATGTCAGACCTCACCCACACACGGCTTCTACTCAAACTAATCTTACAAATAAAGAGAGGAAAAAACAGAACTACAAAAACAGAAATGTCTGCACAAGTCAACAGATTTGAATCTGTTCCTAAACACGTCTGGTTAGTCACTAAATAGAAACTGTCATTTGACCACGTCTTTTGGCAACTTGTTGGGGATGATCAACGAATAAGTTACTTTCACCTTTTGTTTGGATCATTAAAAATTCTGAATTTTGAAGAAAAAAAACAATCACAGATGCTGTCAGACATGAACTAGAGGACCAATTTAGCATTAACTTACATTGTAGATTGACACACCCCAATAACATCCCCCCCAAATAAACAAAAAACCCACTACAAAGAACTTTTTTTTCTGGACATGGTAAGGAGTAAATATTAAACTTTTCAAACCTCTAACTACATTGGTGTGGCCTGTTTATGTGATTGATAGCAAGATAAAGAGAATAGCATAAAGTTAGCTGTAAAAAAAATATACCTTTTATATAAAACTGGTTTTAGACAGTTTTGAATGCCAAAAATTAGCATAAAAGAACCAAGTTCAATTACATTATAATTGACGTTTGTTGATAGAAAAATTTGAACTTTGATTGAAAATCTCCTTCAAATAAAGTAATCATTATAGTAATATAAAATTCAATGAAAAATAGTTATTTTAATTATACCTAACTGGATTAGAAATAAAATTTCTTAATACTTAAAATATAGTGAAAAATACATTCCTTCATAGTGGATGTCTGCTTATTGTTAACTAAGTTCAAAGGTCAAGTAGGTATCGAGTCAGCTTTTCTGACCCACATCAGATGAAAGTCTTGAATTTACAAGTGTCTCATCAGATGACTGTAGAGTGGATGACCAAAAATGACAAAACCTGATACTACAATATCAGAAAGAAAAAAAAAATTATACCCAAAATTAAAACAGTGTCATATGATGCTCAACACTCTAGTATGATATTGGATTGTTGAAATCAACAAAAATAGCAAGGAGAGTGTTAGAGTCCAGAGAAGACTTGTTGTCACATGATCTTCCAGTGAGAAAATGCAAAATAAATAATTGGCGGAGAAGAAGAGAATTTGTTGCCTTCTGAAAACATTGAAGATGAAGAAATTTAATTAAAGATAAGGAAATTGGCCCAAACGGCTTCCTGCAATTAAGAAGAAGGCATTACTCCTCTCAAGTGAAGTCAATAGTTGTGTTTTAATTGTTACATCATTGATCAACAGGATTGCCCAAATAGCCACAATGGATTCTGGAATCTAACCACTGAATAATTCTTTATAACAAAGCAAATTGATTCCATTTGTCTTGGTTTTCAAATCAGACTTTCATTTCTTGAGGGAATTCTCAGTTAAATTAATGAGCAACATTGATCAGGATCTGAACAATGCCTGTTTTTGTGCGTGATGTATGGAGAGAAATTTCCTGTTTTCTGATCACACTACTCTAACAAATGCATAACTCAGAGACTTCTTCAGAATCATCAGCAGCCTTTCAGCATCTGTCATTAGACATAGTCCTTCCCAAAGATTTGCCAAACTTCTCTATCATTTCTGAATTTATCTGGTTCATCAAGCCATCTTAATGCCTGTCAGCCACAATTTTGTATATGATCTCTGGGATCCTTATTGTGAGTCGTGATGTCCAGCGGTTGTCTGCCATTCTTGCAACATGTCCATCCCATTGCCATTTGAGTTTTCTTACTGTTTTTATGATATCTCAGGACTCCTGTCTTTTCTCTAATGTACTGTGCTGTCTTCTGACCTCTCCATGTGAGATTGAGCATGACTCTCTCATATGCATATTGCATGATTCTCAGTTTGAAGGTCAATGTTTTGGCTAGGTTCTATGTTTCGGCTTCATAGGTGACTATCGATTGGATGCATTGGTTTTATACCCTTCTTTTTAGGACTAGTGGGATTTTTGCGTAATTGAAAGTCAAGGTTGCTCTACTTAAAGCTTGCCAATCTACTGTGATTCTTCGCTTTATTTCTTCTTTTTTGAGGACTTCATATAGACGTCCGAGGTAGAAATAATAGTCTACTTTGTCCAGCTCTGCATTTTCAATTATGATCATTGTGTCTTTGTCCCCAACATGTTTATTGTACATGACATTCTTTTTTCTGAAGTTCATGTGGAAACCAACATTCTTGCTTCCTTCATTCAGTTTGTCAAGCATTATTTGGAGATCACGAAGGTTTTTAGCAAAGAGGACGACGTCGTAAGCAAATCTGAGGTTACTTCGGTATTTGCTGTCTATTCTGATTCTTTTGTGTTTCCAGTCCAAGTTTCGGAAGATCATCTCAGGACTGTGAAGAGTTTGGGTGAGCTGAAATCACCTTATGTTTTCCGTTTTCCTAGTCTTTATGTGGCCTGATGAAGGAACTGCTGTGTCAGTAATATACTGCAGTACTCTGACATATACGGGGTCTACACCTTGTATTATTGCGTCAATGACTCTGGGAGTTTCCACTGAATCAAAGGGCTTTTCAAAGTCGACAAATACTGCCGCGTATGGCATGTCATATTCTGCTGTTTTCTTTTCTGGTTGATTTACTGAATGGAAATAGACAATGATTGAGTAGCTTTTCCTAAAAGCCAACCTGTTCCCGTGGTTGGTTTTCATCTAGCGTTTAGGTGATTTGGTTGATGATCACTTCGATAAAGAGTTTGTAAATGAGTCAAATTATTGACCTGAAGTTGTTGAGGTCTTCTGGGTTTCCTTTTTTGTATAACAGCATTATAATTGCGGTTTTCACCCTTCTGGGACTTTACTTCGAGGCATATGTTGAATAGAATGGCTAGTTTCCTAGTGATGACTGGAACAGTTTATTTTTATGAAACGGGACTGTATTTGTATTTGTAATGAGATATTAGAAACAGTAACCGTTTGTAATATTTTATTACAAATACATCTTTTCTCAAAAGCAACAACGATGCTTATGTGTACTTAAAAGAAGAATATATTTAGATATATTCTTTGTCGGGAGAATAACAACAAATCTGTTTTTCTGAAAAAAAAAAAGAAAGAAATTACTGCGTATTGAAAAAAAATACCCTCCGTCTGTATAATGAAAGGATACCTTGAAAACTTATTACTGTGTTCAAAATAAATTGATGAAAAATATTTGTCTATGAAGATAGGAATCTTCAGTACATCCTTTTATTTTGTTAGAGTGGCAGTGTGGGTTGGGTCGGAAGTGAATCAGCTGAAGTGAGTGAATTCCTTGAGTTGAAACTTCTAGAATTTAAAAGTCGGGGTCCAGTTTGAATTATCAATTCAAGTGAAAATCAAAGCATCCAGTGAAACATGGAAAAACTCCTACGTCCTCCACCACGAAAAGATGTAATGCTATGCAAAATTTCAGCAAGATTGTGGCATACAAATTGGAAAAGTCACACGGATTTTGATTTATATGTATACATGTATGTTTATATATGTATGTATGTTTATATATATATATGTGTGTGTGCATGTGTGTGTTCAAGAGTCTTGTCTCTTGATCTTAGGAATCTATTCAACACATGCAGAGAGTTAAAATAAAAACAAGTTTTGTAATTACAGTAGCCACCAGGAAATAATCTGAACTCTCTTACCATGAAGAGTAAACTTTTGAGCAAAGAGACTCAGTGGTACGTCCAGCTCAATAGTCAGGGACACATCACTATCGCAGTACAACAAAACAATTAGATTCTAGTTTCTAATCTCGTAACTCAATGCATCTTGCAGATAACTCATCTGAAAACAACTTTATGATGAATTTTGAAACTTAGGATCAAATATAAAGTGAAGCGATCTCCCTTTGAGTATTTGAATAGCTTTCTAATTATTGATTTTGAACTGCAGGTGGTAAATTGACAAGAAGCAGTGGTTAAATAAAGATTTCAGAAAGTGACCCCATCCACTGATAAAGCCCTGCTGTTGAATGGCAAACGTGAAGGAGGGATATTTATGCCATAGACACTTGATGATCAGCAAGACTTTGAATAGTATAAGATTGATCGCTTTGTAATAAGAGCATTGCTCTTCCAAAGACGAGGTCATATGTTTACCTAATGAATCTCAAATGAAGAAGAGTAGTCGTTGGCAAGAAGCCCATCCTGCAGTCCGTCACTATCGTCTGCCGTGAAATACGAGAAGCTGAGGGAATATAGTTTATGAAATCTATTATAAAGAGGATTATCAATTGAATAATTCAGGCTTAGGGTTAGGTTTAGGGGTAGGGTTATTCATTGATTAGCACAGACTTTACAGGGTAACATGTCCTATTAGTCATTCAATAAAAGCTGTCATGTACAAAACATCTTTTGACCGAATGCCGTGTTGGGGGTGATCAATTTAAAATTGGTAAAAAGGGTTGATCAATGAATGAGTTACTTTTCTCAACTTTTGTTGGGCAGTGACCAAGAATAAGTATGAATTCTCAAAGAAGAAAACGTGAATGCTGCTGGACACCGAATAAAGGACTCATTTAGCATGATCTTACATTGCAAATTGAGTTAAAACAACAATTACAACAAAAAATGTAATTATCAACAATGAATAAGCGTCTAAATTTTCAATTCTCTAGCTTCATTGGTGCGACCTGTTCGCACAGCACATGTATACATAACCAGAGAGACAGACAGATCAGCTTAAAAACTGAAGAAACCTTCGCTGACATTTTCAAACAGTTTTGATCGACGGTTTATGATGAGTAATTTCGTTTCTCGTTGCTTCTCGTATTTTACCACGACCCACTGATATAAGTTCTATTTTTCTAGATCCCTACACTTGTGCCACGTTAACCTAAGTTTTGTAAATACCTATTTAGAGTGCCTCGCCGTGGAGCAGTAGTTTATACTTATGTGTTTGTGTGTGTTTCTATAACAGCTTTGTCTCTTGATCCCAGAAACCTTTTCAACACATGCCAGATTAGATGAAAAAATAATGAGTTTCGAGGCTACGACTGTGGTTAATTTGATCCTCAACGTGGGCACATATTTGTGACCTTATAAATCAAAAATATATGGTAAGCGATCGGTAAGAAAGGAACAATTATCCTCAAGAAAAATAACCTAATGAAGTAGAGAAAGAGAAGATTACCAATTTTTGAGTCGCAATAGAGAATAGATTCCAGGCATTGTGGGATAGCGACAGTGGCATAGAGGGAAAGAGTAATAGCCTGGCAAATATAATTAAGGAAGCAGCAGAGATGGTAACCAATACAAACGTACAGAATAACGCAGGGAAATACTCTAATCTAATGCACCATTAAAATAATCGAAAAAAAGTAAAATATTGGAGATAAAAACTAAGAAGAACGAAACCAAAAGAGAGAAACTTGAACTAATGAACAAAAGAGCAACAGAAGGAAAGAAAGAAGAAAAAAACGGAGAGGATGGTAGAGGCTATCAGAAAAGGGAAGAGTTTAAAACATACTCAGTTGCAGATAAACGGTAAGCAATATATGCTTTCTCGGAAGCATATGTAAGGACAAGGCGTACACCAGTGATATCACAGACATAACAGAAGACGGCGTAGTGTTTACACAATATGAAACTTGGAAAAGCTTCAGGTGGGTATGGCATAATTATAGACCTTCAAAAAATGCAAGAGAGATCTTTCAAAAAGGACTAGCACAGCTATTTACATAGTGCATACTTTTGTCAGGGAATAGTGATCACATCCCTCGAGAGGAGATAAGTGCGACCTCAGGAACAACAGTACTATTACCCAAGATATAAACTATTCACAAAATACACCCAGAAAGACTAATGGGAACTCTAGATAAAAATCAACCACGTGAACAGACAGATTTCGGAACTGCCCAGTCGACAATACACCACCTACGTACAGTAGATCAACAGAGCAAAAAAGTCATTAGAATACAACAAGCTACTTTGTTTGGTCTTAGTAGATTACAAGAAAGCATTTGACTCGGCAGAACATACAGCAATTGTCTACTCAATGGGAGAACAAAGTGTTGGCGAGAATTACATAAAAATCATTCAGAACATACACTTAACTGGCACTGCAATAGTTAGACGTATAGATGCAAACAAGATAGAGATAAGAAAAAGAGAAAGACAAGCGGATACGATAAAACCTAAACTATTTACAGCGAGTCTTGAAAGTGTCTATGAGAAGAACCGACTGCAGAATACTTCAACCACTTGAGATCCGCCGATGACGTTGTTATTACACCAAAAGTATTAGAAGGACGAGGGAAAAGAGTGTTCTAAATAGGGAAAGTAGAAAAGTAGGTTTGAGGATGAACTGAACAAAAAGAAAAGTAATGTTCAACGATCAAGTCCCCCCCAGACAATACGAATAGAGAGCAAGGCTCTAGAAGAGGTTCATGAATACATTTACCCGGGGCAGATAATTAAGTTACAGAAAAAACATGAAGGCGAAATAAAACAACGCATAACGATCAGCAGGAAATCATTTAGTATGAATAGAGACGTATTGAAAAATTAAAACGTAAATGCATAATACCAGCTATGACGTACGGGTGTGAAGTATGGAAGTAAAAAAAAAACGAGCAGAGAACTAATTTACACCCAGAGAACCATGGAAAGTCCAATGTGAGTTATAGAGAATGATCAAAATGGGTAAGAGGGAGGACTAGAGGGAAGGACTTTGTAAAGATAATTCAGCATCAAGGATGCAGATGGGCTGGACACCTAGCGGGAAATGACAACAGATGGAGCAAAAAGTTAACTGATCGGCGCTCGTGGGGCATTGAACTGAATAAGGAAAGACCCGACATAAAATGGAGGGTTGAGATAAAAAAGGTTTGGATTGTTTACCGCAGTCGCGGTCGATTTGGAAGGAGATTGGAAAGGACTTTGTCGAGCAGTTGACTTATTATGGCTACTGTTGCATTATTGATTAAATGATGTGTAGTATAAAATAACATCCATGTACAATACATTATGATAATATCGTAGATGAAAAAACAAATTGCATGTATTCGCACAAAAGCGATACATTACAATCATAACTGAAGGGAGGTGGTGGTGTTTGATCAGCACTGCTGGGGAGCCATGTTAATGACTGATTCGTTTTTAAATCGCCGAATCAGTCATTTGGTGAAAAACTGTTAATCTCGACAAGAAAATGTACACATAGTACCATAATATCAAATTTTGTTTTAAACAAAACAGTGAATAAATTGATAGATATCATATTAACAGATATGAGGAAATAATTGACTGAAAGGACATAAAATTTGGAAAAAAAATTCCTTCATACATCTAATGCTTAAAGCTTGAAGAGATTATATATATATATATATATATATATATATATATATAGAGAGAGAGAGAGAGAGAGAGAGAGAGAGGCAGAGAGGGAGAGAGGGTATGTGTGAGAGAGAGAGAGGGGGTATGTGAGTGTGTGTGAAAGAGAGAGAGAGAGAGTGAGAGATTCGTTTCTGAACACCCACTCCGCGCTGGAAATAGACTGACTATGGCTGGTCAATAAATCGATATAAAGATCAAGCAAATTTCTTTACTTCGACACGAGCGATTTGCATCTGTCTCGTTCTTTTAATCGAAGCGGAAAACGTCATCACCGATTGTGCCAGACTCTTCTTGTCACGCAATACAAAAGAAAAGACCCAGACCTGATTCCTGTTTTCATCAGCAGACGAGATTTTATATGGATGATGAATTTTATTATCGCTGCCAAAAAAAGAAAGACATTAAGGAAACAAACTTTTTTGTGGGTAACGGATATTACATCGATCCAAGTCTGTAAAATGTAACCGCCCTTACACACAGAATTAAGAGGTCATAGGTAAGCTCTCTCTCTCACACACACAGTCATGATTTTACAAGAGCTGATACGTATTAGTGTACGCATATACAAATACGTAGATATAAAAGAAAAATATACGTACATCTAGTTGTCTCATAAAGTTTGTCTCAAGAATAAATGCATCATATGTATATGGAAGACGGAGAGAAAAAAAGGTAAGCAGATGTTAAATCTCAAAAAGTTGCTATCATCAAATGTACAAGTTTTGATGAATTTTGATGGTCGCCAGGGATCTTTTTCAGCAAAACTTGCAAGGGTGCAGAGAAGACTGTATGTTGTTTACATGTTTGAGATTCCCATTTTTATCATAGGTGTCTCATTTTTTCGATACCATACGTATTTAAACAATACAGTGTCGTACTGGTATCTTTCAATGTTAAATGATATTTTGTGGTTGTTGAATCTGATTTTGAGACTAGTGTTCGAGGTTACTATAAAAATGCTATTATATCTCTGAATTTTTGAGATGAGGTATTATTATTATTTCTATTGATATTCGGACCTTCCTCATCTTGGTTGTTTTTCATACAACGTTGCACTCTACAGCCTTCATCAGGTATCATCATGTGGGGAAGTAACGAACCGAACCCTTTATTTATCCGACGGGGGTATATTGGCCGTACTCCTCTCTTAGCATTAGTAGTATTGTTATACTTTTTCCAGTATCGAACCTAGAACCATCATATTACTTTACAGTAATTTGTCTGATGCTGTAACCACTGCGCTATGTGTCCATGTGGACAACAGGTGCTAATTTTTAGGAGCCTTAAACCTCAGTTGACAGTTTTGATGTTTTTGTAGTTATTGTTTTCTGTCTTTTATTATTAGAGGTTCCCATATGGTACCCATTTCAATGCAAGGATTACTGAGGCAGTTTTGCTTTCCTAGCATATCGGCCAACTCTTTCAATTTTCGAATTTTCCAGTGTTCTTCCTGATCAATTATCTCAACCTTGTTCCAGAGGGGTGGGTGGTCTCCCTTTTCTTTCCATAGATGATCAGCTATACCCGATTTGTTGGTTTCACCTTTGCTCACCGCTTTTCAGTATTCTTCCACCCGAAACTTCAAGGGGCGACATGTTTCACCTGTGTTTTCGTGCCCACAGCCGCACGGTATTGAGTATACACAGTTTTTGGTGTCCGATAACTCAGTGGGTGGTTTAGTGCGGGAGAGGTAGCTGCGTAGCGTTGATCTGCTTCTGAATACAGCCCGGATATTATATGGGGCGCAGATTTTCTGGATCTTCTCAGACACATTCTTAAGGTAAAGGAGACAGACTGTAGTTGGTTTATGATTGTCATCATCCTCGTCCGTCACTCTTCTTTCTCTAGTGGTGACAGTTAAGCCTTTGGGGTAACCATTTTTCTGGAGATTCTTGCTTATGTTATGCATCTCACACAGGTATGTGTCAGTGTCACTACTTGTTAGCTTTGCTCAGTGCTGTAAGCATCGGACGATCCCTTTCTTAACGCTGCATGGATGGCTAGAGGCGAAGTTGAGATATCGACCAGTGAACGTTGGCTTATGATACACAGATGGATTGAAACCTTGTTCTGATCTTGTTACCAGTACATCCAGGAAGGCTAATTTATTGTTACTCTCCTTTTAGAAGCTCTGATTGAGTTCACGTGGTCAAGTAGTAACTGTGGGTCTTCTGGATGTGGCCATAATACGAAGGTGTCATCTACATATCGAAGCCACATCCCTGGCCTTAGTGGTGATGTTCCTAAGGCAAATTCCTCAAAGTACTCCATGTATATATACGCCATCACTGGTGATGGCGGTAATCCCATAGCTAAGCCTTCCTCCTGTTGGTACATCTCATTGCCCAGTTGGAAGTATGTTGTTTCTATGCAGAAAGTCAACATTTCCATAAGGTTGTTAAGGGGGATGCTGGTGCGTTCATCCATTGTGGGATCTGAACCTAATCTATCCCTAATCCAGATGATACCTGACGAAGGCCGTAGAGTGCAACGGCCGAAACGTTGTATGAAAAACAACCAAGATGAGGATGGTCCGAATATCAATAGAAATAAAAATGCTATTGTTTGGTCGTTCACATTGCTTCAGGTGCAATTGTTTTGTTTCAGAGGGGATTAGTCAATGTTCCTGTAGTTACAATTTATTTTGTTGGTTTTATTTTATTTATCAATGATTATTTTGTGCTTTTTTGTTTCATTATTTTGGTTATGTGGTCTATGCATGAAACACTTACTTTCTGAGTGTTTTGCTGAAGATTCTGTGTTATATGTATTCTTTGGAGAAGTGTTTGGTCATCAGATTTAGAAATATTTTACCAATGTCTGTCTCTACGTTCAAATTGAATGGTGGATTAAACCAGACTTTTTTCTTTTTCATTTATTTTCCGTATGTTTTTGGGGTCGGTATTTGAATTCTGAATTTAATTTACTCAGCTTCGAGACATTTTTTTATGGATCTACAATTTTAACAAAGTTTATTATTTCATTATTGTTTGAGTCTTTTTAAAATGGAAGTTGGTATTTTTTGATTGGTTGTTTAAACCTGCATGGATGAATATAATTTGGTCATTTCACTTTTCATAAGGTTTGTATTACACATTGTTAAAGTTTATATTTACGTTTATGTTTAAGGAGTTTCCTTCTTTTAATTGGATGGTAATTTCTATTTCAAAACCCAATTAATTGTATCTTTTAGGATTTTATCGATTTTTGTTGTGGAAATCATGAGTATAAAACTTTTTATTTTCATGTATTTCAACGGTTGAAATCTACACATAGTTACATAATTGTAAACTGAACGTACACTGAAAAAAAGCTCTGAAGGAAATTACATAAATTACAATACCAGATATTCTGAAAGAGGTAACTGAAGTGACACAAAAGATTTTGAAAAGTGGTTAGTGTTTAAAGGTGAAAAACTGTAAAGCTTTCTAGACTATATATATATATATATATATATATATATATATATATATATATATATATATATATATCCTCGATATTGAGCACTCTTCATACATCAGTAACTCCTCCACAAAAGAAATATTAGCACTAGATATTGTATAGTAACTCTATAAAATTGAATGAGGGGATACATTCAACCCTGTGCAGACTCACTAGCAACCTCAGGAAGGCATAACCTCTCCCAGAACCTTCAAAAATTCATTTTCACCAAATTGAGAATTCGTGTGCACACTCTTGGTGTTGGTAGTTCGCACGTCAAAGTGGACCATCAAATTTGGATAGGTCCAATATATCATTGATGGGTTAGAGTCAGATTTCCTGATGACACTGCCAAACTGTTATAAGCTCTGAGAAGAGAAAAAGAAATTCTCTTCTGCGGATTTCCTACGATAAACGGACTGTAAGAGTTCAGTTCAGCCTTGTAGTTACATCGTAAATAGAACCTCCTCATCTCTTAAACCTTATAAAAAAAACTTTCTCACAACTGACAAATTTGTAGAAGGTTCGAAGGTCTAATAGATTTGAAATGTATAAAACAAAAGGAGAACATTTTTAAACTCAGAACTCAGTTCACCGATTACATTTTCTATGGCTCTAACCGCTGGACCATCATTGCTATCAATAACGTTCTTTATCAATAGATGCATCTCTAGATATTAACTTACAAATTAGAATGGAAAAAGTAGTTTTGACTGTAAATTGACCTGTAAGGACCACGACCGTCAACGTTACCGATCTCAGGCTAATCATGGGGTCAAGTTCCCCCTTTAGACCGATATGCAGCCGTATATGGGTCTATAAAATATGTTCTCGCGAGATAAACTTTCATTAGTTTTATAGTATTGGATATTTGAAATGCTGTCCACGGGCTGTGTTGTTTAGAATGCAAATGGACCGTTTGCAGCTGGTCGAAATGAAACACGATAGACGGACCTCAGTAAACAACAAATCACCAATTCAAGGCTTGGGGAGATGATGGAATAGTACTCAAATCATTGGATGCTGTTGTAGGAGGTTTTATTTGCTAGAGACCGTTTTTTTTTCGGCTCAGTGTTACAAGCCACATTGAGGTACAGCAGGGAAAGATTTATGGAATTGATTTACGTGATCTTATCCAGAAGGCACATTATTGTGCTGTTTGCGAAGAATATGATTTTCAAAAGAATATCGAGCAAGAACGAATAGATGAAGAAAACTGAGAGAACCCAAGAAATATATTTCTCTGTGAATATATTCACCGGAAGGGGTAATCTATTATGTAAAATGATTGATAAAAGGCGTATAAGAAAAGAAAGAAAGATATAGCTAGGGGCTGAAGAAAAGAGATGAATGGCTCACAAAGACACTTCATAACAGGCGTAGAAAAATAGCAAACATAAGAGGGTCAGTTTTGGGGGTGAGACAATTGCATTCTCCATCGAGGCCAAGCGTCGATATACAAGCCCATGTGTAGGTCAGGATTTTAAATCCTGATTTCCTTGGTAGAAAGTCCCTTGCCACTTGGGAGATTAGTGCAATGCACTTTCACTATCCTTAATTTCCTGTCCCCATTTGGCCTGGTACCGTACTAAGCTAAGCTTAGTAAATATCTTCATGAACCTGTCACTTGACTGAAAGCTGTTCCAATGGTCGTTGTTTGAGTCTGGATACATGCGAAGATTTTGAATGCTGATTTTCAAAACAGAACAGCCATCACCATTCGTGGTCTTGCTCTGTATAAAGCGTAGTAAATATCTGTATGAGCAAACCTCCTGGCTGAGATAGTTGCCATGTCATTGGCGATAATTCTTTGCTGATCTAAAATCTTCGTACCTCTCATTCTTAAATGCATGTCTCCTAACACGCACACATGATTTCACACATATATCTGTGTATCACTTATACACACGCATGCATACATGCCTACATCTAAGTTTGCACACGTTCTCTGGAGTGCCGATCCCCATCTCAGATGGGTCAAGATACGGTTTGATGATTCGATTGTTATCGTTGAATCGATGTAATGTTTCTTTCATTGCTCTACTCTCAGCCAAAAAGTATCTATTTCCCGCCTTCATCTTCTTCTTGCATTGATGTTCTGCTAAATCTAGCGCTTTCTCATAATCCTAAGAGGCCAAAGTGGTAATATTCTAATGACTTCACGATTAATGGATTTATTGTATGTAGATGATCTATTGTTGAATAGCCATTTATGAAATCGACCTGTTCATGTGGTTCATTTTTATCCAGATCACCAGTTAGTCTGAGTATTTTCGTGAATAGTTTATATATGTTCGGTAATAGTGTAGCATGGTTGTATTTCCCGAGGACACGATTATCTCATTTCTTATGGAGTAGGATCACCATTCCTAGACAGAAGTTTTGAAGTACTTTTCTTTCTCGTGTGCACAGTGCGAATAGTTGTACTTGTCCTCTACGAAAGGTCTCTCCTGCAACTTCTAGAAGATCCCTCGTTATGCCCTCCGCGCATGAAGCTTTTTCGAGTTCCATATTCCATTTTGCGTCTTTAGTTATGCTTGGATTAACACTTGCATCACTTAAAATTAGACAACGTATGCTCGAAAATCATGCGATTGGGTCAGAATGGAGGTTAGTGCAGATTCTGGTATTATAAAAAAAGACTGGGCGGAACGAGACTGCAGAAGTGTTCGGGACGGTCCCTTACTAAAAAGCACGAAGCTTGTTATTCCATCCGTTATTCCACCAGTTCTTAATGAGAATGTCAAGAGAAAAGAAAAGAAAAAGAAAAGAAAAAAAGAAATACTTGAAAATAGTGAACGTGCATGGCGAAACAAACAGCTAAGCTGAATACTAATGATCAGCGTTAAGTGTATAAAATGACGTTGAAACCACTCAGAACCACTTATACAGGTGGAACTCCCTGAGAGACAGAAGATGAATGAAGATTTATTCACATCGAAGGGAGAAAAATATTTTGATCGTAGTGGATTACTACTTAAGATGCATCGAGATGGCAAAACTAATAGTCACGAGATCAACCGACATTACGATCCATCTGGAATCCATATTTGCACTCAACGGAGTACCAGAGATACAAGTACCTATAATGGGCCACTGTTCACGAATGACACATTCAGAGTCTGAGCAAAAGGGGTGTAGATTTCGAACACCCCCAAATACCCCAAAGGAAACAAAGAGGCTGAGCGGGCAGTGCAATCTGCACACATGTTAAGAAAAGCAACAGACCCATTCTCGGCCTTGCTGGCATATAGAGCAACCTCCCGAAATAATGGATATCATAATCAACAGCAGCAGCAGCGTTGGACCTAGACCTTTCCCAAGATTCGCTAGACCTCTCTATGGGCTTTGCAGAGCCAGTACTTTTAATTCGTCCCATCATCTAATTTTCTGCCGGCCACAGTTTCGCATATGATTTCTGGGGACCAACGTTGTGAGTCGTCTGCGTGTGTGCCACTCTTGCAACATGAGCAGTTCATTAACATTTCAGTTTTCTGATCATTTCTATTATATGTTTCACCCGCTTCAATACACTGTACTGCCTTGTGATCTCTCCATGTGATACTGAGCTTGATTCTTTCTCGTACACGTTACTCTATTCAACAATAATTAGGGATCATGAAAGACGATGTCGTTAGTAAATCTCAGGTTGCTCATGTATTCACTGTCCAATTTCACCCTTTATTTTCCCAGTCTAGGTTTCAGAAGATCATCTCGAGGCAGACTGTGGTCACCAACCGAATCGTCAGAGCCCTAGATAAAAGCCAACCATTGGAACAAACTGGCTCCAGAAGAAGCAACTCAATCATTGACCATCTATATTTGGTAAATCAACTAAAAGAGAAAGTAGCATAATGTAAAAAGCTCAGTATCACATGGAGAGATCACAATGCTGTAGCATATGTTGATTTCAAGAAAGCCTTTGACTCTGTGGAAATATCCAAGGCCATTGATGCAATCAAATGGCAAGACGTAAACCCTGTAGATATCAGAGCATTGCAACATATCTACCGACACAGCTTCATAAAATTGCTGAGCCCTTTCAACTCGAAATTTGAAATAATTAAGGAAAACTCTTATGGTTACACTGGCAACAAGGTTTAACTGATCTGTGGCACAGGCGTATCTTGCACTTTTCCTTTTTCTGATGATGTTTTTTCTTCTCATATTTTTTGTTTTCTAGTTTGTTTTGTCCTCTTTAGTTTCTATCTCCATATTTCTCTTCTCTTTGATTAGTTTCAAAGTAGCTCCATGAATTACATTTGTCTGGCAATTACTTTCTTCTTCTATGTTACTATCGTTATTCCACAAGGTCTGGAATATGCTCTCTATATTTGCTCGAAAATTGGTTATATTCTCTATCCTATTTGGGTATTTTTTCTCCTTAAAAATCATTTTGTCCCTTTCAGTTTTAAGGACAAACTTAGTTCTGCACGCTACCATTTTAGGGTCGCTCCATACATATATATACTTTGTTTATAACGGTAATGTCTTTAATGTTATTGATCTTGTCATCTTGTCAATTTCGTTTTTTTTTGTTATACCATTTGGACTCCCCATATTCTCCTCACGATTTTCTCGTTTATAAAAAAATGTATTGGTTATCTTTAATCCGTATTGTTAAGAAATTGACTTACAAATCACCTCTGTCGTTTCTATGAACTATTCCATATTTTCTTACACTATATTCTCAAACCTTTCCGTTTCCCACCTTTGCATTAAAATCTCCTGATCCATTATCTCACCGATGTCGTCATGAAACTCTTCAATCTCCTGGTCGCAACTTTCCGAAGTTGGTGCATAAACCAGGATTGCCTTTATTGCGTATCATTTGCTTAGTCTAACTACTATCCGAGTCATTTTGTCTGATATGTAATCAAAACTTATAACGTTGCCGGCAATGTTATTATTGATTAAAAATCTTTCACCACTGACCTTGTTATAATCCCGCCCCTTATAACAGATTAGATGATTACTTATCTTCAGCTTTGAGAGATTTCCTTCCTCTCTGTGGGTTTCACCGAAGCCTACGAGGTGCCTGCTGATGTTGTCTAATTCCACAATGCTCAATATTTATCAAAACAAATGGAGCTATCTATACATTAAATTGAATCCTCATGATGCTAAACACTTTATTATTGATTTTGGACAAATTCTTCCCAAATTCTAGCTTTTCTTTACATAAATTAGAGGTGGTCATTTATTTGAACCTGAATATATCTTCATTATCTTATATCTTGTTTTTCTTATGCATCTTGGCGTAATATAGATTGCAAATATTGGATACTTCCATAATGTATTTTATATCTTACGTTATATTTCATTTCAATTTTCATTCTAGACAGTATCACTTTAAAAAAAAAGGTTTTTAAAATTTTAGATTGAAGTGTTGTTGTAAGCCAATTACGCCTTTGTAATGAACATTACTTATTATTCATTCTTCAAGACTTCGGCAACCCTGTTCTTTATATATAAATTCTAGATAAGTTTATTGATTATATTACTTGGGAATTTTAATGAATTTGAAAAGTGATGGTCTACAAGTACATAAGTTAATACTTTTGTTTCACTGATTTGTTTTGACTATTCGCTTTGCGATAATCAAATCATTTACATAACATTAAGGTATATTCGTCTCTTTCCTTAATTCTGCCAACAATTTCTCATTAATTTCTGTTTCAACCTGATTAAGATTAGAATGCGAGGCAAGCGAGAATCTAGATGTAGGTCTCTGGCGATGGGACATCATGGGTGTATATTCACACCTTTTCCAAGGGTACTAGTGCTGGATGAGCACACACAGTCTTATCCAAAATTCAAAATCGATTTGATGATTCTGTTTTCTGTGCTGATCATCTTGGTTATCTCTAATTTGGTAAACAAAACTGTCCCATCTCAATTTCTATGTTGCACTGATAAGGTTTTGACTGCCGATTCCTGTTGTGTCATTCTTTGATTGGTCTGACGTTTTCTGATTCTGCACAAAAACTAACCAACCGGAATGTGACACGTATTACCCATTCCCAAGTTTTTTTTTCAAATGGTGCCATCAGTTGATGCACTGTTTTTGTCTTTAGGAAGTATGGTAGTCTCACCGCAGAGCTGTTCATAGCACGATTGGTCGTACTGTTATTCCACCGTATTTGCAGGTATACGAAACATGTTTTGCTACGGTAATCGAACGATAACTTCTCTGAAAGCCGTCGATTTTACGCTTTGATGGACGCCCCTGTGCCATAATACCAGCACATTGGCTGCAGTGTAGTTTTTATTGCTTGAAAAATTAAATGTGAGTCTTAAATACCGGCAAATATAGCAATTGTTTTTTTCATTTATTCGATAAAAATAAGAAAAAAAGTAACGAAAAATCGAAATTTCAGACTTTTATTCAAAACATTATTTTCATACAGATGAAGAAGATTATATACATGTGTTAACATTTCGAAGTGTTTGTAGAACTATACATACACGCGTACGAGAATGCACTCTCTCTCTCTCTCTCACACACACACACACATATATATTTACATGGAGATTTACACAGGTAGTACACTTGGACGTCCAGCATGTGTATGTGATTTAGTGATTTAATTTTTATTTTATTGAAAAGCATTCGGCTAAAGGCGAAAAATGGTTCAATGCAGGCATTCCCCATTTTCCGAAAGTTTGCTTTACGTTACATTTTCACTTCTACAAAAAATGACGGAAAATAGTGTTTAGTGCTTGTTTTGCAACGGGCCGTTATAGAGGCAGTGTGTACCTTCTTCTTCTCTCTCGTATAGCACGGCCTCCTGTGCCTCCTACCATTCCACCTCCAGCGACTCAAGTCGACATACTTTTATTGCCATTTTTGTGTCTTGGAACACTAAAAAAGTTGCTTCTTCGCTTTACACCATTTCAACTAAAGAGATGTTTTTTATGCAAATGCTCTACCTTCGAATATTGAGGAGGCTGTATTTATTGATATATTGCATATAATGTTCCCCTAGTCGTCTCGAATAATACAATATTTTTTCACTCTATTCTACTTTGAAAAATGAAATTCAATTCACTTATGTCCTCTTGAAAGTTTATTTTGAAAGTTCGCTGAATTGTCCCTTTGATATATTTATTCATTTGTTATGCCGTGACATCCAAATTTATCGCGCTTATTCTTATAATTATTAACACTATTTTTGTTTCAAACATATGCTGGTGACTTATTCCAGTGATTTATTACTGGAATAATTCCATTAATGATTTTTTTAGATCAATATGGATTTCAGACTTGGCTTATCGCTGCTAGAATATTTTCTAATCTTCTTATTGCGTTGTTTGAAGTTTCAAGCGAGGTATTTTCACAACTTGATAAATTAATCTGATTACTTTCTTAAGATTACATGGGGTGAGGAATAGGTCTTTCGTATTCATGATGGGAACTAACAATAAAGACTCAGCATTTTTTTTTCGAGAAAATTCAATTTAATCATCGGGGTGGATGATTGCTTGGACTTCTAAATTATGGACGTTGCCTTTCGGTGGGGACGACTAAAAAAGACGCATGAGTTTTATCAAGAAACAAGTTTCAATGGATTTCACTCAAGAAACATTTGTAGCAACTGTAGCCATGCATTCATGAGATTTACTCATGTTCGGTGGGTTTTTTCTTTTTAGTTAGTATATTTTCTAATTTGGTTAGTACACTTTTAATTTGGTTAGCGTATTTTTTCAATTTGGTCAGCGTATTTTTCAACTTGGTTTGCGTATCTTGATTTAGTGTATTTTTCAAAATGGTTATCGTATTTTTTGATTTGGTTAGCATGTTTTTTTAATTTGATAAGTGTATTTTTAAAATTTGGTTCGTGTATTTTTCAAGTGAATTTTTTAATCGGTTTCTGCATTATTCAATTAAATTAGTAAATTTTTTAAATTTGGTTAGTGTATTTTTCAATTTAGAGTATTTTTCAATGAAATAACAGTATTTTTCAAATAGGTTAACGTATCTTTTAATTTAGTTTGTGTATTTTTCAATTCAGTTAGCGTATTTTTTAAAACTTGTTTAGTGGAATTTTTAAGTAAGAGTATTTTTTATTTGGTTTGTGAATTTTTAATATAGTTTGTGTATTTTTGAATAAGTTACCGAATTATTCAATTTGGTCAGCGTATTTTTTAATGCAGTGTGTTTTTCAATTCGATTAGTGAATTTTTTCAATTTAGTAAGAGAATTTTTAAAATCAAATCAGTGTACTTCTGGTACTTTTCGTAATTTGGTGTATTTTTCAATCTAGTATATTTATTAATTTGGTTAGCGTATTCAATGAAATTGTTTGCAAATTTTATAATTCGTATGCTGTATTGTTTCAATTTAGTTTCCATATGTTTTAATTTGCGTGCTGTATTTTAAAACTTGCAAGTGTTTCCTTAACCTTTTACTAGTCTTTTTTCTGTCTTCCGTCTGATTCGCCTTCCTTAAGGAAAAATCAACATTACAGAAAAAGGTAGAAACTGTAAATATTTCAAACAAAACATTTCTACAAAAAATGACTCTAATGTCGATTTGCCGTAAAGGAAGATGAATCAGACAAAAGACAGAAAAAACACACTAGCAGAAGGCCAGACGGTTCACGACAGAAAAGTTAAAAAAGTAATTACAGCAAAGACGAGAAAATAGTCTTACTATAACAGACACAATCATTAAAACACACCATCTAACAAAATTTAGACACGTACAATGAAATACTAATTCGAATAACTAATTGAATAAATGAATGATCCATGTTTATATTCATCGGATAATCATAATACTACCCTCTTTACGTTTCAGTGTCACGCTTTAGTAACATAACTTACAGAGAACATCTACTACATTCAAAGCCATTGAATACGCATAAAATCGATGAGAAGTAGATTTAAAAAACGGGAATGAGTTAACTTTTCTCTCTGATGACGCCATTTTTTTCTTTCACTCGTCGGAATTTGACAAGGAGCACGGACTTTTGTTTCCCGATCGATTGAGTTCATCAAACGAGATGGCTTGAAATTTTGTAAGAAACTGAGAAGTCACTGTTGTAGATGTTTCTGTCAGTTGATATGTGGGTATCCAAGTTTATAGGCTATGTTGAATAAAAGTTTATCCAACATTACCAGTCAGTTTTTCCTAACATTTCATTTTAGTCATCTTTTCAAGGTTAGATGAATGATTTCCTTTGCAGGCGCGAACACACACACACACACACAAACACACACACACACACACACACGTATATATACATGTACATGAGGAAGGTTACTATATATCCATCGAAAATAAAAAAAACAGCTGTGTTTTTACCAAACACAGTAATATTTTATCGCCATCTTCCAACCTCTGTCACTTTATCAATTTATCCATCAATCCAAGTCTGTCCATATTCGTCTATATCAAACCGTTCATACCTAAGACCGTTCACATTTATCTATCAATGATGACAATTAACTATAAAGTCGATAAAGTAACAAAAATCTGGAGTTCCCACATCGGCACTAAGCACGCAATCCCGCAATCACGCAATGGGTCATTTCTTGATACCAATTAGCAAATAGAGGCAAGAGTCAAAACGTGCACTCTGCTGTCGACGTGTCAAATCATGGCATACCATTTTCTCCACTTTGCCAGTTGTATTCCGACTTTTGCATTGTTTCTAGACGAGCCTCAACAGCTGTCTTAAATTCTTCATTCTCCAGTGACGACTTACGGAGCGGGCTCATCTTGGATATCACTAGAAAGGACCTACGACGTACAATCCATTCTGAGACTGACTCCAGCCGTGAAATTAATGTTGCAATTGATTTTGGCAATGGACGAGTTTGAACCCATGTAACAGAATGACACGAAAATCGAGTTAATTAATCTTTTCTTGGTACCGTAAAATAATGAAAAAGAAATCAAACATCTGGACGAAGAGATTTGAAATGATACATAAAATCAAAAACAGAAGGGAACGATACGAAGAAGCAGAGTGCACTGAAGCAAAAAGAAGCGGACGGTTATTTTGTTCTCTCTCTCTCTTTTTAGTAATCTCATTCTCTCTTTATCTATCTATCTATCTATCTATCTATCTATCTATCTATATATATATATATATATATATATATATATATATATATATATATATATATATATATATATATATATATCATCGGTAGCCTCCGTTACAAAGGTCTTTTCCATTTCTTTCCTCGGTTAATGTGATTACGCTAACCTCTGCTATGTCTTATCAACAAACGTTTATATCTCGTCTTTCCATTTTGTGTCTGGTCTTTTCCTACTGCGTTCGCTGTCATACAGACTTTTGCTGTATCTTTTTCCTTTCTTCTCACCATGTGCTAAGCCCATTTCCACTTTTGTTGCTTAATTAATCGTACAATATCCTTCAACCTGGTCTTTTCTTGGATCCAAGTTGATCCATGTTGATCTTTTTCTATCGCAAAAGGTTATTCCCCAAACTGCTCTCCCCATTGCCCACAGTGCCGTTCTGAATTCGTGTTTGAGTGATTTCGAAAGTTGCCAGCTTTCGCACATATACGTCTTAGCTGGTGTTACACATTAGTTGTAAACATTACGTTCTTAGCAAACTGACAATTCACTTTTCAGTACGTCTCACAATATATCCAATACTTTCCAAACAATCGTTGAACACCGTCAGATTTAATTTCTGTTATCTTTGTCTAGGCTTTATGGCCTGATTCAAGTGAATCTATGAATTCATCTTCTAAAGCTTTGCAGTATATTCTTTTGATTTGTTTCGTTACTTTATCATTGAAATTTGCCTTTGTATTTGTTTTTTTCATCTTTGTCCCTATTTGAGGGTGGGGTTCTCTATTCAGATCCGTTAATATATTTTGTAGATCCTCCGCAGTTTCTACTGTCAACGTATTATTTTCTCAGTATCTTATCGTATTTCCTGGCATCGAAGATATCTTTTTTACAAATAAATCTTGACAGTTTAACCAGTGATTTCTTTTTGTCGAAGCCAAATCTCTCATTGCTAATTCGTTGACGCCACTGGACTCCGATTGCACAAAATCTCATCACATGTAGCCCGAGTCGTGTCAGTGAAACGTCTCCACGACACTCACCTATCCCTTCAACTCTCCCTTGAGATATGGGAAAGGCCTGTCATGCGCATCAGCAAAAAAAAAAAAAAAAAAAGAAAAAGAAACCCACTTTGGTGTGTCAACAGAAGAAGCGGCGAGATGAATCAAAAAACAACCTTGAAAACAGATGAATGCTTTCATTCCTTAGATTCTGAAACATGTTTCATCGGAATCAATAAAACTTCTTTGTACCACGCTTAGCAGCATGGAAAATGGAATCGGTGTACCGAGTTCAAATCCCGGCTGAGACGGTTTGCGTTCACTCCTCTCTAATACCGTTAGGAAATCCATCTGTTCTCCTCCTCCATCCACCAGCTATGAATTAATACCAGGGGAAAGTAGGATCATCAGCCTTAGTTGGCAACCAGTCTAAGAGACGGATAAATCTTAATCTAAACCAGAAAAGTCCAATCCCTCGTTCAGAGCTATTGAAGGTTGGCAATGGGCGGAGCAGGAAGTGTATTCCCGAAATGTACGCTTATCTGGGCTCTTGTGAAGCTTGGACTGACCTAGCAAGTCGGAAGTAGATCATTATGATTTATTCAAGTGAAATAAAGGAGAATAAAAATGGAAGGACAAAATAACTCGACGAGAGTCTTCACCTTTCCATGACATCTCCAGTACGGTTAGTAAGAAAAAGAAAAGAAACAGCCATACAAAAGTTCAGGCTCAATTTGTACCCCTGATGTTGCAAATGCGATGCAGTAAACGATCATGGAGCTGGCATACGGATGCAGCGTCTTCTCCAAATCTGTTACCTCCAGGCAATCACTTATTTTGTACCACGCAACACTCCTTGTCTTATCAGCAACCCCAGTGAATTCAAGATATCGGAAAAGATCTTGAAGAACTGATTGAATCAAAAAACAGAATCATTATTTAATGAAAGAATTCACAATTTAGCAGAAAGATGGCATAAAATCACAGAAATTCAGGGAAAAATTGAAAGACGAAGTCTGATGAATTCAATAAAAGTAACTGTACAATTTTTATTAATAATCTGTTCTTTGAATAGTTAGCTGAAAATACAAAAATCTAGCTGATTTTTAGCCATTTTAAGACAATTTTTACAATAAGTAACAAAACATACTTGGCAGTATTATGTACGATAGGAGGGATATTTTTTAATTCGGTGTCAGATTTTGACGACAATAGAATTAGGTATTACATCAACTTTCTACTTCACCGACTGCGATATTCTTGAACCGTTGGATTCCCAAGGATTAATGCAAGTAAGAATAGAGGATTTGATTTAGAAAAATGTTGGAAATTCTTGCTATAACCTAATATTTTATGTTTAATAATTACTACTCAGCAGAATTGCCGGCTTTGTAGGTAAAAATCGAATTTGAAATGTATTGTTAGTTTTAGAGTTATGATATGCACAGTTACAGAAGCAAAATAACTGTCTCCCCTTCATCTATCTATCTATCTATCTATTTATCTCAGTCTGTTTCTATCTAAAAGCCAATCAGCAAATTCAGCTAATATAATTTGTTTTTCGTATCTGCCAATAAATCTGTCTACATATATATATATATATATATATATATATATATTATGAAAGTGATATTCATGTATGTGTGCGTATAAGTTCTCATGGTAACATTCTATGATAATATATAAACAAATGACTTTTAGTAAGCATACTAATGTGGAGGTATTTCACATATTCAAATATAATTTCCTCCAGAGAGACATTCCGACGAATCTTTTTAACACAATCAACCCTATAGAGATAATCCAGAGTCGACATAAATTATCTCCCAATTTTTCTAAAACTTTTCTAAATTTTTCTTTCCAAAATCGATTGAAATTTGGGCATCAAAGTATGCAACAATATAATTACCAGAAACTTTAATTGCAGGAAAGATAATATAACTTCAGTAGCCAAGAGAATTAATCATAAATGATCATGTCTTGTCTGACGGAGGAAACAAAACAAGAAAAAAAAAAGATAGATCTAGGAGAATTTTTCTTTCTTGCTTATTCTCTCTTCGAATATATATATATATATATATATATATATATATATATATATATATATACACACACATACATATATATATATATATATATATATATATATATATATATATATATAATTTTTCGAATTTATTTGAATGCAAAATTGTCAGGAATTTTTGGTATTTTTTATAAAGTATTTATCTTTGACATAAGGGTTTATTAATAATATTATAAGGTCGATGTAAATCTTTTGCACAATGCTAGTGAAATCATAAATGCGTCTTTGTAGTTTTGTTAACTATCTATTACTCGTGTAATCTATACCCTATAATGCGTATTTTAACATCGTAAGGAAGAAATCCAGAAGCTCTGAAACAGGTTCCAAGTTAACATCGGTCAGTGGTTAAACACTTTTCTTTCACACGTTTTTTCGATCGAGAATAAAGTCACACGTCAATCAGTTGATGAAACGTGGATTCATTACGAGAATCAAAAAATGGAGAAAACTCGTGGCTGTATGCAGGACAAACTAACGTATCAACATTTCAATCAAAATTGAATTTACTGTGGGGGAAAAATTACTCACAAATTAGCAGGAAGGTAGCACGAACTGATACCAAGGCAGGAGAAACACTTTGATGATTGAATAATGATACTATGGATTTAGATGGATGAAAAATTTTGCCAGAAAAATGGTGGAAACTTTTGTACCGATGTAAAATGTTATTCAAATGAATGGTTCCAGTAAGTCTATTTATTCGCTTCCCTATTATGGCTTCTAGGACATAAGGTTAGGTTTAACATGGGGTCCCACACGCCCATGAAGAGAAAAAACATAATCTATTTAAGATAATATAAATAATGCTTCTAGAGATTCAGGAAGGTGAAAATTTTGCTAATTTCTTTTTAATAATATATATGAAACAGTAATGGTTAAATACATAAAATATATATATTTCTAAATTTGTATTTCCATACAAAGCTTATATGTAGCCATTTTATGGGGGTAATAATTTGACAATGTGGATGCAAAAAATCTAAAAACAAGTGTGTTACATCTCAAAAATGTTCGTTATCATTAAAGATTGTCTCGAGGCGAAACTGTAGCGAAATGTGGTAGTTTTTAGGATGTTGTAGAGAACTCGAACTACGAAATGTATCAAGCTGATCTTTAATGATAAAGGTTTTTGAGATGTAACATGCTTTTTCTTAATTCTTTCATTTCCACATTTTCTAATTATCACCTTGTTTTTATCGGGGAAGAAATTGGAAAAAATCTTTGTCCAGCAGTGGACTTGTAATGGTTGATGATTGATATATATATATATATATATATATATATATATATATATATATATATATATATATATATATATATATATATAGATATATATATATAGATATATATATATAGATATATAATGATATCTTATGTCAATGTTTTAAAATATATTTCTGTATTATTCAAGAGCCAACTGAGACAAGTACATTGTCAATACCCCAACATCTTTCTTTGTTTCTTTTTTCTTTCCTTCTTTTTCAGCCTCCTCATATCTGTCTCTATTTTCGCTCAGTCTTAGTCACTATGGTCCTATTTCTATTTCTGCTAGTCATTTTCTTTTTTTCTATCTATTTATTTATCTATATATCTGTCTGTCTAAGTCAGCATCTTTCTTGGAATACATTTTGGTAAGTATAGGGTGTTCGATGAAGAATGCTGCCCAAAAGATAAGAAGGTGAAACTCACGCTAAGATAACTCTTATGCAATAATGTTAATCATGTAGCAATACTGTTCGAATGATTGTATCATAAAATAGCCTCATTTGAACATCTATTCTTTTGGGTTTTGTCAATTATGTCATTTTCCAATGAAACTTTTATTTAATGAAACGGATACAAAACTGCATTCAGGTAATAGGAAATCACTTCTAAGAAATGTTGTTCAGTTGAAATTAATGTGCAATTTACACCTTTTTGTGATATTTTGTAATTTTTAGTTTTTAGATTTAAAATAGTTTAAATACACGTTGTCAAAAATATGATTTCATTTGTAACAAACATTCAAATGATATTATTCACTTCCATAAATAAAGAATCTTCATCACTGTTGTAGGGGAAATAACACAACAGTGCCACTCAATATATCTGATATAAAACAGTATAATATATAACAAGTGAACATATAATAAAAACGTAAAAAATCAATAATCAATAACTGCAATATTGAAAGTGTAACAAGCAAGGGAGAATATCATGTTTTATTTTGGCCATCATAAACAAGAAAAAAAACCTTACCAAACTGACAGACCGACAATTTTATGAGATGGGTCAGCAAGCGGGATTGAATTTGGACCTCTGAACAATAAAACTGTTGAGACTCAAAATTGATAATAAGCAATAAACGAAATAAAAAAAAAACAAAGAGGAAGAAAGGAAAGAAAAAAATGGGATAGATGGGAAAAGAAAAAGAATGAAATGGAGAAAATGTGAAAATGATCACTTCAGTCTGCACAGAGTTGACTTGTGAATAATTTATATACAAATATATTTGCCAAAAAAAAAAACAAAACAAACTTTTTACAATCCACCAGAAAATCTAATATACATTTAAAAGTATTGGGTTTGTATTTTATGTGAGCGTGCGTGTTTATGTATGTGTGTCTGTGTATGCATGTGTGTATGCGTGCTTGTGTGTGTTTTCATCTTTTGTTAATTCGATTGTTTCACTACATTAGTATACGACGTGCTACCATAAAATTTGGGGGATCTTGCAGGACACTTCGCACATCAATCGAAATCAATCAACAGAAAATAAAAAAACAAACAACAAAAAAACCCAACTCATATTCTATGATAATTTTTTTGTGAAAGCCATTTTGCGCCCTAAGCTTGTCAGCAATTTGGGAATCTCTTATATATATATATATATATATATATATATATATATATATATATATATATATATATATATATATATATATGTGTGTGTGTGTGTGTGTGTGTGTGTGTGTGTGCGTGTGTGTGTGTGTACATGTATGTTAATGTACATATTAGAACAAATTACTAGGAATATGTAATTTTGAATTCCCTCTAAAGCCAATGTGCGGGACTGTAAAGGTACATGTTTGTTTTATTCACATATTGATAAATGATGTTCTGATGAAAAAAAGTAAAATTTACGAAAAGCCAACCTGCTTATTATACAACATATATATATATATATATATATATATATATATATATATATATATGTATATAAATATATATATATATATATATATGGAGCCTACATAATGCATTATAACATAATGATAATACCACTTTATATTTAATACGTTTTGCTCATAAATTAGTATGATTCATTGATAAGTGAATATATGCTAAACCAGTAAGCACGAATATCTCTATCATTACTAAATGATCAAACAAAGCTTGGTTTAGCAGCTGTAAAAAAAGCTTTCAAATTTTCAACAATACTCTGCAAATTGGTTTTGTCCTTTCGAAAGATAGTTTGTGTCGACTTTCCCTTCTTTTTCCTTTGTTGGTTGGTATCAATTAGAAAAAAAATACAAAGGAAAGATACTTTTTTAGTAACTCACTTTTGACAAATCGTCAAAAGAGTAAAACTCAGTATTGTAGAAAAACAGACGATTCAAAATATGGTGGCAAAAATATATGTACTTCGGAACATCCATCATTTTGTTTTGGGAACATTTGACGTTATTGCAAGCTGAAGAATGAAAACACTAGACATTTATTCCCTTAGCAGAAAATGGAACGCAAAAAGTCATCATTAACAAAATCAGGCGTTTTTGAGCAGACATGTTTTTGAATAACTCTTACGCCTTAATTTACGAGAAACCATGGCTTTTTTTTATCCTAGTAATATTTAATACATTTACTAACATTATGTAATTGCATAAGCTTTTATACGATATATATATATATATATATATATATATATATATATATATATATATATATATATATATATATATATATATATATATATAGAGAGAGAGAGAGAGAGAGAGAGAGAGAGAGAGATCAATATCATCAGCCGTTTTAAGTCAACTGCTGGCCAAAGTACATTTGGTTTGTTTACATTAAACGAACGTATTTAGCGTTGTTAAGCCTACTAAATCATTGTGTAACTATACGCAGATGAACTACTTCAAATGTGCTAAATATAGCTAGCGATTAATTGTTGAATTCAATCAAAACATTGATACAAATATGTCCATAAACTTCTAAATCACTTTAAAAAAATGACCAGATTTTGGCAAAATTAACCCCCCTAACTGCCAAATCCTGCCCAAAACGGGCAATTTCGGTGTGATTCTTTGCAATGAAGGCCAAACTGTATTCAGACTAGTTTATAATCGCAGACTTCCTCATCTGACCAGTGCAGAGACTAGTTGATTTCCTAAATTATTTAACGATGTTCAAATGTCACATTGTTCTTTTTTATTTTAAGATTTCGTAAGATTCATAAAGGTTTTTGATAATAGCATGAATATTTCCATTCTATGCAAAGCTATGTAGATTCTCAATGGTCGACATTCTCGTCAAATCACGTAACGGTCACGATTTTATTGGACAGTGTAAGAAAACATAACTCCAGTCAAAAAGAACCTTAGCTATGGCTCTAACAATTATGTGATAAAATACTTAGGAATTCATATTTTCCATAAAGCAATGTTTCTCTGAATGTCTACTCTCATAAATGATAACCTTTAACACAACCAAATCAATTTTTTGTTCATTTCTTGAAAAAGTTCAGTCGTATTTAAAAGTTTTCAGCGCTTTTTTTTCTGAGAGCTGAAGATAGAATTCACGTACATCTAACAAGTATCAGATTTTTTTTATCTGAAGAAAGTTTCTAGGTGTTTCCATGAGCTATATCGTTCGTTGACTTAGTTTTAAAAGATAAAGCGAGCAAATTCGAAAAATAAAGGTAGTAAAAAAAAACAGGGCAAGAAAACCGAACATTTATTGCTTCACTCGCTGCAAATGTTATTTTTTAGATGGATTACTTGAATCTGGTTGCTTTATAGGATTCATCGGCTTTTTTGGTTAGTTCCCACCAAAAAGTAACACTTCTCCATTAAATTGCGTTTCTTCTTCGACGGAAAAGATCAAAATGCCTGGTGTTTATCATTAATCCCTCACATAAAAACGTCTAACCAAAGGAGAGGGTGTCTAACGAAACAAAACTACCTTATCAATTCCCATAGGTAGTGGAAATTTTGGTTTGTTTGGGAGATACGAAAGAGCCATGAAATACTTAATGATATAATGGTAATTTTTCTCATTTTAAACTTTTAACAGGATTACTATTTTTTTCAGTGATTTATGCTGGCAAAAATCCGACAACTTGACTCATCTTGATCCTCAACTAAAAAGATAGAACTCAACTAAACAGGTGTACGGGTTTGGAGTTTTTGTGACGGGCAATAATAAATACTCATAAATAAAAAAAATGCATTTTATTGGGTAGAGGTCATACTTCAAAATTATGAGCGTTAGCTTTTGGTGGGGACTTGGTGAAAAATACATGAATTTTTCGAAGATATCAACTAATTTAACTAAAAAAAATGAATATTTGCTACGATTGAAGCAGTGTATGGAATTGTTTGATTATTCCGTTCCATCAATTGAGCTTTCTTGCCATTGTTTTTAATTTAGCCGCTTGTATAATTTGTTAGCTCAAATTTTCTATTTGCTTGCTCTATTTTCCAATTTACGTGCTGCATTTTTTCTCTTTGCCGCTCCAATTTTTGACTTTGTCGGGAGAACGTATAGTTCTTGGTACACAACGATGTGTATTTCATGTTTTTTTTTGTTACCTTATTTTCAAAGCATCTGTTTATACAATAAAAAAAACAATCAAATAATTCTGAAAATTTAACAATCTTCACCAATACGAAGTTATCAACCAACGCGTAACCCCATCTCATTTTTCAAAGCTGCAGGAGAAATATTCATAAATATTCAGGCTTTACTCTTGGGAGGCCGCAGGGGTATGTCCTCTTGAGTAAACTTCACTCTCCCCCCGGAGAAGCAGATTCGACGGACGCTAGTCGAATGCAATGCAGTGACTACAGTCTCTTGCCGACTGAAATTTCGCGTATTGTCCGACTCGTCACGAACTTTAACGAGTCCGCAAAGCATTCGACTGAAAACTCGTTTGAATCCGATACGAAACTTAGAGTTCATCCAGCAATATATGATCGGATTATACATACTGTTGCTCATAGCCAGCCAGTGGAAGAGAGCCCAGACGATATTCATATGTGGCAGGTCGTACATACCAGGATTAAGGTCTCCAGCGATGTTGATGATGTGCAGTGGTAGCCAGCAGATGGCGTAGATAACCACCACAGTTACCATCATCTTGATTATCTGAAAAACACGACATTGAAACAAAGTTTTAAGAAAATATCATTATTACTTGCTACACATGATATGTATTTTTTACACCATGAAGTATAATGCTGATATTGAAAGATTTGAAAATTTAATGGCGTTACTTTTTGATATTCAATGTAATTAGAGATATAGTTCATTATTATTGAAGGTTTTGAGTTGTAGTCTCTATTCAAGTAGTTTGACTAATACTTTATGAATTGTTCAGTGCTGCCCCAACATGGATACTGATAATGAATTAGGGGTACTCAACACTGTTCTTAATGATCGAGAATTACCAACAGTAGTGGGCAAAGACACAAGAATAACGATTCGGGAACATTCTGCAGAATTCGATTGCAACCGTATCACATCATGAAAAGGTGACAGGAAAGGCTAAAAAGTTTGAATCAGTTCCTATAGGAACTGATTGAAATACTCCATGACATTTGCATTACCTCAACTTTAAGAAACATAATAATAATAATAATAATAAAATACAAATATGGTGAGAATAAATTTTATTTATGGCCTTACTGGCGTTATCCTCCGGGAAACGTCTAGAATAGGATGAAAAAAACATAGAAACATCAGGATTCTGGAGAATATAGATGTTGTTTCCACAGGAAAACATCTGAAATAGGGTAAAAGAAACAACTTGGTTCTTGGTGATGTTATTAATAAACTCCCAGAATAACCCCCCAAGGTCGCAAAAAGCTTTGAAGAAAACTTTTTAGAAGGCGTCTCGTGGAGTACTGGTGCAGATTTCCACGTAGACTAAACGGTATGATCGGGAGCGCTGGAACACTCAGAGATACACACATTTAAAAATGGGTAAAACCTTTCACCATCTTTGATGGCAACGGCTGTCCAATTATGATGATAATAATGATAATTGACAAACATTGCATTATAATCACTGCTGCCACCTATTTATTAAATCTGTGTTTCTTTTCTCCACGATTCGGATTTGTGAAGACAATGTGTATGTCTCTCTTTCGCTCTCTCTCTCTCTCTCTCTCTCTACACACACATACATAGCATACTGCTTTTTCTACACTGTTTCAGTTCTCTGAAAAAGGGTCTGGCAACCATCAAAATGCATAAGAACATGCTCACATGGTAATAATTTTTGAGATGGAACACCTGTTTTTCATATTCCAATTGTCATTTCATCAAATTTCAGTCAAATAATCTTTATGTTTATACATATCACTAAGAAAAATGCGTACCAGCACAATGATTTCATATTCTTAAAACTTAAAAAATGCTGAACAAGAATATTTCAACATGAAATAGACGAACAATATTTATGCAGTGGCATTGAATACCTATTTCAAGTGGCACACTAATGTGAATCAAAACTTTGTAAAATAAGAGTTTGATTTCGCCACTGCCTTAATATTCTTTCGTTTATTTCCTGTTAAAATATTCTTGTTCAGATTTTTGACGATTTTACAATCATAATGACACTTTGTGCTGGCACACATTTTTATACTGGTCTGGCTTTCTTCAATTTTTATGATTGCTTCTGTTTTACAAGTCATTTATAACTTCCATGTGATATATTAGCTTGGTATTTGAATAAAAGATAGTGATCTCTTTGCTGATTCTTGCATAAATGTAGAAAGTAACAGGGAAAATTATAGCCATCGACAAAATTGATCAAACGTTAAGAAAAGAGCTCATTTTCACCTGTTTCCATTCATTTCCAGGAAGATGGCTAAAACTTCATTAAAATTGATGGGGTTTTATGAAGATTATTATAAAATTAAAAAGGACTCAATCATATTAAATGCACAACGCTATCCCATGTGTCTGATGTCAAAAGCCATCTCAGAACCACACAGGGGGCAATGGAGAGAACAATGTTAGGAATAACACATGGCGATAGAAAAAAGATCAACTTGTATTAGGGTTGAATATATCGTACAAGTGATTAGAGAAAGAGATGGAGAAACAATAAGAGAGGACAACAGGTGAGGCAATATGGTAACCGATTGTCGCCATTGGGACAATACACGTAGTAGGAAAAGACCACGAACAATATAGAGGGATAGAAATGTTTTTCGGTATGACATAGAAGTGATTAGTGCAATCCCAATTGTCATGAAAGATGGGAAAGGCATCTGTCCAGTAGTGAACTCATTAATAAGGCTGAGTGAGGCAAAACGTTGGCATATTTGATCAACATATCCTACCCATGATATCATAAACTATACATACACCTCCTCACGTATGAAATAGAAATATGACAGAAATGACCAAATATAATGTATCCCTATGTATAAAACGTAATGTGCATCAACACACGTATGCATGCGTAGGCCTGCGTGCACCCACACACACCCACACAAACCCACATTGATTAGAACATTTTTCAGTGAGTGCACAAATAATACATTCTGATCTTAGTACCGCTTCTGAGAAGGTGCCTGCAGTAAAGCGATGGCTAGTTAGATAATCTTACAGACCAGCGCTAGTGTAGTGAGTTCAATTCTCACTGGAGATGCAAGAATTTAAGCCGCGCGACCGACCAAACTAAGTACAAGAATATCTGCTTGAAAATGTAGATTTAACTGTTTCTGAACTCTCAGAAGAATACAGTGTTCGGTTTACTTGACATGCAAGCCATTGACAGTGAATTCTATTTGCGCTGCAGGGTCTTTAAAATACAGGCTTCAATCAGAATTGCCTTGCTCGATGCGAAAAATACAATGAATTTGATTTCCATTAATATTCGGACCATCCTCATCTTTGTTGTTTTTCATACAACGTTTCGGCCGTTGCAATCTACGGCCTTCGTCAGGTATCATCTGGGAGAAACGTTCTATGAAAAACAACAAAGATGAGGATGGTCCGAATATTAATGGAAATAATAATAATACCTCATCTCAAAAATTCCGAGATATACTAATGAATTTGATGTTCGTTTTGTTTCCCGGAAATGGCAGTAACGGTTCCGACCACAGAAAACAAAATCAACGGATCGAGTCTGCGTTTCGACCGAGGCTGTTTATGTTCTCTTAGCACTGAGGAAAGACATGAATCCACTTCTCCCTTAAATATCGGTAAATAGCAGCGCACTTCGAGCACTTTAGCCTTGTAAGGCAGTCCATTTAAGAGTTTACTTTAACAGAAAAAAACAACAACAACTACTGCTTGGTATTTGCCATAACTAGTCTCCAGCACCGGTAAAGGAAGAGGGTGTGGCATAGGTCTTGCAACTCCACCTTTAAACAAACAAAAGCCGTGTCGTTACGACCCTATGCTCCACAATGAGACTACAGGAACAAACAAACAAACAAAAACAGCATGTCTGGTTAGTCATTCAATAGAAACTGTCATGCGAACAGCATGCTGTGTTGTGGTTGATCAATTAAAAAGTTGGAAGAATAAATGACTTCTGTCGCCTTTTGTTGGATGGTGATCACTAAAAAAGGCCTAAATTGAAAAAAAAAAGCCCAAACAAAACAAACGAAAAGCAACAACAACAATCGTGAATGCTGCCGGACACACATGGGTCAATTTAGCATAAACCTGCATTGCAAATCTTGCCCCTCATCAAATATTTTTCTTGACATAATGCTTAATGTTGAAATTGCCAGTCAGAACAACTCAACTCAGTTTTGGCGACAGTTTTGGTTGACGGCTTCTCATAAAACGGGGGAAAAAAAACAAAAAGAAAAAGTAACCCCCCAAAACAATAACAACAACAATATTGTTTGCCTTCAGGAAACGTTCAGTGTGGATAACAACCGTAAATTGATGTCGTTGTTGCTCCTTTCCTGTGCTTCACGATTATCATTAAGTAGTGTCTTTTTTCCATCACATCAATTGTGTTTACGAGAGGCCTTTTCTTCTTTCGTTCGCGATCCTAATCATAGATTTTGCTGATATTTCCTGGATGTCGTTTGAATATATATGTAGATTAGAACGCGTGACAGTCCTCGTTTCGTTTTGTTCATTTGTAAACAGTTTTTCTGCTTTTTATTCCCGAGAATCTCTTCCGAAATTCGCTGGCAATCGTTTTGCATAAATGGGTAACATAGTTGTTGTGTTTCCGAGCCTCGCATTATTTTGTACTTTCTGACTTCCCATAGCCACGCATTTATATATAAAAAAAAAGGTTTTACTTAAACCTCTTATTCTTCCAATAGATTGAACTAAGATTCTCTAAGATTCTGTAAGATTAGAGAGTCACTTTAGAGTAAAAGAGTCTGCATTCATCATGCAGCATTACATTCAGATAATGGACGACATTATTTCCCGAATTTTTTATTGCCTTCAGATGCCAAATCGTAAATTATTAGATTTTTGTGTATGGAATTATTATTAGATTGTTGAATATGAAACAATTTTTAGATTATTGAATATGAAACAATTATAAGGTTGTTGAATATGAAACAATTATTAAGTTCTTGAATATGAAACAATTATTTGGTTGTCAAATATGAAACGATAAGTAGATTGTTACTATTGTTGAGTATAAAACAATTATTTCACTGTCAAATATAAAGCAACTATCTGGTTGTTGAATATGAAATGTTGTTTGTTGAATGACAAGATAAATGATTACGGTAAATATCTAATAGATATATGACGCAATTCAAGTAATACCCCTTACCCAACAATCCCCCCGAATATATCATTCTTCATGTTTAATGGTCACAAAGTCTGTAAAATCACGAATTATTACCCTCTTAATCACTGAACCCTTTTTTTATTCAGATGACGTGATATGATTGCTGTCAAAGTTGTAAAGTCCCCAGGAAATACTTCAGGGTATTCATAATCAGTATACATATTTTCTGATCTAGACACATCGACCAAACACTTCCAAGTGTAGTCGTGTTCCCATCCAAATGCTTAGCTGACATCATCAACTATTTGAGCAGGTTTATGTCCCGATTTGAAATTGTGCTTGAGAATTGTCTGATTTCTTGGACAGAAACCTATAATTTCGAAATGCATCTCTATTTACTTTGAATCTGCAAACAATTACATCAGTAAATCATTCACTTTTGGCATTAATCTCTATGATGTAAAAACGATATTTTGTATGCAACTATCTTAGAGAAACATGAGAGTGAGTTGAGACCTTAAAAGGCAATGATGAGAATTCCTAAGTCTGCGAAAAAAACGGAGACAAAAAAAGAAATAAAGATAAAACGAGAGAAAATCATAAGAAAACAGTCACAGATGTACCGAGGAAATTGATAAATTGGCAGACGAGAGCAAAGAAGGGACAGAAAAGTATCACTCATATCTGCTATTGAAGCTTTTTTCGAATACTGATCGTTGTCATTTTTGGTTGTTCTCGGTCTTTGACTTGACGCCTGGAGGCACCGATAAAAGCATTATCCATTCGTATAATCTTGTAGTCGCTAATCTCCTGATTCCTCAGTGTTACCCCGGGAAAATACCTAACTCGTCCTGTCTTTATCATTCGCTTTATCGGGAGAAAAAAAAATCAAATTAAGCATAGAGGATCTTCACCCAACCAAAGTGCGCTGTAAACCCTTTACAGCCGGAATTATTTTTCTTTATTTTCGGTTATAGCTCCGGTGCTTAGGGCAACGGCTGTTTAAATCAACGAGTCCGATGGTTCCTGGCCAATCGAAGTTAACATCGTTACGCACAACCAGTTACAGGACAAGTTGGACATTCAACCCTCTTTTAGAAACTTCCATCTCGCTTTTACTGAACTGAAACTGGAAAGAGAGTCCGTTAATTGAACATTTGGCTCTTTATCATCGATGTAAATTCGGTTTGTGGTTCATTAAAAAGTGTTTCTTCTGGGAGGAAAGAAGATTCCATCTTCCTTCATCCGTTTTAACGGGTTGGTGGAGACGAAGTAGGTTACAGTTTATCCCATTGTCTGATGAGAAAATTCCCAAGAGGAGAAGAAAGAACAGTGGCTTGAATAGCTATATATTTTCCACCAGTACCAAAAATCACTGCTCGAGCCGCAGTAAAAAACAGAATTTCGAATGCCAATTTTCTGGGCAGGCAGCTCCTTCCGAATAGGAAAACTGAAACAATTGTCTTCTTACAATTTGGTCAAAGTATGGTAAATACTGAAGAGACAGAAGAGCAGTTAGTTGTAAGAATTGAAAAAAAAGAAGAGTTTTTGTGTTCCTGCTTATTGTAGGGTAAAATATAAAAGCTGTTTTTTTTAATCATATGAGGCATTATCAGCAATTGTCAATCTTTGACAACTTTTCCTTGGTTTTAGATTTTTTTAAGCAGACTGCTGTGAGTAAACAACGCAGACAAGAAGACAAAAAATAAGTGGGCGAGATCCGAATTGACGTCATTTTTACCTTGGAAAGCAGCCTATGTACGGTATTGCATCATATTTGTTACAAGTTAAAACACCCATCTACACCGGGTAAAGAATCTAAAGAATACAAAGAAAACTTAAGCTTTCAAACATGTGGTATAGTTTCTCTCTGCTCAGGGCTGTAACAAAAGTTTTAGTTCCTCAAAATCCCCTTCCTACATTTAATGAGAGGACTTTATAATATCAGATGCTGGAGATGAACTACTATTTACAAAAAAAAAAAAAAATCCTTTACTTTTGACTCCTTAAAGGGACGAAGATTCTCAAATTACTACTGACCCCTTAAAAGAAGGGAAAAGTCTACTTCGACTTTTGAACCTTAGCAGAAAGTGAGAGAAGTTTTCCGACACTTTTACCCCTTGTCCGTTTCTCAAATACACACACACACACACACACACATATATATATATATATATATATATATATATATATATATATAAATGCATATTTATATATATGTAAAAGCATCTAAGTAGAGAAATATATGGAATTTGCATCGGATATCAACCCCTAGGAAGGCATGAACTGGTTTTCCTCTGTTTATGCATCATTGTAGGGTGCATTTGGACCTGTTTGATAGGGATTCAATAAGAATCCCTATCAAACAGGTGTGTATTTGAGAAACGGACATATTTGGTCCGGCAAATGAATTATAAATTGCGTTATATCATATAGGAACTTGTTGAAATAATCTTCTGTCGGCACGCGGGAACATATCAGTCAATTTAGACAACATAGATTGAATAGACAATATACAATATAATATAATATAATTCAATTTATAATCTATATATGTACGACCTCCTCGATAGACATCTTTTAACACCATTTCAGTATACCATCGTTGAGAGGTTATGAATGTATGATAAATATAAGTGAAATTTTGGAATCAAATAATTTTGCTGACAAGACATGATTTGTTCAATGAATGAATCAAATAACCTTTTTTTTTTGGTTTTGCTTCTAGTTGTTTCAGTTAAAGTTCGAAATTTGTAAGAATTAAAACCGAGAGAAATAGAAAACTGATTTTATCCGTAGTTGATGATATTTAATCAAAGTGCTTAATCTCCAGCAAACTAAATGGAGCTATTGATATATAAAAAAAGAATTGCAAGGATAAATATCTGATGAGTGTTAATGTTTCAACAATTGGCAAAATGCAGTGTCACGGTGATGCTACCTCCTGATGGACACGGCTTCGGGTCCTGCTCATTTTCTTTATTCCATTACGTGGTCAGCTGTTCAATTCACTACTCAGCTAATTCCGGTGCCGGGCAAAACATGTTTCCAAAAAGATTGTCCCTACAATCATCACATTTTATCGGACATTAACTGTCAAATCTAACGATAAATACATTCCCATGAATGTATCGTGGATGTGAAGTGATCCAACAGAATTAAGATGAAAATAACCATTGGAGGGTGGAGTGAAAAACTCAAGAGATAGGTGCTGCACTTCAAAATCCCAGCATCAAAATGTGAACAGCATATTTTTCTCTGTGAAACCACGGCAAATATTTTTCTCTAAAAAAGAAGGCTGCATCTGTCAAAATACACCGAAATGAATGGTAATAAAATAATTTGAGACGTAACACATATCTATTGAGTTTTTCGCTTCACCTTCCAATTGTTATTCTCATCAACATAAATTCCTATTCATCTATGTTATATGAATGTTCTTTATTTTGCTAATTCAATGCCATGGATTTCATTGTGCAGGTCCAATGATTGCCGCATCTGTGTTCAGAAAATTATAAACAGAAGTCCCTATCAGATCGACACGACTTTCCTGCGTTTCTATCAGAAAATAAATTGAGCAACCATTTACAAATAACTAGATATATCAAATATAAAAAGATGCAGAGTAAAAAAGATGAAATTAAAAAAAATAACTCTATATCAAAGCATAATCATTATATTGTGTGCAAAATGTATAAAAAATATATTTGAAGTAAAAAATAACTCGCTAAATTAGAGAAATTGAACAAATTTTTTTTTCTGTGTAATTTGAATAATTATACGCAACATACATTAACCAGTACATGGTCATAGTTTTCCAAATTTCTGTAACTGAATTTTATATAGACTATGGCAGGATCTGCCTGTATGGCGTAATCTTTAGATATTCAAAGTCAACATCAATATCGCAAATAACCGCTGATATATCAAACATCCAATGCTATTTGAAAGGAAATGTGTGTACTGCAAGAGTTTTGCTCGAAACGGCATGATTTTCCCAGGTGAATGTATATTTGCTGCTGTGGATTAAAACTATGTCTGTCTCTTTCGTCTCTCGCTCTCCCTGGTTGATCTGCTCTCCAAATATATGTAGTTTCTTTATTTGACATCTCGCCAACTCTCTGGATTATTTCCTTGCAATAGTCGAATGTAATGACCAGAGGGAAATCTCTAATTTTATCACGAAACATTCTAGGGGCACTCACGCACACACACGAAAAGGTAGTTCCAACGCTACATCTTATGATCAGATGCACATACACAAATATATTCACTAGCAAATGTAGCAAGAGATAGATAGATAGATAGATAGATAGATAGATAGAGAGAGAGAGAGAGAGAGAGAGAGAGAGAGAGAGAGAGAGAGAGGGAAAATTAAGGAGAAAACAGGTGAGGAAACAACAGAAAATTAAAGAGGGACGAGAAACTAGAGACGGTCGAAGGAGAGAGAGAGAGAGAGAGAGAGGGAGAGAGAGCGAGAGAGAGAGCGAGAGAGAGAGATAGAGAGAGAGAGAGAGAGAGAGAGAGCGGGGGGAAAGCAATGAAAGAAAGAACAAAAGAGAGAAAGAAACCTAAATAGAATATAGAAATTACTTGGAAGTTGGAGGAAAGCTATATTATATAAATCAAACGACACCGGAAGAAAATCCAATGAAAAATGCATTGGAAACAGATTAGAAGAAAGAGAATGAACTAATGAAAGCAGCAAAGGAAGGCAGCGCCCCTCGAAGTGACAATTCAAGAGAAAAATCCAGATCAAAGGGAAATAATTATTTTTTATGCAGCCATATCAGAACTGTGGCGTGTTTGTCGTTTGGCGAATGCAAATCAACAAAGATCATCAATTCTCTTTCTGCGCATTCAACAGGTATCGAAGTGATTGAGAGGTTCTGTTTTGATGTGAGAGCAACACCGTCAACACCTTTTTACCCTGACAGACATCAAAAGATTGCAAATAAATTCCAATTCCTAATTCTAAAACAAAATCAACCAAAGACAATCCAAATATCCAGGCCAGTATTGTTATCGAATAGACTGATATCTGATGCCAACTGTTGATTTTAAAAGTATTCAAATGTACTGGGGAGTCGTGCATGGTGTAACGATTGATTGTGCAGACAATGGAATTGTCGAGTCGGGTTCAAACGCCTGCTGAGATTATTTACGTTCACTCTGCATAAATACCCTTGGGAAAGACATGAACCACCTCTCCTTCCCCTGCTATCGATGAAATAGCACGACAGACTAGACCCTGGCCTTGGGAGGGAACCAAACTCTGTATTGAAAAATAGGTGATGGAATCTCCAAGACAATACGACAGTATCATTCAAGCGATTCTTGCATCGAAATGGGTGCTAATTGAATTTTGTCAATTTATCGGTACACACGCTACATTTTGTGCATTTCTTATTTTGCCAGCACGGAAATTCAACATTTAGCAATATTTTTAGCCAATTTTTAGAGCTTTTTTTTTTATAGCAATTTCTGCCATTATAAATGTAGGTAGCCATCAAACGGCTATCAGTGATTATTTAGAGCATTTTTGCATCTTGACATTTTTTCACGGTAGATTTAGCGCAAAAATTTCTTTTTGAGTTGGCAACGCTACTTGCACCTAGCCTTCCATTGGACTATATCGGTGCAGTGGGTGGGGGGACTTGTTACATGGGCAACTGCTTGTCTTCCTTGTAACCTTACCCATGCCTGCACCCTGGAGGAACTAAAAACAATATTTCTCAGGTGCTGATCCATATTTTTCAGAGGGACTGATGGATGTAACCACTGCAAATTCATCTAGAGCAACTTGCGTAGCAATACTTTGCTCCAACAAATTCACAGTAAGTCTTACATCAGGAAGATCACATGGCTCGGAAACTATTTTAGCTTTTGTACGAACAATTTTGCTTTTATCTAAATTCAATTTGAAAAGAAAAATACTAAAGTCTATATGGAGAGAATACCCACAAAACCAGTTTATCCGAAGAAAAGGAGAAATTTACATGGATGACCTTCCGTAACAAAATTCGTCAATGGTTGAAAGAAGTGTAATGGAGTTAAACGTGTGTTTTGAATATTGTTCAATATTTCTTTTTTTTTACATATCATTTAATCTTATTTCATAATATCTACACACGGTTATCAACTGCTATCATTAAAAAATGAATGCTTTTCTTCCAAATGGATTCGATCCCAAGTCCTATAGCTGATCATCTGAACGCTTTAGATTACTGAGCCTCAGTAAGACTAACCAGAAGTGTAACTTATTTGATATTATGAATTATGATATACTGATTGGACGAATAGCTCAAAATATTCATTTTATATTATACAGATCAGTATCAAAACATCGTACGTTGTTTTTGAAAAGGAACAATGTTTTTAAAAATCTCCTTAAAGCAGATGAAAGCAAAGAAAACGGTAGATCTTTTAAATAAAAATAAAACAAAACGTATTTATTGAATTAATAACGATCCTCACGTTTTTTGTTTCGACTGATTGCTATGGACTGCAACATGACGTCATTGCATCTTTCTATTTTACTTTCCCTCTAAATGAGGCATTTTGAAAGTCTGAGTAATTGCAATATAAAGCGATACAAAGTCTCTTTGGGAGTTGGACAAATTTTTTTGTAAACTATTTCACTTGAAAATATACAAGAACAAAAATGAAAGAAGATGGGATTGCGATGAAAATTGATTATTAATTCAAATGTTTAGCGTTCTGTTATTTGTATTGTACATGTAATTATGAAGGTTTCAAATGATTAGTGCGCAAAGAAACAGATAGAGTGTAGTGAATGTAATGAACGATTATTGAAGCATTGGAAAACATCAAAACTCGATATGTATGTATATGTATATGTATATATGTGTGTGTGTGTGTTATTATTTAAAAGAAATCAAATAATAAAAGCAACAGATAAGTAGATTACAGTCTTATGGCACAGACTAATATCTCCCGCCCACGAATATGTAACAGGCATAATTAAGTCAGTATAAATCTAAGCAATGTGAACTCGAAAAAAAAAAAAAAGAAAAAAAAATCAACCTTGTTTTGGAAATTGAAGCCCAATCCTAAATCCTAAATCAATAAAGCCCCCAGAAGCTTTGAATGAACTACATGTTGACCAGACAGGAACGATTTTTCTTCTTTCTGATTTGTTAGGAAAGATGTCTGTTACTGATTAACTACAAAGGATGACAGACGATATTCGATTCCTTTTAAGCTGTGATCGCCCTTTTGTACAGAATTTATGCGCAAAAAACTTTTGGTTTTGCAATATGGACGGATAATATCCTTGATTTAGAGTAACTCCATGTTAAGTAGATATTTATCAAATTCTTAGGAGCATAATCTGTCGTTTTACTGAAGCTTATGATAAGCGTACAACAAAAGGCTCAACTGATGGTGGCTACTGATACTATGAATGACTGATATGGCAGGAATGGAGGGGTCAAAAAGAAAGAAAGGCAGTTCAATAAGAAGATGGGAAGGGAGGGGAGGAGGGTAGTTAGGTAGTTCAATAAGAGGATGAGAAGAGAAAAGAAAATCAAAATAGAAAAAAGAGTAGGAAGGGAAGAAATAAGATATTAGGCAGTCTAATGAGATGGTAAGAACGCAAATGAGCCAATGGCTGCTACTTATACTATATCAGTATGACACACACGTCTCATCACATATGTGAATTTTCACACAGAATGATTTTAATCTTTTACCGTGAAAGCAAGAAAAATCAAGTATTTACCAGGATCCCAGATACTAGCGTCGAGTCTAAAGGAAGGCTGGACTAGAAAGACCCCCCAACCCCCCAAAACAAAACAACAACAACAACAACAACAACAACAAAAAACAAAACGTCGTACGTGAAAATATTCTAAAAATTATCTGAGCCACTTGCATGGCGTGCTGCATTATCTTTAACGGCTTCCGGTCACTTGGTCAGACAGTTAGCTGAATGGACATGTAACTGAGTGGACCAATAGCCGAATCGAACAAATTAGTTTGTTCATTTTAATTTGTGTTAAATACAGATAGGAAATTATGTTATCTTTCTATATCTTCTTATCGTTCGTTTCATATGGTGATTATATTGCCAAAACAAAACAAAAATAACAAAACCAAAAAGGCCCAATGTTCGTCTTTCAAATGCCCGTTTGGTCAAATGTCTGATTACGATTTGTAATGCCTTGCTTATTGCATTTGGAGATTTTGTTTAAATGCACACGAGCATATGACCTGTATTTTAGAAAACGAAAAACAGAAATCGATTAAGTAACTTAAAACGCCTCTTTGATCAATGGGAATCAGATTCATTTATACCAAAACGAAAACATCTGAGTGAGATTTCTGTAGCAACGATTGAGAATCAATAAGAAGCCTTAGTTTAAGTCATTGGGTTTGTGTATGTGCGGATGTCTATGTGTGTTTAACTAGTTTTGATAAGACATTTAGACGCTCAAGGAGATTTTGTAATCCATATTCAATTCCACCCATTCTATCTATCTATCTATCTATCTATCTATCTATCTAAGTCTGTTCAGATCTATCTATCTATCTATCTATCTATCTATCTATCTATCTCAGTCTTTACAGTTCTATCTATTCATCTCAGTCTGTTAATATATATCTTTCTATCTATCTGTTCATATCTATCTATCGATCGAACAAGCAATATCCTACCAATATGTTACAACTTCATCTCATATTTAATTTATGAATATAAACTACTTTTTAAGCTCCCATAGTTTATGAGACAAATAGGATGACATACGCTGGATTTTATAAGTTCAAAATTGTAAGACGAAACTCATGTGAACGTGCGCCATCAAGATTACCTGCAAGTTTGACGCAAAAGGCTCTTGACATTTCAATTAGCTTGAACTGATTAGTATGTATTGCATTTTCTGTATTTCAGACGATTTTTAGTGTAATTCCACCTTATTTCAATTTTCTATTTTGACATCGTCATAAAATGTCCTGAACACGAAGTGGAGTGTCACATAACAAAAATGCATCTGATAACAATTAGGGTTGTAAATCTCATGGAGAGGTTTTTGTCTGTAAGCAGAGCATTCCTATGAAAAGCATCCGTTGAAAGGCGTGGCATAAAGTGAAGACGCAATTACCATTAGTTTATATGCGAAGCATTTTAAGCATTCCCAGACCCCCGTACCCAGAAAAAAATAATTAAGATGGTATGTTAAGCCACATCGAGGGAGGTTGGGATGGTGAGACTAACAAAGGACTTGCATGTAGGAGAGACAGAGAGACAGAGAGAGAGAAGGTGCACACTGCCTCTATAAAACAAATGCTGAACACTATTTCCGCTATTGTCCATTATATTGAACAATATATATATATATATATATATATATATATATATATATATATATATATATATATATATATATATAACCAAATGTTAATATCTATGCCTACGGCGGCAGAATAGAGTGATGGGTGGTTTAAAGGTGGTTTAAGAGCGTTATTTCAAACTTCAGCTTTAGCTCAGTCGTTAGAGATGCGTTGAGATGGCTTCCTGTTGAAGCATGTTCGACTCCTGCGTGACGTTCATTTTCTTTATTCTCTTACATGGTCGGCTGTTTGATTAGCTACACCATTAATTTCGGGCTTTGAGCGAAGTATATTTCCAAATAAATTGTCTCTATAATTATCTTACAAATATGTGTGTATGTATACGTATACATTTTGGTGTTTATTCTGTTTTTGTCGTCAGTTGGCATTAAGGAGGCTTCAACAAAGCAAAATAAAAACAAATGCTTTTGTTTCTATAATAACAGTTGTTTTAGCATGCATTTTAAAAATGTCATAATTAACAGGTTTCCCTTTATTAATTCAAATATTGAAGATTGAAGAAAATAAGCAACCTCAAGAGAGGTAAAAATAATTGTGTATGTTATGGAGAAGGCTTTGTTGGTGATCGGGGGAGTGGATTGTGAAGTTTCACGATACTCCACGGTCAGGTAGATCAGCTGAGGTGAAAAGCGACCAAAGCGTGACATTACTGGATATTAATCGACGTCATATGGGAGATAACACACTCAAATATTCAAATCAAGTGTTGGAAATCATTTGCCCAAGTTTGGTTATGTTACTTGATTTGATGTGTGAAGTTGACCAAGAGAAATCTACTGAACCGTGTTAAAATATTCTGTTTAAAAAAAAAAAGGTGACTTGCAATGACATGTGGATACTTTACAACAGCGAAGGAGGCAAGAGATGATGGAGTGAGTGATATGAACCACTAATAACCACATCAAAGCTGAGAAGATGAAGATGTGTCTATGGTACAATTGGAAGAGTGCCTTCTATGGTCTTTTTCCAGAGAGAAAAACGATGGTTCAAACAACCACTGATTTCAATAGATCAATTCAAGTCAGACATCGGTGAAAAGCGCTCGGAATTAATTCGTAATTTTCTATCCGGATAATGCTAGTCTATAGGTTCATTAGTGACCAGGTAGAAATTGCCTCTGCTTATCTATGAATCTCTCCCTCATGCACCGTATTCACAAGGTATTGTTTTTATCAGATAACCGCACACAAACATATATACTCTAAAATGGAACAGAACATTTATAACTTCATTTTTAGATGAGATCGATTCTTGGTTGGAGACAAGAAATCATCGATTCATAACTTGATTCGTGTGGAGGTTTTGACACAAATCGGATGATACGTTCAAAAAACACGTTTGTTGACTTCTAGCAACTCTCATCGTTGACAAAAACTCAGCAGATAGAATTTATTGCAGACAAAGCTGTAAACACGGTTGCACAGAGGTGATCTGAAAAAAAAACTTGAATTTATCATAATTTCAGTCTTGAACGGAAGCATCACTTTTCAATGAAATCACACATCCAGCAGGCACTCTGTTTCTCTCTTTTCCATGTTTCCAATAGAAACTAATACGATTGATCTTTCAATCAAGATTTTTGTGACTGATTCAACCATGGACATCCACTGCGTCTACTTTGCTTGGTTGTGGACTTTCCTATCCTTGCCTTTTGCTTTGTATTTTCTGAACTTCACAATTCGTTCCTTTTGATTCTCTTTGTTAATTCATGTTGTCACTTTCCAAGGATACATAAATAGTCGGAGAAGGTAATCTTATTTGTACTGTTCCGAAGACATCTACATATTTGTAAAGTCACTAACAACTCATATTTATCAATCTAATATTGATTGAATATCAATTACAAATACACTATTTCAAAATTGCCTTTTCCTTTACTTGTACACCTGTCACATACCTATATACGAGGGCTGTCCAAAAAGAAACTGAACTGTTGAAACAGCGCACTGATCTGACGTTTTAAGGTGCTCCCTATTGTTATGTCGTGTAGCAGTGACTTTGACCTTTTGCATACAGAAATCTACATCATGCTTAAGCGTACATATCGGTGTGGATGTATTTGTCCGTCGGCAAATCAAGTTCAAATTACGGTTGACGTATTTTGAGCTCATATCACACTTATTGACTTCCCCAATAGAACACGTCAGGGATTTCTATCTGCTGCTGGTACTATGTTACCTAGTACAACTTGTTGCATGTTACTTAGAGGTATTTGGCACTGCAAAGTAACCCCTTTGCTTTGAGGGATGTCAACAAGTAGCCAACACAACGATCTACTAGGTCATGGGATGATTAAATATTTGTACGATGCAAGTGTATGTACCTTTTCCACATGCAACATATACACATAGGAATCAATACAAATCTCTCTCTGTCTCTCTCTCTCTCTCTCTCTATCTATAGAGAGACACACACAGAAACATAGACAGAAATTTGTAGGAAAACAGGTTTGCTGTGGGATGACGCCGAGCTGAGTCCTCTTGCAGACCATAGATACGAAAAAAATTCCGATGCCGATTTTTAAGTTAGTCGGACGAGCGCAACACAATCTTCTTAACCTCAATTCCTCTCGATTCGGCTTGTCACCAGACTAAACTTCCTCCTTGTGAATGTCATAGCCCGAGAAATACGCCGAACGGTTGATGCAGAATTATGGCTAGTAAGCCAATCTTAAGGACGATTTATCTGACCCACGGGCATATACGACCCCCATCACTTCAGTAGGGAAATAAGAGCGCAAATTGACAACAACCCTCCACACTCACATACAAGTATACGTATTCTATTTGGTTAAGTCTATCTCGCATTGATGACCTCCCCAATTCACGTTGATTTGTGTTTTCTCTTGGGGCTACAAACAATCATAAATATTTATCAAGATTGGCGACAGGAAAACTGACAAAGTCTGTATTTTTTCCCCAGATTTTTGACACACGACACGAGTCTCTAATGATGCAAAGAACTAAATCACCTGCAACCATAAATGATATTTACAGGATGTACTTCCGCGTTGTTGCGCAATTTTGAAGAAATTGATTTTTTTTCCGTATTAGGTACAAATATTTGGTTGAATAAATATTTATAGGCGTCTACCGTAAGGTGATTGTCAACAAACTAACCCAGCGGATTATTTCAAGTGTAGTAACTTGGACTAACTATTGTAGTTTTGCGCCGAACGGAAGTAAACTAAATAAATATCTATATTGGTACCTGTTGTAGAGATATGAGTTGTAACTTGTCTAGCAGACTATTACGAGTGTAGTGAGACCAGTCCTCCTTGAATATCCCGTTATTGGAGGCCTGCACCAGATTAAGCAAGAGAAATATGTTTTCAGGACACTTGCCGTTGAGTAATAGCTATCAAGTTAGTCTTGCAGAACAAGTAATACTGTAATTAGTGCTTCATCAATAACAGAACAGCTGACAGTCTTTATAAAAGGAATTTACTACACACGCAACTCTGGTCGGATAAGAAACTTGGAAATTCGGAGTCGGTTAATAACCCTTAGGTTACCTTCCGACTCCAAGTTAACGATGCATATCAAATGGAAAAAATTCGAGCTGAAATTGCATTATTTGGAATTCGTTCCTCTCGTATTCTATACGGAAATAGTTTTACTTTTTATGGGATTTTTTAAACGGTCATTTAAAATTAATTTCTAAATTTATCCCAATCTCTTTTACGTAAATTAACAAAGACTTTCAACAAACGAGATTACTCAAGAGGAAAGTGGCATCGTTTCTTTTTTATTGTTAAGGTATCTGATTTTTTTCCGTTCTCCGCTTCTCAATCGACTATTTATGGAAAAAAAAACGATGCTTGATTAGTGTAACAAGCAGAATGGATTTACCAATGCGATTAACACGGTTGAACAATCCACAAAGCCCCCTGAGGTCAAACCGGAGTTTTTTATTTGTCGTCATTTAACCAATACTCCATTAGAAGTGCACACTGAAGTGAACACGTACATGAGAGCCTGGTGGGTCGGATGTGGTAGTGGCATATTTCGTACCAGCAACAGTAGTTTGGGTTTGAAGCCAGGTAAAAGCTATAGCTTTTTTTTTGGTGTAGGTTCTGCTAACTTGGAAGATTGGCATAGTACAATGTCCCTTTATTGGCCTTGTAAGATAGTAAGGTCAGGGGATAAGAATATTCATTAATTGAAAAGTACAGACCGAATGGAAAATGAAGGATAAGAAAATGTTTCAGTGAATTAAAACGAAGGTTGAGCAAAAGAAGAAGAAGAAGAAGAAAAAGGAAAAGAAGAAAAAGAAGAAGAAAGAGAAGTAGAAGAAAGAGAAGAAGAAGATTTATAAAATGATTAGGAAAATGAAAATAAAATTTAATAATTGGATTAAGAAGCAAGATAATACAAAGGAAGTAAAAAGAAATTTAACAAAATTTTGAAAGATATTAATTGAAATATGGAAAGGAGAAAAATGATAAGAAAAATTCAATGAAGGAGAAAAAAAATAGCAAAAAGAAAAACGAGAAGAAAAAGAAAGAAAAAAAGGAAAAAAGACCAATCTGCAGTTTAAGGCAGAAAAAGGATACAAAAAGGAAAAATTGGATGAAATTAAGCGGAGAAACGATGATAACCTAGAAAGATAAGGAAGGAAAAGAAAATGTGAGAATGAATGAGAAAAAAGACAGGAAATCATGAAGAGCAACGAAAACGGGGAAAAGAAAAATGCTAAAAATAAATCAATAGAATAAGATGAAATAGGAACAAAAAACAGAGGAAGAAACGAAGTAAAATAGACAAAAATAACAAAGAAAATGAAAGAAAATTTAGAAGAACAAAACATAGAAAACAAAAATACGAATAATCCTGCAATTTACAATTCTGCCATGTTTGTCACGTGACGTTATTTCCGCAAGACTAGAACATTTATCAGAAAGGAGGGTCAGATTCGAATCTTACCAAAGCCGAATCATCGAACCAGATCTATCTAATACGTCCATTGGTTTAATGAGCTATCGACATCTTTTCGATGCTGAGAGACAAAATGACAATTCCATCTATTTGTGAATTCATCTGCGTGACAATATAAGAAAAAAGAGCTCATTCTTTTCCATTTTATTTCATCATGTTGGTTTCCTATTCATTCTTTTAGTTAAGCAGAGATTCAAGAGAAATAAATATTGGTCTTGGTCCCCTCCTTCTCTTTTCTTCCTTCTTTCAAATTTCCCTTTCTTAATCCTCGCACACTTTTGTCTTCTTCTTCTTCTTCTTCTTCTTCTTCTTCTTCTTCTCATTCAATTATTTATTTGCTCTTTGTTTGTCTTATTCCTTGATTTCTTCGTTCTACTTCATTCCCTTCATACCAATTCTATTGATTTATCGTCTGCTTGAATAAAGAAACCGGATCTTTTCTAAAAAAAAACAAAACAAAAAAACAACCCAAAACAGTAAATACGATTCCATCGGGAAAAAAATGTTTTAAAAGAGTAAATATTGATTCCGTAGGAAAGAAGTTTCAAACTATCGAGTGAGAAATACAATTGGTGAAATGGTGATGCTCATTATTAAAGTGAAGGTTAAATTTGATTAAAGTCATTAAGACAGAACATCGTCAGATGTGCTGGGTTCAATTCTTTTGAAAGACCCAGTATCTTCAACATTTTGATGAGGACTGCCCCCAAGGGAAATCAGGTAACGTTCTTGCATGAATCTGGCAGACTGAAGAAATCACCCGGCAGTAATGTGCATGTCTTTGTGAATTTTGCTTTCGGTTGCAATAAGTTTGATCGCTCACTTCGGAAGCGAATGGGGTGCTATTTGAAAAGACAAGATGGAGGCTTTCCATCTCTGTCTTTCTTCATCGCAACATGTGGTCGCGTGATTGAACCTCGGGCAAAGTCACGATTCTTGACTTTCTGATCGTGGGTATGCTGACTTTTGAAAGTATTTCATACTTTACAGGTATACCAAAGAACTGAACTTCAAGAATTATGTGTGTAAAATGCATAACCAAGGTTCATGTAGAAGTTTTTTTCATCCGTATCCTATGCGTTATGTAATTAAAGAATTAGGCAAATAATTGAACCAATTGCATAAAAACTCTGATAGACAAGACGGTTAATGTCGACTAGGGATAAAGATGAGACGATCACATACTTAGCAAATTCAGTAAATTAGCCCTGAAAGAGGACAAGAACAGGCATGACCGGGTGGGAAGTATGGTAACTGTGCAAACGAACGTATTTTGAACAACAATGGTATATACAAAAACCAGAATCAATCTCAAAGAATAAAATGCAGGAATGAACCGAATTCAAACGAATCACCCAATCCAGGCTAGAAAAGCTGTTTTTGTGAAAAGAAAAAATGTGTGATCCATTGGATTTTATTGTCCCGACAGACCATTGAGTAAAGCTGAAGGAAAGTGAAAAGTCTGATAAAAATCTTGATCTTGTCAGAAAACTGAAAACGTTTGTGGCATAATAGCTGAAGTACCCGCCAACGTTTATTTCAGGAGTAAAGAAAGGGCTAAAGCTTAAAAAAACAAAGACTCGTAAAAAAAATTCTCCTTTAAATTCGATCCTTTAGAGAGGGAGTTTCCTTTCACTTTAGACCCTTCAAAGGCGGTGAAAAGACTCCCTCCTCTTATGATTCCCGAAGGGGAATCTTTCCCATCACTGTAATCCCCCCTAAAATGAAGTTTCCCCCCATTTTGAATTCGATCAATGTCAAATTGAACAAGACACTAAATAGCAAATCTCTCTCATTTATCGATGAATCTGTAAAGTGAACCAAATGAATTAGTCAAGACTCAATGTAAAAATATGTATGGGTGGATATAGCCCATGATGCACAGGGGATTATCTGCAGAAGAATTTCTGACGACAAAGTATGGATAAATACAGAATTGGCTCGTATTCCTCTAGCTTGAATAGAGCTTGTATAGACTTTGCCATGCTCGAAAATAGCTCTTCGAGTTCCTTGATGATAATACCCAGAATCCACATAGCAGCTATTTCTGTAGGATGCCCAGATGAGACAAAAGATTGTTTCCAGCAATAGGTGACAGAAATAGAGCTATTGTACCGTAACAACCGCAAGGGTGAGCGAAATATCAAGACACACCACATCGATCTTTGTAACGTACTTGGCTACATAGTCACAGGCCAACCAGAATACCTATGCAAACCAATTTCCATAACCGAAAGTGTCTTTAGTGGGTAGGTGATTGTTAAAAGTGGACCTCGTATCAATGGTTCAGTAAGTCTCTCTTTCTCCTGAATAACTCAACTGCAAAGAACGTGTACAAAGTTATCCTGGCGGAGCGAAGACATCTAATAGAGTCGAAAAAAGTGAATTCACGGAAACGCCCTGGATTTTTTCGCCACCCGTTCTTACTCTATTTTCAAAGTGTCCAGTTTATGATTCTACCCATCCCTAAGCTGAAATAATGTGTCACAGGGTTCACTTTCAACCATATGTAACACCTAATGGAGTTCTGAACCCGGACACCGGAAAGATAGAAAATCGTATAACTTTTGAGGTAAATAATATACAAAGACAGATGAACTCTTTTTCCATACAATTCCATCCTGTGGAGTTCAGAAGAATATTTACTTCTAAGATTTGAACACGCCTCAAGTCTATTTCAAGACAAAAACATCAAGAAAAGCAAGATTAAATGTTGAAAAATCCGATATTTCAGTTCTGATATTGAATTATCTATGCATGTAGATCATTTTGAAAAATAATTTGTCATTCAGTTGAAATAAGATAATTCTACCAGATGTCAACCACGATTTTCTGTTGTCATTACAGGAGAGCTCATTCAAAATCAAAGCCAAAATTGCATTATTAATTTAAATTGTATTTCGATAATTCTGAATGCGAAAGAGTAACCCCGGAACATATCCTAATGAAATTTTGAGTGTACTAATGGGGAACACAGGTATGTTCTTTACTAGTTAGTTTATATGCACCTCATAATTGATGGATATATATATATATATATATATATATATATATATATATATATATATATATATATATATATATATATATGTTAAATACCCTCACATTATTGGATGTCATTCTTTATGCTCAACAGATTTGACAAGTTGAATTGAATCCACACACTCTTGACCATGAAGAACTCATTTACATAACGTTTCTGAATAAAATGCTCTAGTTGTATTTGAGGAGAAAGCAGATCACTAAGAGACTGTGGATTAGGACGACAATTGGGTTGAGTTAGTTCGACTTTGACGAGGTCTTTAATAATGATAATGATGATGATGATTAGTAGTAGAAGTTTAGAGCTAAAAGGACTTAATTAACTCTTGAAATATGTTTTTTGACTCAAATGGTGTATCAACAGATAAATACAGGACACTCTGTGTAAACATATCATCAAGTTCTCAGCATCTCATGTGTGTTTCTCGTTTTTGTCATTATTATAATAAATATTAGTTTGAATCTTGACCTAAACTATTTTACCGACTTGTTTCTGATAGATTTGTTATTGACAGACTTGTAAGGGAAATGAGTTCATGTATCTTTGAATGGTGTCTACTTAAAAAAAATAAGCGATGCAATTTTCTATTTTTCGTATCTTGGTTCAAGTTCACACCTGGTGTAATATAGAGTTAAAACAAACCCCGATAGATTTTGTATTTCATGCTGTTTTTGTTCTGAAGCTACAACCCGTTGACAGGTCATAAAATAGACACTTCAATGCTTAGGGAAAATACATTACAGTCGCACCAGTTGGACCAGCTATAAAAATACCTGGAGAAACTCATAGAAATTGAACCGACAAAAATGTCGATATCATTCAATAAAACTCCTATAGAGAAAAACTGCTGCCAAAAAATATATTTTTATACGCTGGAACCCAAGGCTCAGTGAATCTGAAAAAATAATTGTAGGTAGAAAGCTAATTCTTATTGATGTATTTGGGAACGAAAGAAAGATCAATTCTCTGGGCAGTAAAATTGGTTATATGAATAAAAAAAAATGATGTAGCTCTAAGTTTGCAGCTGGCAGTCAATTGTTTAAAGAAATATTCTGATCCACTACGCCCCAGCTCTAATACACTGTGGATCATCTGCTACGGAATAGTGAATTAACATAGAATTAAGTAATTCAAAGAAGTGTCAGAGTGAAACCAAGTACATATTTGAAAAAAAAGTAATGTTAAATTGTAGACTGTGACCATGAACATTTCTCAAACTTTCATAGACGAAAATTAGGCACACTCAAGTAAACATTTAACACAAAATCACATTCACACAAAAGCAATTTAAGAAAAAAAAAAGAATTATACAGAAATAAAATTGATGCTTAGTTTTAATTTCCTAGTAATCTATGTGAAATGAACGGGCGGGATCAATTCTAATTGAAAGAATTGACGTTGCTCAGTCTCAGAAGTGATTTGAGGTGCCCTGATCCACTGTTTTACACACATATCAATGAGACAGATGACCTACTAAGAGCAAGCTGAGTGATTGCAGTTTGGATAAGAAATAATTTTAACAGAATCCTATTTTCACCTCTTATAGCAAAATTAGAGCATTCTGAATGCTTGCACTCTATAATGACAGTATGAATACATCTGAATAATACCTTTGGTTTGAAATTATGTCCCTTAGCTTACATATAGTATGGCAATGCTCACGAAGTCTTTCACAAAATCAGATGATTCACCGAGCCCCAGTTTCTTCTTTTTATACAACCGAACCGTTTCAAGCTAAATAAAAAATGACACTCCTGTTTTATTCATCTACTCTGAGATCCTCTTCCCCTGAGATAATGACTATCTGTGTAGGAGAAATATCCTTGGTTAAGCGATTCAATTTGCGAAAAGAGAAAATGCATAAAAATGTTCGCACGTGGTTATGTTGTCAGTTATCTTCTTTCAGGGGAAATAAGTAGATTGCTAGCAGATACGCAAATACAATGTAAAAATATTGTTAATTGGATTCTTGCATTTTCTCTTCATTTTTTACTTGTCGTTCCCTCATCTTCAACTTCCTTCTTATTTCTTCTTCTCCTTCTTCTTTGTTGTCGCTCTCATCATCATTATTACTCTGTATTATTCTCGTACTGGGAATCGAGTGACAAGACTCTACAAACATGCGACACTTTCCCAAATATCTATGGTGACTCCAATCCAACAGTGTCATCATCATCATCATCATCATCATCATCATCATCATCATCATCATCATCATTCTTTTAACGTCCGTCGTTGGACATAGATCTTCCCCAGGATTCACCACAATTCCCTATCATGGGCATTGCGGAGCCAGTTATTCCTGAATCTGTCAAGTTCATCTCTCCATCTTGTGGAGATCCATGTTGTGAGTCGTGATATCCATCGGTTCTTTCATTCTTGCAACATGGCCTGCCAATTGCCATTTGGTTTTTTTCTAGTTTATATGATGTCATGAACACCTATTTTCATCCTTATATACTGTGTTGTCTTGAGATCTCTCTATGTAAGGTTCAGCATGATTTTCTCATGTGCACGTTGCATACTTCTCAGTTTGCAGGCCTGTCTCTTGGTTAGGTTCCATGTTTCAGCTCCATAGGTGACTATCGGGAGAATGCATTGGTTGTATACTCTTCTTTTTAGGATTATTGGAATCATCTGGTTCTTGAAAGTTGAGCTTGCTCTGCCGAAGGCTTGCTATCCCAAAGTAATTTTTCGCTTGATTTCCTCCTCTTTTGAGGATCTCATGGAGATTCGTTGTCCTTGGTAGATGTAATGGTCTTCCTTGCTGAGTTTGTGCATTTTCTATCTTGACAGTTATGTTCTTATTCTCAACATGATTATTGCATACGATTTTTGTTTTACTGAAGTTCATGCGTAGGCCGACTTTTTTGCTTTCTTTGTTTTGATCGTCTAGCATTAGTTGGAGGTCGTGTAGGTTCTCTGCGAAAAGGACGATGTCGTCTGCAGATCTAAGGTTTCTCAAGTATTCACCGTCTATTTTGATTCCTCAATTTTCCCACTTCATGTTTTGGAAGATCATCTCAAGGTAGACTGTAAATAGTTTGGGTGAGCTGGTATCACATTGTCTTACTCTTTTTTGGAGCTGAAACGGTCCAGAGTCCTTATGTAGCCTAATAAATGAGTTGCTGTGGTTGTATAAGTGTTGCAGTACTTTAACGAATACAGGGTGTAATTATTCTGCGATCTCTAATTCTCCCCAACTCTTTGCAAGGATCTCCTGAACTGTTTCGAGAATCATACGAATTATGGATACGAAAAAGAGAAAAGCAAAGGTTGAACTTTATTATTAACGGTGATGAAATTGCAACTGCTGTAATCCATCATTCGTATTAATCATGCATAAGCTGTAATATTTCATAATATAACTTCTTATAACAATAGGGTTATTATCATGCTTATGCAATATTATTATAAGAGGATAACTTGTCGTCGTCGTCATCATCATCATTATCATCATCAGTCTATCGCTGGACAAAGACCTTTCCAAACTCTTTCCATGTTAACCGTGACTGTGCTAACTTAGAACAAATTTTCATCCAAGTATGGTTGAAGATTAAAAAAATTAAAACAAAAGTAATGTTCAGCAATAATGTCCCAAATGAGACGATTAGAATTGGGGGTGTAAATTTTGAAGGGATTAAGGAATACATTAGCTTAGCGTTAAAGTTAAAATCAGAGAAGGACGATGAAAGCGAAATACAACGAAGTTTATCAATTGGTTGGAAAGCATTTAGTCAATGTAGAAACATATTGGAAAACATCTTACGAATATGCTTAAGCTATGAAGTTTACAATGAATGTATAATGCCAGCGATGACGTACAAACATAGACACTAACAAAATAACTTGAAAACAGAATAACACAAATTGCAATGGAAATAGTTATGTTAGAAATAATGTTTGGAGAAAGCACATCTTGCGAAAAGGAAAGATACAAGGTGACGCAAAAGTTTTACATATGGGTGCCCTGAAGATAGTAAATGCAGTAGGAGAAGACCAGATATTGAGGAATGGGATGGAACGGTTTGCAGGTCAGAGATTTCCGAGGTCAGCACAGTCATGCTCGATGTGGATGGAGCTGAGAATGGCTTTTGTCTAGCAGCACATTTATGATGATTGATGGTGATAAAGTATTATTTATTATTTGTAATGTATTATCATCTTCATACCAATATTCATCTCAATATTCTCTCTGATTTTGTAATGTTGTCGTCTGGATTACTTTAATAATTACTCGTATTTCTGAATGATAGGTGCAACAAACATCTTCAAATTCCATCATTTCTTCAGTTCTCTTGTAAAATCCAGATCTATTTCAACATTTTCCCTCTCTTTCATTTTCCATCTGTAGTCTGCTAGAACAGCGGTATCCACTGTCTGATAAGTTTTCATTTTTTTGTTCACATTTCTCCTGGTCTGGCCAGCAAGACCCTCACTTCTTCTTCTTCTTCTTCTTCTTCTTCTTCTTCTTCTTCACATCAAAGATGAGTGACATTAATCGCTAATCCAGTTACAGCGAGTCTCAGATTCTTCATTACTCTCGTGTGAACAATTGATTACTCGCCTCAACAGATTTATAGATTCACATACAATTGCAAAATGTTACAACTCCACGGAACGCAGATAATTTTCTCTATTTTCCATAGTTTTATCCAAAAATTCCGTTTCCTATTATTAGTATCATTTATATTCTTATTTTGATAATTTATTTCCCAGTTGAAAAATCATTTTTCCCGTCCTCTGAACTTTCAGATTCTTTATTGTCTTTACTTTTGTGCATCTCTTTTTCACATCCTGCTTTCCATTGCAAATATTCTCTTCTCCCTTTTCATCGTTCCATATTTCTTTGCCTGCTTCTGCATCGACAGTTTTTTTCAACCACGGAAGCTTCCGGTTCAGATCATGCGTAATGTCCAATGCCAGTGAGACGAAGACAATATTCAAAAATTTTATGTTCTGTCAATCGTCTGCTCCATTGAATTCCAAAGAGATGTCGCCGATCTACAAAACAGAATCGTTTTGGCTTCTTTCTATTTTCTTTTCAAAATTTCTATCCAGTTTTATAGCCGATGATGTTTTTGATGAAAACTGAATGCAAAATTATCAGGCCTTATTAGTAGGTAAGGCAGAATCAAAAGAGTAAAGAAAGAAGATGTACTTTGGATTTTTCAATATTTTCCTTTTCGTCTTCTTTGAACAGGTGAAATGAGTTATAATTCACTTCCTTTTCCCGGCTTCATCTTTTCAGGTACTTACATTCCTCTCCCCCTGTCTGTCTGTCTGTCTGTCTGTCCGTCTGTCTGTCTATCTCTTTCTCTCTATCTGTCTTTCTTATTCTTATAAAAGAATTAGGTAAGGGCTTCCATTATGAAGCGATTAAACATTGGCAAACTCCCTCGCCTCAAATTGTACGGAAAATCTTTTTTTGGCCTCGCATCTTCGAAGTGCTTTAACATGGGAAATTAAATAAATCCAGGTTGTTCTCACTTGTTACATTATGTTTTAGTTGGGGATGTTCAATTTACCATAAAACCAATATGCTGAATTGAACGCTTACAAAATTTAAAATGTATTTTAATAACGTTTTGTAGAAGGGTGAGCAAGGGGCTAATGAACAAACATTCACATTTAGGAGCGGATCCTACAAATTTACTAGGTCACCCCCAGTATTATAGCTATTTGTACATACCACAATATATCCAAGATTTCTCTTGGATTTCAACTGAAGATATGTGGGAGGGTGCACAGTGCGCAAAGGAAATTTGTTTACATTTTAGGGTGGATCCAAGAAAATTTCATAGTTGCCCCTCCATAGTCACCGTCCAAGAATTTTAATTAAAATGAATTACATTGAAGATACTCTTTTTCTAAGACGCAAGATTAAAAAAATTATTCCTGATGTGGGAATTCTATTTACGATGCATATTTACTGCTCAACTCGACCCTCTCTTGTCGTCAATCGTACGAAACTATGAATTCGAAGCATTGTGTTTAGTTCCCTTGAATTCCACAGCCCTATCATCCAACAGAATTGCACTACTATCGAAGTATATATTTTAGAGGTGTTACGCCGTTTATGTGTGTGTGCATGAAAGTTTGTCTGTCACACTATAAAAAAGCATTTTAAACATGGATACAGTCCGACCACATTCGGAGTCCAGTTTTGCATCAGGCATTTTAGAGACATCCACTCAGTTTCATTAGCATACAAACATGGGATAATATTGATCCTATCACCTTCGAGGAGGGGTTATTTTTTTCTGAAAACCTCTACTTTTTACATTTCTAGAACATTTTTTGCAAATCTATCTTCATATCCATTTATCATCCGTGATGTCTATAATTCTTTTTTAATTTATAATGTTGAATAAATATTTCAAAATGTCGTCATTGATCGAGTTCATCATGATTTTATTAACTACTCGTGGAGGTAATAATATTATCTTGTAACCGATGGTAGCAGATTCAAGTTTCACGTAGGGATTCTATTGAATTTTTCAGGCTGAGCCGAACACCATTGTTCTAGCGTTGCACGGTGAACGCCTATTCTTAATACTATTGACGTAGAATTCATAAAATGTACCGAAATATTAGACGTGGTACCGAAGTGTAGAACAGAAGGTGATTAGTACGTCAGCCTTGTTCCTAAATGCTGCCCCTCCCGTCAATCACACCCTAGCTTACATTACATCCGCATGTACAGGAAAAAACTTTGAAGTAGCCAAGAGTGACACAAGCAGAAGTGAGTCAATGGATAAAAAATAGATTTTTTTTAAATCAATACTTATCTATCAGAATTTGTTTTTTGGTTTTGTGACTTTCAATAAATGGCCTATTTGTGCATCCATCTTTATTCGTTATATTTCATTTTTTCAAAGAAAGTATGTTCTTTATGTATTTTTATTGATAGTTTGAAGAATAAAATTACTGATAAATATTGGCCAAATTACTTTTGATTAAGAGATTGCAATTATGTACCTGTAAAATGCTTAAATACGTAGCTTCCTATTCCTGGCTATAACATTTTATGCATTTACAAGATACATTCTAAGGTATTTGATGAAATTTCATTTCTATCGATGTGTAAATATATATACCGTTACCAAAAATTGAATCTAACCTACATAGATGGAGACGATAGAGTACACATTTACAATAGATACTGGAGTGCCTAGCTTTATATTTTCAGGTGTAACCTTTTATATATGACGGATAAAAATCCATAAGATACTCTGTTAGAAGCGAGATGAAACTTCCATTCTAAAAGTAAGTATATATCTTTACCGCTAATTAAATACATTGTTAGAAAGCAGATGAAATTCCCATTCCAAAAATCATCAAGAATCCAAGATTCTTTGTGCTGACGTTTTTAAAAATATGTTTAACCACTTTAATTATCTTGCAACGAAACCTATTTAGAAAGAACGCAGAATCACAAGTACACCATAATTAAAAATGACGTCACTGGCAATACAATGCAGCAATAAGGTTTTTCTATTTTTTCCACAAGTTTCCTTAATTCTGAAGTAGATCCTGAAATCAATATATCATTCACCATAAAATGTAGAATTTAATCAGGTATAGAATATCCTAAACTAGATGTCAGTAGGTCTTTTTGGGTGTTTGTAAGGTTCAAGTAAATCGTCATACTTTATTAACAAAAATCGTCTGCCATCTTCAAGTATGGCTGATGACATATCACGTATGCAACATTTTTGTGAAAAAGTGTATGTTCTTCTGGGATCAATCGACTTTTATTTGCCATCTTTTTTCTCCTACCCTACATGTAAAGCACTAAACAAAAAAAAAAGCAAAAACAAAAAACAACAGAAATTTTGACATCTAAGCTCATGGTCTAGTAGTATAATATTCAAGTCTCAATGGTTATCTCCTTATATATATATGCCATTTTCAAATAAACAAAAGAAAAAAACCCCTGATATATATATATATATATATATATATATATATATATATATATATATATATATATATATATATATATATATATGTTGTCGACGGCTCACCAAAAAGCGAGTAGGTAAGAATGCACTTTGGCTGTAGAGATTTCACCAATTATTTTATATATATATATATATATATATATATATATATATATATATATATATATATATATATATATATAAATATAAAATCAGGTAGTTATATAGAGGCACACAACACAGACACATAAAAAAGTATATTGTTAATCGACTTCTTTTACTAACACTGAATCCTCTAAAATGCAAAAGTCATGAGCAAAGAAGCCATGCTCAACAACATATACTTGTACTGGGAGGGTCATAACATTTTGAGGGTAGATGGCGATCGTTTACCAAAGGTTTTACTCATCATTAAACTGTCTACGTGTCAGAGAGACAAGGGAAATCCACTCAGGGGCTTCAAAGATCCCTCAAAGGATACATTCGTCTCCTTTGGCATTGACAAACAGCCACAGACAGCAAATACAAGTTGACAAACATTGAATTGATTCCAGATTTGACTGATTCGTCTATTGATCATGTTTAGTTATTTTACCTTCTTGTGTTATAGCATTGTGTATTATCTGGAGCTGAATTTATTTGAGATGTGGTAGATTCATGTTGTAACAATCAAATCTAACGATTTCACTCTTGCGTTACTTCATTTGTTTATATGAATTTGTATTTATTCGAGATATGGCCAATTTGTTGAGTTCTATTGATTACATTTTTTTGTTCCAGCCTCTTCCGTTGCAGCAGTCATCAATCAGAAACTGTATTTATTCCCTACAGTCATCACGCTAATGAGAAGATAATCATTAAAAAGATTTGAAAAGAATTTACTCCGGCAAACATATGACCTGCCCTCTGGCCGATTTTCATGGCGTCTCTCGTCTTCAGACTGTGGAGACGTACTTGCATATAAATATGGAGACCCTCTTCACAAACATCGCTAATGGCAAATCCTCAAAGAAGGCGATAGAGTAAACGAAGAAAAGTGATATAGATCTAAAGAGAGAGGAGGGACGAAAGGAAGACAGAATAAACAAAAAGAACGAATTAAGCAGAATGAAGGAAGAGGGAACAGAGGGAGGAGAGGAAAGCAGCATAGTGGAAAAAAAAAGGAAGAGAGTTCAACGGATTGAAAAAAGAGGAGGATTAAAGAAAAAAAGGAGTTTAAAAAGGTAACGGAGACATAAAAAGAAATGAAGAATAAGAAATGAAAGGGACAAATGCTCGAAGAAGACTATGAGGATAAAATGAATGAAGGAAAGAAAGGATGAAATGAGGGCAAGAGAAAGAAAGAAGGAAAGAAAGAAAGAACAGCACAAAGGAGGAATAAAGATGAGTAAATGACGAAGAAAGAAGATAAGATGAATGGGAAAAAAGAAAGTAGAAAGAAAGGGAAAAAGAGAAAGAAAGTTACAAAAAGAAAGAGAAAAAGATGAAAATAGAAGACATCAACGATAAAAATACGGTGTGGAAAAAGAGGAAAGGGATAAAAATAGGAGGTGGAACAAAGAAAGAAAGACCGAATAGAAGAAAAGGAAAGGAAGAAAGAAAGAAAAAAGAAAGAACGAAAAAAAAGAAAGAGAGAAAGAAAGAACGAAAGAAAGAAAAGGATAGAGATGGAATAACAGAGCTGCAACATGGTAAAACACCACCCCTACTTCTAATAGTGACTGAAGATGATTACTGCAACTATTATATTCTATGTATAATAAATACCATTATTTTGAAAAAAAAGTGTGAATGTATTCATTAATTAGAATGAAATAAGCCATACCGTATATGAGATATAATTTTTAACATATAAGTTTGACTGATCAGTTCGGCTCTGTCGGTAAACAAGTCGGCTAGCAATCGCTTAGTCTAGGTTTAAAATCATTGTAGTTTGCGTAAATATATTCATTTCATATTAGAATGAAATAAGCCTTTCTAAGAAAATTTTTCGTAGATACCTAAGATTTGCAAATCTAGCTCAGTCAGAGACACAGCTGCTTACAAAGCAGTTGGACGTGATTTCAAATCACAAGAGGGGGAAGTCAATGTTATATATCGGTTTGGATTTGAATTAACGCAATGTTAACTACAATATTGAGGCTATCTCTTCCCAAACCTATAAAACGTTAATGTTTCCAAGTTATTGAATGTTTTTCCCCTCCTCTTTGCTTATAATTTGTGCTGTTGAATAATAGAAGAAGTGGAACGATTTCCTTTATTCTATAATACAAATTATAAGCGATCAACAACACTATCTGAATACATATGGAAATTAAAGGAGGTGGGTAACAACAAATAACTGGGGAATAATATCAATAAAAAGTGTGTGTTTTGCCTGAAAGAAAAATTAAACATCACTCATAACAAACTACTAGAAAAACTCCTCAGTAAAAGAAAGTAAAATAATTTCCATATGCAGACACAAAAACGATTCTATATTCAATATACAAATAAAGAATAACAATTCTAAAGACTAAAATCACATAGAATGCAGTGGATATTTAAAATCACAGATAATTTCACTCTCATATGTAAAACGAAAATTGATAATGACGTATATAAAAAACGTGCACAACGTGAAAAGAAGACGATGGAAAACGAACAAGTCACGTGATGTAGCAGAACCACGAGAGGAAATAACGTTATTAAAGAAAAAAAAAAAAAAGAGATTTGTAAAAAAGATTCTATCGCTTGGAAAGTTGAAAAGATTAATGAAACAATCTGCCAGACTGTAGGGATGTACATGATAAAATAAAATTATATATTAAATATTTATTTGAGGAATTTTATCGAAAATATCGGGTACTGTGTATTGTTTCCCCTATACTTTATTATTATTAAACAATATATAATTTTCCTTTTGGTCTGATCGTCAGTTGTTCATCATGTAACTGTCTTGGGGATCTAAAAATAAAACAGTTACATTAACATTGCACCCAGCACTTTAGATCAAACCCCAAGAACGTTTCTTATCATGTACTTTCAGTCATACATGTAGTTTGTCATTTTATTCAAGGTTTTGTTTGTATTGTATTTTGATATTATTTTATACCATATATATATTTTTTGAAACCAGGGTTACTTACGTAAGTTGTCCCAAGAACATTTTTAGCAATGAGGGATCAATAAGTATAACAACAGAAATGACTCGCTGTCATTATTTCTATTGATATTCACCTATGTGAATATTAAATCCTTTGTGTCGGTTTTAATTTCTTAATGCATACAAACCAACTTTATGATATCATCTTTATGAATACTAATTACATAGAAAAATGTTTTCGAGTGTCTACCAACAGATTCAACCGAAGAATTTGACAATTTTTCCCACTAATATGAATGTTGATTTTCCACATCGTATGACATCAAACTTCCATCAAATGTTTGTTTAACACTTTCAATTATAAAACACAGTATCTCTATGTATATGGCTGAAACGGAACGAAACCACTTCCCAGCGGGTAGTAACACCTTCTTTGGGCTACTCCATTAGTATACTTAAACAATTTGTTACATGGCATTCCATGTTCAATCTCCCTACCCACCCAACTACCCATCAGTCAGACAAATGTACTTGAGCCAAATGTTTTCCCCTTTCCCTGTTTCCAGTCAATGCAATGATCTTCATCATTGACAAAGACTGGATCCATCGCTTTCGGTACCCGATTCCCTTAACATTAACACACAACTTTAATATCCACTATTCATTCATTCTCTTTTTATACTCTCCTTAAAATATTTTTAAATTTTCGTCGTTATTTCACTATGGTTAAGATGATAAGTTTAAAAGGGATCACGATATCTAATCATGGCTTCATTGAATTGTCAAGAAATACTTTCTAATTTCAACACCTTGATTGAACAACTAAAGAGACAATTTTTGGTATAAAATCAATAAAACTTAGAGTTGCTCTAGCGATTCACAAATATTCTGATAACATTGTTTTGCAAAATATATTAGCTAGGAAACTATCTCGTTTATCAAGCAAACAGTATATATATATCTATGAGAAAAAAGAGAAAAAAAAGGAAAGCCAAACATTTTAGTTTAAAAATATCATAATGTATAATAAACCTTAAACAGTTTCGTCATTGATGCAATTATACAACAAGGCGCCCACCCTGTATATGTCAGAGTACTGCAACATATCTACAGACAGAAATTCGTTCATCAGGCTACATAAAGACTATGAGCTATTTCAAAGAGATTAAGAAGTGAGATAAGGTTATACAAGCTCGCCTAGAATCTGTGCAGTCTGCCTCGAAATGATCTTCTGAAACTTAGAATGGGAACACAAAGGAATTGGGATAGACGGAGAATACATAAGTAACCTCAGATTTGCTGACGACATTGTCCACTTATAACTTTAACGATCTCCAGATATTGTTAGACGAACTGAATGAAGCAAGCAAGAAAGTTGGCCTCCATAAGAACTTCAACAAACATATTAGGGATAATGACAATAAGATAAAAAAAAAAAAAATTAGACCTTTGCAACTGCCTGACATCACGTCTCACAACGTGGATCCCCAGAGATCAGATGCAAGGTTGTGGCCAACAGAAAGTAAGATGGCGTGATGAGCTAGATAAATTTAGGAAGTATTGGCTCCGCGATGCCCATGATAAAGAGGTCTGGCGAGTCTTGGGGAAAATCTCTCTCTTTCTCTTTCCCTTTCTCTCTCTCTCTCTTTCTCTCTTTTCTCTCTCTCTCTCTCTCTCTCTCTCTCTCTATATATATATATATATATATACACTAATTAAAAAGAAGCGTTAATTTAATGTCAGTCTCGAATGTTTTCATCTCGAATGTATTTGTCTTGTTTTTGTCAAAGAAGCTCTAAATTACAGCAGAAATATCGGTTATTTTCGGGCTGATCTATTAGCAATAATGGTAGAATTAACACTGTGTTAATTCATTTCTTTTAGATCACTTATGTTCTTTTTAAAACAACCTTTCTTATCGTCTCTCTTGTTATCAAGTGGCTAATTAGATAGCATCGCCAAGATTTATTTCTTTGATTTAAGCGGACATTTTCTCATTATCTTTCATTTGTAATTTATTTCTTCATATACTTTGTTTCAATCTCTACTTGCTTTGTTTGTTATCGCCAGATCTCGCGCTCATTTTAACCTGAACGAGAAAATCGAGTCAAGTTTTCACAGCGTCTGTCTTATCTGGCCACCGTTGTCTTTATTTTTCAATCCTATTTTGTTTTTTCTTTGGTTTCCGTTGATTATTTCGAAATATGTCGATGAGCTGATAATTTGGAAAGAACAAGGGAAGAAAAAAAGGAAATGCATTTGGTTGAGAAAGAAGAAAAGAATAAAAAAGAAAGGGAGGAAAGAAAAGACACAAAAAAGAGACATTGGAAGAAAGTCATGCAAAAAAAAAAATAGATTTAGATTATAAATACTAATGAAGTTGATAAAGAAGAAAGGAGGGTGTGTAAAAAAGAAAGAAATAAAGAAAGAAAGGTAAAAGAAAGAAAAGTCATAAAAAGAGACAAAGAAGGAATGTCATGTAAAAAAAGAGATTTAGATAATAAATTCAAATGGAGTTGATGGAGAAGAAAGGAAGGTGAATAAAAAAGAAAGAAATAAAGAAAGCAGGAAATAAAGAAAGAAAGAAAAGAGAAAGAAAGGCAGGAATGAAAAAACACAAAAAAGAGACAAAGGAAGAATTTCATGCAAAAAAAGAGATTTCGATTATAAATACAAATGGAGTTTGATAAAGAAGAAAGGAGGGTCTGTAAAATTGAGAAATAAATCAAGAAAGAAAAAAAAGAAAACTGGAAGAGGAAAGAAAAAATGAGATGAGAAAGAAAAAGAGCTCATCGAATGACTTTTAATGCAGGAAAAGAACAAGAAAGAAAAAAGGAAGAAAACTGAACTGGTTTGGTGGTTAAGATACTTGTCAATTTATAAGTGCAACCGGCCAGTCGTCAGTGTTTGAGCCCCAGCAAAATTGAGGATTTTGAATGATGATATTCAAGGCAGTGAGATACTTCATTTGGGAGACTGGCGTAATACAATCTTCTCACTCTTATTTCTGCCCTCCAGCCTTGTGCCGGACTGCACTAAGTTTAATAAGATTTGTTACATCTACTTGGTCGCACCATCATCATCATGAGCGACAGTAATCTATTGCATAGATTCTACTGCAATTTTCCCAATATGAACATGAAGAATCAAACATGCATCATATTTCCACCCATGATTTCCACCAAAATAAAGTGAAATTATTACCCTCCGCTGAACGATTCTCAAAAAATATGTGTACACAAGCAATAAAGATCTGATGAATTTCTAAAGGTATTTATAAGATTCCCTGACCAGAGATGACATTGGGAACTTTATGTATATAAATTGTGTGAAGACCATTGCTCATTAAAATGGAACAAAATGCCATTCAGTTTTGCCCCTAAAGAATTGAAAAAGTTTTCAAAAAATTGTTTGATAACTCCTATTTGTGATATTACGGGTTGTATTAACGGTTGATAGATCTATAATACTCAACCAGACGGTAAAAAAATACGAAATCTACTCGGAAAGTATTCAGCCTTTAGGAATATCCCGAGAATCACTTCTGCAACCTCAATTTAATTGGACGACCGATCAAAGTAGAACTTGCATCGCATATGTGATCATACACTCTCTCATGGGGTTACTCATTCGGTAGTGAGACACCATTGAATAAACTTGTGTCCGGTGTGGCCGTTGCATTTGCAATGACCGAGCGAGTAGATTAACGAATAAACATCAAGATAAGTTTGGCAAAACATCATCTCAACTACGTCTCTCAACCCGCTTACTGTCAAGATTTGGCCACCTGCTACTACCACTGGCTATTCCCAAAGTCGGAATCGCCGCTGAAAGGGAGTCTTAAGACTGGGGACAAGATTGAGAAGAACACAGTGAGGCACCAAGGTGCCAATGCCCTAGGTAGGCTCTTTTTCCACTAATATTAGACGCCTTGAAACATTACAGACAATAATAGATGTTGAAATTAATTAACAATTTTCTTTAATCCCCTATCTCTTATTCAGTCCCTTTTTTTTCTTGTTTGGTTCGTGGATTCTCACATACATTGACGTGTGGTAAGTCCTCTTAAGGTATTAATTTTGTCTATTAGATAATCCCTTATAAACAGAAGCTGATGAGGAACTAGGAGGATGCAATGAGTATTCAACACTGCTTCTTCGTCCAAATCATCCATCCGAAATACCAATGAAAACTCAGAAGTGTCCACCTTGAATAAGTATCTAGAAACCCTGGGTCATTATCAATCTTGTATATGGAGGCCCTTAATGGCTTTTATTTTTCAATTCACTTTTGAGTACTAATTTCCATCTGTGCATACAGCTAACTTGTTTTATTAGGATTAAATTTTTTCTGATGAACAATAATATCAGTATTGCATTTTTTTTGACGGACCATTATATCATTTATCTATTATTTTTCATTTGATTAACAATAATACCAAAATTATCTAAAAAAAAAAGAAAATACTGTTACTATCATTTTTTATTTGATATGCAATAATACTAGTTTTATATTCGTTTTGATAAACCATTATATTAGTATTATATTTTTTCTGATAAACCGTAGTATTATTAATGTAGTTTAAAAAAATAGAATCGTATTATTATCAATTTTTCGATAAACCATTGAAAAACATTATATTCATTTTAATAAAGAAAAATTTGAGTACTGTATTTTTTTGGTAAATAATAATATTGGTATCATATTTTTTGATGAACGAATATATTAGTGTCATTTATTTGATAAACCATTGTAATGACATTAATATTTTTCGATAAAGAATATTATTATTATTATATTTTTGATAAAAAATAGTATAAATTCTATATTTTTTTGATAAACAATAATGTTAATATGATATTCTTCTCGTTAAACAATAATATTAGTATTATTTCCTTTTTGATAAGCCATAATATTAGTATCATAGTTATCTTTATAAACCATTATAGTGGTATATTTTTTTGATAAACAATAATCGTAGTATTATCTTTGTTTTTGATAGATAATATCATTAATATGATACTTTCCCGATAAATGACATTATTAGTATTATATTTGTTTTTGAAAAACAATGATATTTGTACACACAATAAACAATAGTATCAGTATCGTATTTTTTTGATAAACAATGATATTAATACAGTATGTTTTGATAAATAATGATATTAATACAGTATGTTTTTGATAAACAATAGTATAAGTATTGTATTTTTTTTATGTACAATGATATTACTATTGTATTTTTTTTTGATAAACGATAATATTAGTATTAAATCATTCTTTGATTAGCAATACGGTTAGTATTATATTTCCTTTGATAGACACAAATTTATACTATGACTTCGTTCCTGGCAATCTTGTTTGCAGGTATCCGTTCCACTTTTTTATACTTTTTTGCCTTTAGAAAAACTGGTGATATGCAAAAATAGCATTTAGCATTTATTTTGCAGCAGGCCATTATAGTTTATCCCCTTCCCCTTTCTTCTACATCCCAGTCCCTTGAACGTCCAACGCTCTGAAAGTCCATTAACGCAGCCTAATGTACTATCAACAACATTTTGAAGTCTGGGAAGGTTTAAGATTTTTTTTTTTTTTTACAAATTAATGGTAATTGTTTTTTTTTGCTTGAGGCCATTTTGGAAATGATTTTTTTTTATTTTGATAGGAACATTCCACTTTCGGATAGTGGGGCAAAACTTGTATTTGTTTTGTAGACATCTCTTTAAAAAGGTGACAGAAATATAGAGGACTTTTGCAAAATTTGTTACCGACACAAAAGCATGTCTAATTTGACTTCTGTATCACACCAAAGAAAGACATCGCCCCAAGACAAATGTCTTTCGGTTGGACAAGGGATGAAAACCTAAATTATACAGCTAACAATTTCTCTTCATATTGCATTACGTGTCATGTGTTAAGTGCTTAAGAGACATTTATGTATTCCCTTCGAAAGACTGCCATGACAGATTGGACGTTGCTGGTCGACGTTAAGTGTTATTTGCTTTTCTTTATTCTAAATGGGGCCTGTCAACTGACGAATCGATTGATTTTGTGAGCAGGTAAGTATATCTAGTGTGGGTTGAATAGCCTGCTGCATTATGGAGAATTTGTTTCAATGCAACAAATGTCTGAAAGGAAGAAACTACAAAACGAAAAACATCACAAGGAAAGATAAATTAGCAAATAATCCTAAATCTCAAGAGGGCCTTGTCGTCCTTGAACCTCGTTCGTATATAGTAATTAAACTCGAGGCGTTGTTAGCCACAGAATGGAAAACGGAAACGGAACGAAGTAGCGAGCTAATTAACCGTTATATATATTTCATATCAAGGCTTTAACAAACAGGACTTATCGCATTTGAAGAAGAAGAAGAAGAAGAAGAAGAAGAAGAAGAAGAAGAAGAAGAAGAAGAAGAAGAAGAAGAAGAAGAAGAAGAAAATGAAAGATGAAGGAGGGGGAAGAGAAGTAGAAAAAGAAAGGGGGAAAGATAAGAAGGAGAAAAATAAAAGGTTAAAGAAAACAAAGAAGTGTATAAGAAGGACAGAGAAGTGAGGAAATCGAAGAAAAAAAAGGAAAAAATGAAGAAGTACTGAAGAGTGAAGAGAAGAAAAAGAAAAAAGAAAAGAAAGAAAAACAAAGGGATAGGAAAAGTGAGAAGAAGAAGAAGAAGAAGAAGAAGAAGAAGAAGAAGAAGAAGAAGAAGAAGAAGAAGAAGAAGAAGAAGAAGAAGATGAAGGAAAAGGGACAAAAGAAGAAAAGGAAGAAGGGAGAAACTGAAAGAGAAGCAGTAAAATAGGGAAGAGGAGAAGAAAAAGAGAAGAAAGAAAAAGAGAAAAAAGAGAAGGAAGAAATGAAGAAAAATGTGAGATTGGGAAGAAAAAGGAAAGAAAGTGAAGAAGAAGAAATGTGAAAGAAAAAAAAGGGAAGGCACAAAAGAAGAATGGGAAGAGAGAAGAGGAAAGATGAAAAAGAAAAAAATGAAGAGAATAATAAGGAGGAGACAAAATGGGTGGAAAAAAATAGAAGGGTATGGAAGAAGAAGAAGAAGAAGAAGAAGAAGAAGAAGAAGAAGAAGAAGAAGAAGAAGAAGAAGAAGAAGAAGAAGAAGAAGAAGAAGAAATCCTTATCATGCACAGGTTGTCATCGAAGCAGAACACACTTTAAGAAAACTGATTTATAGCCAAATATATCTTCACATTTTGGCTCGAGATGATCTTCCACAATCTAGACTCGGGAAGTAAAATAATCAAAATAGACGGCGAATATCTGAGTAAATTCAGATTTGCTAACGACATCGTCATTCTTGCAGAAAAAAAAATCATGATCTCCTAATAATGCTGGACGAACTGAACCAAGAAAACGAGAAACTGAATTTCAGTAAGGCAAATGCCAGGTACAACACACACATTTTGGACAAAGACACAATCAAAAATCAAAGACGCTGACCTGAAAAGAATAGAACACTACATCCACAAAGGACAACGAGTCTCCATGTAATCATTAAAAGAAGAAGAAATCTTGCGAAGAATCACTCTAGGTTGGCAAGGTTTCGGTAGAGTAAACCCAACCCTTAAGAACAAAGAAATCTTATTAGTCTGAAAGAGAATGGTGACCGATCTATGCATCAACCCGATAGTCACCTATTGAGGCGGAACATGGAACCAAACCGAGAAAGAGATTATTAAACCGAGAACCATGCAACGTGGACTGGGGAGAATCATGCTCAACATCACATCAATGGTTGGGTCATATTGCAAGAATGCCTAACGACGTGAATCCCCAGAGATCATAGTCGAAAGTGCAGACGGCTGAACATTAGATGGTGTGACGAACTAGACAAGTTCAGAAAGTACTGGCCCCGGGACGCCCACGATAGAGACATCTGGCGAATCTTGGGGAAGGTTCATGTCAAATGATAATCATCTTCATCATTTGGGACCCAAGATGCCCAAGTCTCGTTCTGGTATTCTTTTGATATGATTTTAAAGTAGTTATGTGAGACTGTCAGTTTGGCTCAGTAGTTAAAAGAATCACCTGCCGTTCACATAGTCGTTATTTTAAATCACGGCAGGGAACGTTGATATATTGGGTTGGTATAACGTGACGGCACAGATAAACAGCGGAGAGTTTACTATGCTAAATTAGGTGAGAATAGATATTCTTGTTGTTGTCTTTAAAGTAAAAAGTTTACCCCATCCTCCGACTGGAGTTTGACAAAATTTGCGCATTGTTACCCTCGGTTTCTCTTCTGGATCTGCGATCGTTTACACTTTTATGTCTAAACCAATTTAAAGATCGATCTATCAACTTACTTTGAATCAAATCAACTACTAATTAAATTACTATCTTTATGAAATGTGTTACATTGAAAGAACTATACAGATATCAATTTTTATAGTACTTGTAATTCATAAAAAAAATCTATTGATCTGAAATAAAATGTACACATTTTTTGATGGAAGCATAATCATATTTTCAGATTTCCAAAGCTGTACAGTTCAGTTCAGTCATAAATTATACCTGATAATTGTATACTGTTACACTAAAAATGATAAAATCCTGGTATGTTTGGTTTCGAAAAAATTGACTTCTTATTTAAAAAAGAAATGACAAGGGTGTACTCATTTATAAATGACAATATATATATATATATATATATATATATATATATATATATATATATATATATATATATATATATATATATATATAGTAAACAGATTAATAGGGTGAGACGGTACTCTTAAATGCCTATTATCATTCATTAACCCAAAAACATAAAATTAGCACAAATGCGTACATGATAGAGTATATAGATATATTTGACTTTGTAAGAAAACACACAAAAAAATCATAAATAAAGGAAATCAAACTAATTTTATTTACTGATAATACCCAGCATATCCGAATGATAGCAGTGCCATCTCTTTGCTTGGAAGATATGGTAACATCCCCAAATGATCATAAATTCTTCTTTACGATAGCTTTGATAGCTTTGATATGGTTAAAGAAGGCTTAACAATGTCGTATCCACGAATATGGACTTCGTACAGTAAACTCAAGTTGGCTGTTGTTTACGGATATGTACCTAGGTGTTGGTGGGATCTGATCGAGGGATTTTCCAAAAGAACCAATGTGGTTTCTGCGAGAACATAGTTCCAAAGTTCTAGTCCAAACACTGATAACGACTCATTATTCTTGGATTGGGCCCGGAATACAGCTGGAATTGTGGCACAAATGACTCTTCGTTCATTGTGAAGAAACAAGATGTCAAGATCAATGAGTACAAGTTTTTGCAGTATCTTGAACATCATTATGATCAAGTAGCATTCTGTTGGGAGATAAGGTTCAGTTTACGAAGTCTTTCCAAGTAGGACTACTCAACATAGCCACTGATTCTGCTGGTAAAGTACCTTTGCACACCTTCAAGGGTTTAGATGTATCCGATTTTGAATGTAGACCAACAGGGGAGAACAATATTCCATTCTATCTCTTATCATTGCTTTGTACGGTGTCAACATTATTGTGGCACTGCGATCGCAGAGCACCCTATGTATCTATGATGACATTCATTTAACTTCATCACGTATTATATCTCCTTGACGAGTCCATGAGACTTCAGGGGTGATGTTTATTCCAAAGTCTCTTGCAATGGATTTTGATCCTATATTTTGTCCGCTACTCGTTCCATATTCTAAATGCTGTTTTATAAATATGGGTTTCTCTATGAGTTTAGGTTCTCTTGTTGAGTGAGACATTAGTTTGAATTTGTGTTCTTGGAGTGGCTTGATGTTTTCTTTGAATCAATTTGTTGAGCTAGCAACTGGATCCTAAAGGGTAAGTACGTCATTGGCTCAAGTCATTTTCATTTTAATGCAAATGTCGTCAGTAAAACGACTGACACCTTTTTGTACGGTATTCATTTATCCGCTGATGTATCCATCTTACAATTTTTCCGTTTCTTGAGCAATATCTTGTAACAGATTTTATCAAAGACCTTCCAATGATCTATGTATATCACGCCAGTGTCCACATTTTCTCGTTACTAATACAGTATGCTGTCAATGTGTGCCAAGAGTTAGATTAGGCAGGATCTACTCTTTCTAAACAAATGCTCACTTCTAAGTTGCTGATGGTTGCCTTCAAAATGCTTCACTAGCTTGTTGTGGATCACTCTCTTGAAGATCTTGATCAATTAATTCGTGTGGCTGATGGGTCAATAGTTTACGGTAACTACTTTGCTGTCTTTCTTAATTATTGGTGATATGGTTTGGGGTTTCAATTTCGCCTGGGTGTATTCGGTTGGCATTGATTCTTCCAAAATGAGCACAATAGAGTACCTGATGCCGTTTTTATACCCTTTCAAGACTATGGCAGGAGAATCTTCATCCCCAACGGCTGAGTGTTTGTTTATTTCGTTGATAGCCTTCGTTATGTCATCCTGTCCAAATTGTATATCACTAATACTTGTTTGGCAATCAATGTTTAATTTTGGTAACTTTTTGTTTGGAGAGTTCAGATCACTGAAAACACTGGTGTACTGATCTTGGAAAATATCACCGATTTCTTTGTGATCACTTTGCAGTTTTGCATTTCTATCAAATGGAGGTCCTATTTTAATTCCAATTTTTGATGCGCGTTTAGCATATGAGAAAAAGTATGATTGGTAATTCTTCACCGTCAGAATATCGTTTTCTTTTCTTTTTTTTGTTGTTTCATGGTAGTTTCTCAGATTCTCACTTCAATGTTAATTTCATTGTCAAGATTTTTCCCAAAATATCAGAATTTGAGTCAAGTGATTTTATTACTTTTGGTTTGCTTTCCAGTCGTCTATATTTACGTTTAAGGATATGTCTCTCTCTACTAAATACATTTTTGTGTTTGAATTGCTTCGGTTTGCAGTAAATCCCAAGAAATTGCAGCTTAGTAAAGCATAATTGACCGGGGGATTCTTCCTTTGTGGAAAATTGATCTCAATCATTCCTAGTTTATCTGATTTGAATGACGGTTAATTTTGTCTTAGTCCTCAAAGTTTCTAAAGGTGTGATTTTGGAATTGTGCGTTTTTCCTTACACCTTAGTTCTTTGTTTTAACTTGTACCTTTATTGACACTAATTTGTGATTAAATAAATGTGTCTTCAGGTGAGTAAGAGATCTAATGTATTATGAACGCTGGTAGGATATGGCATTGACTGCAAGAAAGTTCAATAGTGTCTCTGTGCTCTTTGTTGATTCCTCACCAACATAATATTCGATGTCTATAGTCCCCCATGAGATTAAAAGAAAGTTAACTTCTCCCATTATTATAGTATTGATTCGATTGTTTATATATTTTTGTATGAACTGAATGCAGGATTCGAAAAACTCACTGGAGGCACTACATGGTCGGCATGCAGCTGCTACGATGAGATTTTATGTTTCCAGGGTGCATATTATTGCTTCTCAAGTGTCATCATCAAACTTGTCCATGTTTAGACACGGGTATTATTGAGCATCTACAGAATAGCATTTCCCTTTTTCCTTTCCATTTGGTCCGATCAGATGTGGGTGTTGCTGGGTATAGCAACTTATGCTTCAGTTTAACCAAGTCTCAGTAAGTTCTAAGATGGTTGTGTAATCACTCGAGATTTAAAGGTATTCTTCCGTAAAGAATGGGATTTCCCATTTGCTATTACCGGTTGCATCAGATAACATACCTTGCATGTCGAGCATTGTGCATTGGTCAACTGTGGAGGGGGATAGATGCTTAAAGGTCGTAGTGGCATGAGGATACGTGTTCTTCTTGCATTCATAGGCGTGATAATTTTTGTTCTTGGTAAAAACTTGGGGCTGTTTACTAGGTTTCATTTGATTCCCTTGGACTTTCTCTGGCGTCTATCTTTGGTGTTTTGTGGCATTTGCACAAAAAAACCCTTTGTTGCGATGTGACTGACTGTAGTCTCTCTCCTGAATTCGTTGGGCTATTTGGAACTATCTGAGTCGTCTGTCTTGTGTCGAATTTGATTTGAGGGGCAGAACCTTTTTGGTTTAGTTGGTCGTCTGGTGCCCCTTCATATCTCGTAGATACACAATAAAATGAATATTATGTGTTTATAACCTGAATATGACTGGGGAATTCCAATGCATGGTGTGAGGAAGGACATGCCTTTCAAAGATAGGAATCTGAAGAGATAAAATTATGGGTGTCTTTTGGATTCTGGATTTCTTCTCGACCACGAGAATCGCCTATGATAATGATGATAATGAATCAAGCTCTAGGCCTATTTATATGCTTACGAATTGAGACATTTGTACGTTACAGGTGCGACTGACGTATCTATACGTATCTACAGACTTTTACAGACGTATATTTATAGCTACTGACGTAGCTATATACTTACAAGCATATTTGTATTTAGCTATGAGCGCAAGCATTCATATGGTATGTATCTTTGGGTATATATATATATATATATATATATATATATATATATATATATATATATATATATATATATATATGCTAGCTAAAGCTTTGACTTTTGCGACAGCAGAACTCACCTTTTGGTTGCATATTTTTCAATACCAAATAAATATGAAAGGAACCATCATTAGATTACCACTCCTGGATTAGAAATGGATAAAAGAATCAAAATCCACGATTGGGTTTCTTCTTTTTAATAACATAAACGCGAAGCCTAACTCAACCCTAACTTTAACCACAATGTAACCCTGACTATAATTCTGCGACAATTACATTCATTTGAAGATTCAAAAGAATTAAAACTTGAAAATATTTTCATTTGCATTTTTGCGCTATATTCCAAACCATTTAAGAAATAGTAACTTTTTAGCTGATATTTACTCTATGATTTTAATATCGAGTGTTGTAAAAACGGACTAAAAGTCAGTGTTCAGTTTAACATTTTACGTTCATCATAAATCATCCAATCACTTGAGAGCCTCCACACTCGTTTCACATTTTAAAAATTAATCTGAAAAACGAAGGATTTCCGAAAGATACAAAGCTCAGATATAATTGAGGCATACTGGATGAGAAAAAGATTATAGTTTTTTACGTAATTTTGTAAGACCAAATCTTTTTTTACGATCCCAGAAAAGAAAAGCACGTAAGTAATTTATTAGAAAAAGCTAATGAATGATTTAATTGTGTTAAGAGAAAAAAGAAGATATTCTTGCCAAATGCAATTCTGTAGTATATCAAGAATCATATCTTAAATATTGATATATATATATATACATACATATATATATACATAACTACAAATATATATATATATATATATATATATATATATATATATATATATATATATATATATTTCAACCATACCAAACTAAACAAATTTTACCCCCTTGGCCTAAATCTCTCGATCATTCAAATTCTAATTCAACATCAAACAAATCCACAAACATATGACATCCTGAAGCAAACACACTACTTATACTCACTGTCCAACTATGAAACTCCCGATTTCTTATAACAACTCAGTAAGAGCGGAACGTCGGAATAAAGAATCATTCGTCTTTTAATTCCTTCCAATATTGTCATTTTACTCTCGCACTCGCACACACACACACACGCACACACACATGTATATATGAGAATATCATGAGAAATGAATGGAAATACTGGAAGTTTTGTTGTAAATTATTGATATTTCATTCTTGATGCTTCGTTCATTTTTCCAGACTTTTTCAAAACGCAAAACATGCAAATAAATAAGTTTATAGCTGGAAATTTTGAATTATGCGTCAGTAATGGTGTATCACATTTTTGAAGCTGTGTTATATATCGTTCACCTGTCTAGATGTTAGTATTTGAATGTACGGATATGTTTGAAAAAGAATGTGTGTATCCGGTTCATAGAAATTTGAAACTTGCATGAACATGAACAAAGAAAGGACATTAGTCTGATTGTTACATAGCATATCTATGGCGTACCGATATGTGCGTGTATATATGTCTATTCATGGGTATTTGTAAATCTATGCATTGTAAGTGAAATAATGTCATTAATTCAAATTATTGTACATTATGCGTATCAGTATGTGTGTGGTATAATCTTCTATTCTCGTACAGTCCATAATTGAAATCAGTGCAATACGCGCTACTAAAACCTTTCTTTTCACTTACCTTGTATTTCATTTTAGCCAGATAATGTGTCTATGTAGTAGTACAACTACTGAATGATAAATTGTTTGAAAAAAAACTAAGTTAATTATAATGTTGCTGTCTTCTGTAATGGATATGATAAAATTTTTAAATTTATATCTATCTATCTATCTATCTATCTAAGTTAGATCATATCCAACTATTAAATTTTTTGTCTGCTTGTCCATAGTTTTACAGGAGTGTATGTATATGCCTTGGTGGAAGATGTCTGAGAATTGTTATGAAGATATAATTTATACATCGTAGGTTTATTTGATGTGAATCAATGTACATGGGTTGTTTTGGAGTTCAGTGAGTGGAAAATATGTGTGTGTGTGTGTATGTGTGTGTCTGCGTGTGTATGTGCGTGTGTGTGTGTATAAATGTATTGTATGGGATAAATATTTTAGTGATTATGATGTCGGTGAGGTTTTGTGGGGAAAGTGTTGCGTATGAGTAGTTTATGTTGTTTGATGATAAGTCTAGCTAGATGTAGACTTATATTTAAACATCCAGGTCTTTGAGTAATTGTATTACTTTGTGAAATTACAGCTGCCTCTATTCTGACCGAATGCTTCTGCATGCGTAGTGAGTACACACATATAAACTGGCTATACAGACAGAATCAAATAGTTTACACAGGAATACTGTTATGACCATTAAATTGACAATATGCACATACATAAACGATGCAAAATCTACATATTTATCTGAAACTATCACTATGCAGTATATTTTTCTCATAACATATAATATACACATGGACACAAATATATATAGAGAGACATACATATGTATGTACATAGATGTGAACAAACCTAGGCATACAAATTGATAACTATATACATCTTATACACACTTTACTTTTATATATCTTTGACATATATATACATGTCCAAATTCTCATAACATTTCCACACACATAAAATAAACATCCCCTACCACTTACCCACGATTAGACTAATGATATGTTCTTCAGATGTTTATGTTAATTTGAGTTTCAAATTTTTATGAGCCGGATACATCCATTGTTATTCGAACATTTTCACACATATACATATTGACACCAATACAGGTCAAAGAAGCAAAACGTCGTTTAAAAAAAAAATTGACTCAATTACAAGCGCATAAATCAAAATTTCCTGCTATAAACAGTTGTTTCCTTATTTCTTCGCACCAGTTGCCTATTGAAGAAGCCCCCACCCCCGAAAAAAAGAAGAAAAATGAACGAAACGTCTTGAATAACATTCCAATAATTTCAAACAAAACTTCCTGTGTTGCCATTCATTTCTCAGACTATGATATAAATACCCAAAGGGTGATTACTGGAATATATCTATATCTATATCTACCCATCTATCTATCTATAGGCATATATATATATACACAGCCAAATTCTATCTCTGTAACTAATAGCTTCTGCCGTCCTACACATTTGAGAAGTAAGTAAACACATTTTCGTATAAGCTAGAGATATGTTTCATAGACAAGAAAATTTTAAACTGTTTCTCTCTCGCTATCAGTTTTTAATTCTACCTAGTTCCGTTTTTTCCGTGAAAAATCATAAAAGAATCTTGAAAACGTTGAGAAGAATGGCGCCTGCGGAGCTTGTGTTCGGCTACTCGCCCGATTCCAAAGTTTTTGATGCAGAAATTTTCACATTTTACAACGAGATCTCGGGACAACGAGAAACAAATGTTCAATATTTTTTCTTCTTGTGAACTTGCCATAGGCGACCTAAAATAGAAATCTAAAGTATTTGAAAAAAAGGAGAAAAAGAAAAATCCTGACTTCTATTTGAAATCGCTTGTTGAATGCCAATTGCGAACGATATCAATTGAGTAAATCTCGTTTGATTCTCGAGTGATTTCCAATGTGATCTCGTCCGCCGGCATTTTTCTTATCTGCCAACAAGACTTGTTAACAAAGACAAGGACGAGGAATAGAAGAAGACTTGAGAATTCTTCAAAAACACTCCAATATACAGAAAATGGCTTCTTTTGTCGATTATCGCTCCTCTGTTTTAGAGGAACTCTGTATACGTACAACAAGGTGTCATTCAAGGCAGACTTGTATTCGGTGGAAACCATTTCTAAGATTGTGAATGACTATTGATAAGAAAACTGACACCTCTCATTGTTTTTTCTCGTTCCTGTCTTAGTGAAGAACTGTCTTGGACGCTGAATTTGTTTTTTTTTCTTCAAAATCCGGTCTCATTTCTTTCCATACTTCTACACTAGGAATGTTTATCAGAAGCTAATGTCTATTTTAGCAATTTTTACCTAGGGTACAGAACTTAACAGAGAGAGCAGGAGTTTAAAAGATTGTGTTTCGCCATCTGACAAGTGGAGACGGCTTGCATATCTTGAAAGGAAGCATTTGTAATCCTTGCTATTATCAGGGTTCGAATATGTCGGGTACATATTGGAACGACGAAATGCTAAACTTCTTCGGCTGGTGGCTAATTGGATACTTCTTACTCCGACACTCCTATCAATATGCATGTTGCTACAAGAAATAATTAGCATGAGCCTATATTACGAATTTCCCTGATGGGGCGTTTCCATCAATAAATTTCTTATTAGTTTATCCTTCTAGTTGCTTATTCTCATCTAATAGCAATGAATGTTAGAGTCTCAAGTCACAGAATTCTTCCAGAGAAAACAACCATCATTTCTTTTTACTAGTTTTCCTTAAATCTCATTTTTGTTGCTTTTTATCGCCCAACATATATTTATTCTGCGACCGTAAAGCTATATGGATCGGGAATAAGCAGTAAGCTTCCAGTGAAAATTGAATAATCATCCCTTATGCTTAGGTGCCTGTCTTACTATGACGGCGCCTTCCTGATTAGGGTATGAAAGCCCAAATAGAGCAGTTTTGTTCAGTGTGTTCTTTAAGCTGTACAACTAAAGGTAACTAAGTATAAACTGAAAGAAATCATTAAATCGTAATAAGACATTAACTAGTGCAGTTTTGATCAGAATGAAAAAGTTTGGAATGAACTAACCGCACTAATCAAGGTATTAATGGTTATAGTCTTACGTTGTTCGGTTTTCTTAGTTGAGGCATTATCATCATTAATAATTTTTGGTTTGTTTCTCTTTCATCGTATTTACTTGTTTTTTTTATTGCTACTTCTTAATTGTTTCCACCTTTATTCAACGACCATTAGTTGAATAGCGTGGGTGGGGAATTAAAGATAAGCTTCCGGTGAGATAAAGAATGTCAGTTCAGATCTCGTCTGGATCGTTTTCTTTATTTCTGTTCCCTACTACTTACTTAACGGTCGTGGATTGAATGTTAATTCTTGCGATAAGAAGTAACATAATCAGATGAAAGAAAAACAGGTTTTCCCTACTTATCTGGATGTAATGTGTTTCTATTAAAGCCCCTCGTAGGCGAAGGAACAATCAGCATCGGTTTATGTGGGGATTTTTTGAGCGTTCTCAGACTCTAAAATGATGACAATAGTTTATCAGGCGGGGTCATCAGAGGTTTGGCTGGTAAGAGGCTGGTTTGGGATGTAGGAGAGAGAGGAGGACCTTGATGAAGGTTCGTTGCAAAAAAAAAAAGAAGAAAAGCTGAATGCTATTTTCAATTTTTGCCTTTTTTGTAAAAGCGAAAAAGTGGTGTAAAGCAACATTCAAAAAAAGCAGAAGATACCTACACACGTGAAAACAACTACACACTTACAACTTTCGCTCCATCTTTTTGTGGTAGCATCGCAGCTCCCGTAATCAGAAAGCGAACCATAACATTCAATCAAATGAAAATCTGTCAGCAGCAAAATTTTGCTGAAACAGGAGTTTTAACTATTTTGAGGTTCACTTTACTTGAGAATGAAAATTACGGTCATAAAATAAATAACACATGATTAACTTTTTGAAGCCACTTTTTACCTTCAATTGTTTGCCTTGTTTGTCCGTAAGATGCAAGCCTGGAGCCCTAATCTTGACCCCTTAGTAGGGTTGGACTACAAAGCCCATATCTCCAACTCCTGTTTGTTTTGTTCGTATTGCGATGATTTGGAGCTTGCATAATCATAAAATACTCGCTTTGCTGATTCCGGTGTCCGAGCCTGTAATCGTCAAGTCAACTACACCCTTGTTTTACTGTAGTTATTGGAGGTGTGAGATAGCTGTTTGGTAACGGCACTGACAAAAAACACTGCGAAGAGACTTCCAATTCAGGCTGGGACTATTCGTGTTCACTTTACATTAATGTCCCTTGGAAGAGCACGGGCCCATTTCTCCTACGAGCTATGAAATATAGCAGAAAGATAGTACATAAAATGAGTGACGTCACCGTGGGTGCTTGGCATCTCTAAGTATATTTCACGCAAACGGGAACCGAGTAAGCAGTAATGTAATATGTGGACCCTAAAGAATGACCGAAGCTGTAGATAGCGTAAGGGTACATTTTATAGTTCGACATATACATGAGGAGAGTCTTGGTTCAAAAGTCTCTAGTACTAAAGTTCAGACCAGTCCAACCTTCTATAAAGTAACTTCATCAGGAAAAAAAAACTACGAATGAAGCAACCCTCTTTGTCAAATGAGGTCTTGAAGTAAACCTTTGCTTCGCTTCCCCATATATCTTCGTCTATCAGGTTTTATTCACAAGTCAAATAACTTTATCATCTAACACTTTATCATATCGTTACAGTTCCATCTCCGGCTCCTTGAGGACAACATAAGAATTTTATATGATATCGACTCCAAGAAGAGATTTCTGAAAACGAAAGCTCTTCTGATTATCACCAACCAATGTATTATCAGAAAGTTTTCTTTCGACTTCGACATGGGTGGTCTTAAGTGCATGTCATATCCGCATACGAAGATGACATTACGTCAAATACAGTGCGTTAGGTTCAGTTAAACAGATTTATTCATGATGACGCTAGTTGAAAAAGAAAACACTTAAAACATAAATATAAAATCATTATAAAAATAATACTAATTACTCTTTAAATACCACTGTCACATTTCCTTGATCGATGATGGTTGAAAGAGCTAGAAATACCGGCTTTGGAACGTTTGAAAAAAAATGATGACATTAATTAATGGTTTGTCTGCCAACTACGAAAGTTAACAAAACAACTAGATAGAGAGACTTCTTCAGTTAATTCTAACAACACACACACATATATATATATATATATATATATATATATATATATATATATATATATATATGTATATATATATATATATATATATATATATATATTTATATATATATATATATATATATATATATGTATATATATATATATATATATATATATATATATATATATATATATATATATGTATATATTTGGAGCTCTATGGTGGACGGGGAATATTTATGCGTAAATGAATATATCGCTTAAAATTCAACCTTACTAACCGTCCAGTTCCGTGGAGTAGAGGGAGGATACCAGCCAATGGGTCTGAAGCTGAGGTTTTTGATCCTACCTCGTGGTACTGGATGGAATAATGGATAGTCTGTAGCTACACTGTAGAGTTGTAATACAACGAAACAGCTGTCTGTGTATGACACTCTCTCTCTCTCTCTCTCTCTCTATATATATATATATATATATATATATATATATATATATATCGAATAATGGTTGCTTGTGGTGTAGTGGTTGGTAACCTAGTCAACTATAGTTAGTGATCCTCACTCAATGCCCTACATGTTCGGCCTGGTGCTTCTATCAAAGATAGGAATATATAAGAATTTTAATATTCTAGTTATCATACAGAATAAAATTCTAGCAAACAATCTAGAGTCAACCACCTGACTCATCTCCCTGTGCACTAGCTGACAGATATCTCACGATGGATGTTTAGCGGGATATGTAAGGTATTAGCCAATAAAAAAAAATCAAATGGGAACCAAGCGAAATTTAGTGATAACAATATCTGCGTTTGAAAACATAAAAAGAAAAGACTCAACCGTCTTTGGTAAACAGAAAAGGGGTCATTCTTCATTTCAATAATGTTCGGGCTTATACTGCTCGAGTGACTAAAAATCGCGTTTAGGTATTCGACTGGTGAATAATGACTCATCCATCATACCTCATTTGTTAAAGAGTTTGCATACTCATTTTGATGGACAAAGACCCATTTCAAAAAGAGAGGTTGAAAATCAGTTGATCTTTCATTTTCGGCCATCATTAAAGGGATTTTACAAATCTGGTATGGAGATCAGAGGGCTGATAGATTAAATAAGGTTATCGAGAGCAAAAGAAGTACATTAATGGTCAAGTTTTTCTTTAATCACAACTATTTCTAGGTCTCTCAATAAAGCGAATCGTCTTCCATTACAACCTGATACCAAATTCAGCTTTGTTTGGCACAGGGCCACAACAGTTAAGCACTCGGTAAGGATCACACCCAAAAATGATTTGCTTGGTTAATTTCCATCATTCTATGGTATATGAAGTCAAAAAATCTGATTTGTCATGAATGTTTGATAGCAATGTGTAGAAATTTTGTGATTCAAGATGTTTGGTGTTGTCACTCAAGGATCTATCATATAACCAACAATTAGTAAAAAACATGATCGCTATTGAGCGCATGCTAGGAGGCTGATCTAGATTCCATTTGATTTCTATGAAAAAGTTAAAAAGAAGAATCCTTTGTACATTCTAAGCCGTTGGTTAGTGAGAGTCAAAAAAATGAAATGTTCGCGATTCAATATCTTTCGATCTTTTAATCAATTTTAAAAAGAAATCTGAACACTAAGGAAGGATTGATTATCTGAATATAAATTGATTGATTAAAACGATTCGTTTTTTCTGAAGGAATGAGGACTTTTTACCAGGCGGATGAATTTGTATAATTGGACAAAGACAAATAGTTCCTAAGGAAAGTTCAGGAAGCAGATCAAGGGAAAGATTATTCAATACATGTATTTCATATTTCGACTTGATTCCCTCGAAGGATATCAGCGTCTTTTGTATTTCTTCTCTATGCAATGATGTAATCACTTCACTCCGTTGAAAATCTGGATAATCTCAACCAATGGAATCAAAGAGGAAATCTGGAGATATCGTCTTCGTCAAATCCTGTTCAACAATACTCAGCAATTTTCTTGGCAAAATTTTCAATATAATTGCCAGTAGTCATACCTTTTCAAATGAATTGATAACAAGCCTGGATGTTGCAGGGTCAAACACCACTCTTATTCCTATTCCAAGTGAAGTTGTTTACTGAAACGTTTGTATTGTATCGATGAGGATTAAATTCGTATATATATATATATATATATATATATATATATATATATATATATAAAGTTTGGCTCATTCGTTTGGAGAGCCGTCTAACAATCATTTGGTTTGATTTCAAATCACGATAGGTAAACGTTAATCTTATGTTGTTTTGATTTAATGCGGTTCAATAGACAAATGGTGAAAAATTTACTCCCCTGAATCAGATGTAGATTGGTTCTGTTACAGGAGGAAAACAAAGTCACCTCCAACTTGGATTGAAGTTTGACAAAAATAGCATAAATCCTGTTATAGGTTCTAGCATTTCTCAAAGACCCAGTAATTTAGTAGGCAGTAGGTTCAATCAATGACTGTTTCATACCAGAGACTTCACTGATGGTACGATTCTGTCAGCATAAAGAGTAGGATGAGAGAAACATGGAGAAAGATGTGCTCTGTCAGCTTATTCCACCAAAGTCGAACCCCTGAAAACATGACTGCCTCTACAAAACGGTGCACAGGGACCAAAAACCCTGTTCTGAGTTACGGAAGTATGCACTCGTACTCCACGTTACTCACATGAATACTTGGAGCATATTTGACTGGGGAATTTGCGAGGAAATAGTAAGATGAAAAATGAAAAAACGAGTTAAGAATTGATAACTGCGAACAAGTTCAAAATCATGAATACTTTCTTCAAGACCCCCCCAATAGACTATGAAAAGCCAAAACCATGAAACTAAAAACGAAATAGATGACATCCGAGAGGATGAAAGCAACACCATCAAAGACACCCAGGACTAAATCAAGTCAACCACAAAATGGTAAGATGTAAAGTTCAAATTATCACCGACTAAAAACAGAAAAATCTTCCACACCTAATTGCAACTACCAAACGTACTAAAAGAACTCACTCGATACTTCAGGCTTGAACTGGAAAACCAATATGCATTTCTTACCAAACCAGTAGAGAATGCCACAACAACAAAAAAAGTCTCTTCAATCGGAGTTACCACTATGTTTAAACCAAAGCGCACACATATCATCAGTAAAATCTCAGATGAAACCAAGAACCTCATGGAAAAACGCAGAAATATTTAGTCACTGACAATAAGAGAGAAAACTGAGGCAATCGAACTAAATACAGCCATCCAAGAGAAACAAATAGAAGATATACGACAGCAATCATCGAAACGATTCACGAAAAAGTTTGGGGCTTTAAAACTAGTGACAAAACTCTCAACACAGGACAAAAACAAATATCTACTCCTCGAAAATAATGGAAACTTAACAAGAGACAGGGACTGGGTCGTCGTTTTTCACTACCAAAAACTTTTCTCCCCCTATAAAGGAACACAACACAAAGATGTGCAAGAAGCGAGCAAGAAGTTTGAGAAATTCCCTGAAGATACACTATGGGGAGTGAAACAGGCCATCAAACTAACAAAAAAAAAAGGAAAGGCCTGTGGACGATATAACATTACCATCGATCTACTCCAAAGAACTGGTATTGTCATCACTAGGAAATTAGCCATTCTATTCAATTTATGCCTAAAACATAGGAAAGTCCCGGAAGATTGGAACACTGAAATCATAATGCCGTTACATAAAAAAGGAAAATCAAAAGAACTCAACAAGAACTAGACAACTACAGACCAAAAAGTCTACTCAACTGCATCTACAAACTTTTCACCTAATTTATCACCGACCGAATCACCAAAAACGCTACACGAAAACTAATCATGGGAACATGCTGGCTTTGAAAGAAGCTCTTCAACCATGGGCCATTATCATTCGATAAATCCGCTAAAAGAGAAAGCAGTAAAATGCCACTTGTGATGGTTATCGATGCTATCACTTTAAAAGGTGTAGACCTCGTGTATGTCAGTGTATTGCAACATATATACGGTCACAGTTGCTCCTTTATCAGATTACATTAAGACTCAGACCCCTTTCAGCCCCAAAGATGGCTGAGACAAGATGATGTCAGCTCACCCAAACTCTTTACAGCCTGCCTCGAGATGATCTTCCGGAAACTAGACAAGGGAAAAATCCGAGTAGTCAGCGAATACCTAAGCAACCTAAGATTTGCAGCCATCGTCCTTTTAGCAAAGAGACTTCAATACCTTCAACTAACACAACACAAGATGAACAAAGAAAGTGAGAATGAAGGAATCTTAGCAAAATGAAGGGTCATGTACAACAAACACACTGGAAATAGATAAACAACCATCAAACTCGAAAAGCAAAGTTGGAGAAAATAAACCACAATATCTACCAAAGACAACAAATCTCCATGAAATCATCATCATAAGAAGAAATCAAGCAAAAATTCACTCTAAGATGGAAAGCCTTCAGAAGAGAAATAAAAGAAAAATCCTCCTAGTCCTAAGGAAAGAAGGATATACAACCAATGCATCTTTCCGATAGTCACCTATGGTACTGGAACATGAAAACCTAACCAAGAGACAGACTCTCAAATTGATGGCAATGTAACTTTCTCATGAAGGGATTATGTTCAACATCACCTGGAGAGATCACAAGACAGCACAATATATCAGGAAGAAAACGGGTGTCCAAGTCACCATATAATCAATTTAAAAACTCTAATAGCAATGAACTGGTCATGTTTCAAGAATGTCAGACAATCGATGGACATCATGACTCACGACATCCCCAGAGACTAAATGCAGCAGAATATAAGTTGGTGAGACGAACTGCACAGGTTCAGTAAGTGATGGCTCCGCAACGTTCACGAAAAAGATGTCTTACGAATCCTGGGGAGGGTCTCTATCCAACCAAGGATGATGAAACATCGATGGTGATGAATGATGAGTTACAATTCAAGTGATGGAAATAAAGGAGAAAATGAAACATGTATATAACAAGTGATTTTTTTAGATCAGCTGCATCTAATATCGGAGGAGAGTCAAAGAAGGTAGCGACTGCAAATAAACCCGGAGGAAATACAGAAAATTCTCTCTCTAGGAATCTAAATTACAAAGCAAGTTCACAGATATTGATTTATTTTTATAACAAAATCAAACAGGAGTATGAAAATTGTATTGTGGTGCCAATCTTCCAAGTGTGCTAAATCTGTTTGCTTAGAAAATCAGTTCCCTAAATATCAATTTTCACTTTAGTTTGAACATCAACTCCTGCGACTGCTTGGAGGTACGCAACTCCTTCATTGACCGCAACAGGCATTAGATACATATACACCTCGCTTCACAAAAGTTCACTTTACGACAATTTTTCGCTTTCACGAAATAATTACAAAAAGCGAAATTGCATTCGTTATAAAGACAGTGCAACCAACTTCCTCTCTCTGTCTCACGCCACAGTCTACTGTATCACCCAACGCTTTAACCTTCAATGACCCGGCCAAACGTATCCCTATCAACATTTCGTGAGTCTGGGAGTGCTAAAGAAATTCCTCTATATGAATTTTCAGCTTCAAGTCGTTTCAGCTTAAGAAAGGTTTTCATAAGAATGCTATTCTTTCAGGGGAAACCTGTATATCATAGAAAATGGGATGGTCATGTACGAACAGATTGTTCGAGATTCCCCTGAAGCTGTTTGTTTAACCCGTTCATACTGGTGAATTAAAACAGAACGAACTGCGAATCTGGATTCCCTTCGGCAAATTTTAGGTCTTTGTAGTGGAGGATGAGAAATAAATGAAGCAATATTTGTGCCAGGAGGTCGTCAAAGCTGCAATAATGAGAAAATTATAACGGGCAGCACGTTGTGTACAAGGGAATCTGTTTAGTCGGGCCCAACGGCAACCACAAGACATTTATTTAAAAAAAAGCAAGGTTTCTCTCTGTGCATATATATATATATATATATATATATAAAGTAGAATGTAGAAAGTATGTCTGACAATTTTGGGAAGGAATCATATTTCGTTCGGCACCACTGTGAGTAGGAAATCGAACAGCATAAATAAAGGAAGAAATGAGAGCCGTGCAGAACAAGGATGTAGCCTTTACGAGGCACTGGTCTGAGCTAATGACATGAGATCAGTAGTCAGACAGTAACAGCAGATCCACGTATAGGCCACTTCTTTGGTGGATACAGGTTCGAATCCTGCATGATCTTCATTTCTGCTTTTTCTTATCTATGTGACGCAGGGCTTTTTGCGACTCGCTTAACAGCGAAGCTGGTCGAAATAAAGTTCCTCTTTAAATTGTCATAAGTATTTAAATAAAAATGAATCTTGCTTAAAAGCAGGAACAGTACATGTGAAAAAATAATTCTAATGTAATTAACATAACAAGGCATGAATCTAGTCATGTTTTGTTATTTTTAATAGACATGAACTGTTGAATGAAAAAAAAACAAACCTTTTTTTCCCTATCCTTCTGAAATGTTGTTCAGAATCGATTACCTTCAAGTTAATAAAAGTTGCCAAACTAGCATGTTAATTTCGACCCTCTGTTTGAAATCATTGATAAGCCCTGAAAGCAAGAAATAATTCATTTTGGGTTTTTCTCATATATCTTATATAAACAAACCATTAGTTACTCCAGTAATTGGGAAAGGTAAATGTATTCACTCAGGTTTGTCTGTTTGTCGAAACAATATCTCAAAGAATTTCAATAATGTTTTATGGAAAAGTCGATCATAAAGGAGAATCGATTAAATTTTGGTGCAGAAAGAGATATATTATCATATATCAACACAATAGTCCGATATATAGAAAATCGAATATTACATACATATCTTCCGGAATAATCAAAACTTATACAGATACTTCCACTGCATTGCATCTATTCATGAACTGATTTTCAGTCAGTTTTTAGCGAAAATTGCCTTTACAGAGGTATGTTTTCTCCGAGTGCTCTTTAGTTTTTGCTATTTTAGAATCCTCCAAATGTTAACATCACAATGTAAATTTAGCTTAGGCGATGAGTTGCTTATCTGTTATCGTCAAACGCCAATCTCTCTCCAGAGGTGTACAACTGTTTAACCCATAATCTCAAACAATTTATTTAATGTTTTTATGATAATCGCTTCTTCAGGATAAAATCACCTGGGATCCGAGCAAAATGTAGAATTATTTCGGTTTCCTTCAAGTGGAAACTTAACAGTTCATTTCTCTGCTTTTCGCGTCCTTTACCAAATAGTCAGGTTCCAATTCCTAAAATTGGCCATGTAAAAGAGATCAAAAGGCATTTTTAGGTAGAAACTTTGGCTGTGGCTTTTTAGGGTATTTCTGCCATATTGGACATGAATTCAGCGAATCCCAAAGGATATAAAAGCTTAATTTGCATAATCTAAATGTCTGCCGTTCAAAGTATTAGACTTTCTTGCAATGTCGTAGGGAATAAAAAAGGGGTTAAACTCATGGTATTACTCGAAATGCTTTGATATTTGATCATTAGTTCAGTATTAACCTTAGAGGTTTGCCTCAATTTGAATAATTCAAAATGATGGCCATCGAAAACATAAGAATGTTTGCACTATCCTCGTTTTCGGAGCATTCTGCATTGGTTGGTGGAAGAAAGTTATTTTAGTGTATTTATAATTTGAAATGACTGGTGGACGTCAAAGGTAACCTGTTGAAAAATACTGCCACTACGTAATTGCTTATCACACTTTCAACACGGCATCCGATTATACACCTACGGATACTCCAAATTCACCGTAGGATAAACTATATATATATATATATGTATATATATATATATATATATATATATATATATATATATATATATATATATATATATATATATATCTTCCAAAGGATTCCAAAGAAATAACAAGATGATTAGAATAATTTGATCAGAATTTGCCTGAACCATTGAATGTAGGAAAAGATTTTAAAACATTGTCTTTTCCTAATGAGATATTTATGGTATCTCGCAACCCAAGCTTTCATGACCATCAACATCATCATTGACCTTTTCAGCATCCCTTGCTGGACATCAAACTTCCCCCAGATTTGCGAAACTTCTTTATCATGGTCATCACAGAGCCTTTGCTTTTTGAATTAATCTAGTTCGTCACGTCATCTTACTTTCTGTCAGCCACAATTTTGCTCTGGGGATCCACGCTGCGAGTTGTGATGGGTAGCGGCTGTGTGACATTCTTATAATCTTTCTAACCCATTACCATTTGAGATTTCTTACAGTTTCTATGATATATCGAACTCTTGTCTTTCCTCTAGTATACTGTGCTGTCTTGTGATGCCTCAATATAAGTTTGAGCATGATTCTCTCATATGCACGCTGCCTTATTATCAGTGTGTGGCTCAATCTTTTGGCTAGGTCTCATGTTTCAGATCCAGAAGTGAGTGTTTGTGGGATACATTTGTTGTACTTCATGATCTTCAAGTAATGCTCGACGAACTAAATGAAACAAGTAAGAAAGCTGGCATTCACATTAACCTCAGCAAAAAAAAAATATCATATGAAACATGTTGGGGACAAAGACACAATGATCGGAATACAAAACGCTCAAGCTTTCAACGCACATTATCATGAAGCAAGTATTTGATTTAAAGAAACAGAATCCCGTGAACTATAACCCACGTGAAGTTGCAAAAATCAAACGACCAAGGACTAATGACTTTGAAGGGAGCAACAAAGAAGACATGTTAGTTTGGCAAAGATTTAATTGATAACGAGAGAATAAGAAGATTACAGGACCAATCAGGGCAACATGCATCAAGTTGAAAAGATACAACTTACACAAATGTGCGAAGTTCACCAACTATGTTATCAATATGCTCTATCATGCAAACTTGACTGGAATAAATGCATATTTTGACAAAGTGACATCTTTCTTCTGTAATGGCATTGACTTGAGTGTGCGTATACTCAAATCTGCTCATTGGATTATAAACTTTCTGCGTGGCATGCAGATAAAAGTAGTTTAATAGCATCTCAAGGAAAGTATCACTTGAATTCCTTGACGGTATCCAATAGATCTGTGGTGAGAAAGGAAGAGACGCAGACCTTACTTTTGTTTAGCTGTGACTGTGAAAATCCTGCGAAAAAAGGTATGGTTTCCAGGTTAGTTTATGTTTAAAAAGGTGACACTGTTAGCCGATTACAAACCCTCAGTCATCAACCAGCATAAGGGCAACATTTAAACTGGTATTTCATCCTAACGGTAAATTTCACCTTTTTTTCTGCTTCACCCTACTCTGTTTTTTTTTAAATTTAAATATTAAAACCAGAAGAATTTTTGCTACAAGCAATGCTGTACACTTTCATATGAGCGTGTTCTCAAGCAATGGTGTGGAAGTTAGCTGTATCTCCTCTCCAATGTCTGACGTCAGCAGCTGATTTTGCATTAGAGCAATTAGTTCTAATCACTACTGAGATTATCGCATATGCCTTTCTTGAGATGGTTACTTGCAGATGAAACACACAATACAGAAACAAATGTTGTATGTACAGCAATTGATATGCAGTGTTTCAATTGATTCACGTTGAGAGACGTTACAACATTCATTAATACATACATTACATACTCGGTACTTTATTTGTGCCGAAGATTATCAGTGATTCTGACTTTTAAAGTTTATTTCATAGTTTGATTTATTGTTATATTGTTTCTCCAACATTCAAAATATTTTTCAAATCAAATTATGCTCATTCAAACACAGGATGGTCATAATACCCTAAAACTTTCCAACGATAGAATTGCAAACTCTTTCTCTTGGTAATAAGACTGAAACCTACTAGTAAGAAAAAATGGAGAGAAATATAGCCATAAATCATCATCATCATCGTCAGCAGCAGCAGGAGCATCAGCATCAGCATCAGCAGCCTTTTATCGTCCTTCACTGGACACAGGCCATCCTCAAGATTTGAGAATTCTCTATCATGGACGTCGCGGTGCAAGTATCTCCTGGACTTGTCTGATTCATCACACCATTTATCGTGGGCCACAGTTTCCCATATAATATCTGGAGATTCACGTCGTCAAGCAGTTGTCTGTTATTCTTGCAACATGACCAGCCCATTGCCATTTGAGTTCCTCAGATGTCTTTGCCGTTTGACTTTCAACTGATATACCGTGTCGTCTCTGCATAATCAATGAGCATGATATCCTCAGGTGCACGTTGCATTGTTCTCTGTTCGAGGACCAGTCTTCTGGTTAGAGGCGTTTCAGCTCCATAGGTGACTATCGGGAAGATACATTTGTTGTAGACTCTTCTTTTTGTGACTAATATGATTTCCTTATTCTTGAGGGTTGAGCTTGCTTTACTGAAAGCTTGCCAGCCTAGAGTGATACTCTGTTTGATTTCTTCCTCCGAAGATTTCATGGAAATTCGTTGTCCTACGTAGATGTAGGGGTTTACTTTCTTCACTTCTGCGTTTTCGGTGTCAATCGTGAGGTTTTTGTTCTTTATGTCTTTTTTTGCTAAAGTTCAAGTGGAGACTTCCTTGCTCTCTTCATTCAGTTCGTCGAGTAATATTTAGAGATTCTGAAGATTCCCTGAAAAAAACCAAAAACTCAGGTATGGGCCATCTATTCCTCATCTCCTAATCTAGATTTTGGAAGATCATCGAGAAACAGGTCTTGAAGAGTTTGGGTGAGCTTGTTTTCCTTTATTCACCTTTTTTTTCGAGCTGGAATGGTTCAGAATCATAATGCAATCTTATAATGGAACTGCTGTGTTGGTAGATATGTTGCACAACACTGACATATATGAGGTCTACATCTTTTTGTATTACAGCTGGGGCTGGCTTTAAGCAACCTGAACCAACTGCTCCCAATTGAACCCCTGCACCTGAGGGTGGCCTGCGCTTCTGTAACATTTTAAATGTTTTCATTGATAAAAGTTTCACAGTCACTAAAACAAGATTTTTAAAAATTTTCATTAGAATTTGTTTAGATCCATTTGATCCATCAACTCGCATGCTCTTTTAGATCACAAAATTTGATTGCTTTTAATTCTACAAAAGTAATATAAAGGCTATGACACACTTTCATTTGTATCTGTGATATTCTACAGAGCTTAGCTGTGAATCCTGGACCATGTAAAAATGTTTGAAATCGGGCCCCATAGCCTATAACATCAGTACCGATGATATCATCAGTGACATTGGGGACTTTCATTGAGTCGGAAGATTTCCCAAAGTCAACATGGCGTCAGTTAGTTATGCTATGGTTAGTGACATTCTATATTCTACTGCTTTCTCTCTTAGTTGATTTAACGAGCGGAGATGGTTGATGGTTGAGTTCCCTACTTTCATTATATAACAACGTTATGATTGCAGTGTTCCAATCTTCTCGGACTTTACTCTGCTCCAGGCATAAGTTAAATAGAATGGCTTGTTTCCTAGTGATGCTCTCCGTGTAGGTCAATAATGATGTTATCTGGTCAAAGGATCGTTCCTTTTTTTCGGTTGTTTGATGGAACGGAGTTACTTTTGGGAAATCTTCGAATCGATTACTCGTAACTCGTATTGTTCTTTGTTCCTTGGTTAGATGAATAATTGGTTTTGTAGAATTGTATCAAAATGATTTTGACGTTCTTACCAACAGAATTCTTTTGATGACTTCAGTCGTGTATCTTCTTTTATCGCTTATTTTTGATTGTTTTGTTTAGTTTTGTTCCTTCGATTTTTCTTTTCTTGAGTTTTCTGCGTTTTTCTATGAGATTCTTGGTTTCTACCGGGAGTTTACTGATGGTTTGTTCGCTCTTTAGCTTAAACATATCGGAGGCTACAATTAGAGGGGTTGTTATTTTGCTGCTGATTTCGTTGATTGTCTCTTTTGGTTCGGCGAGAAGTTAATACATGTATTTCACTTCCAACTTGAAGGATTGAATCAGTCCTCTTTGAGTACAAAACTTGCAGCCTAAAAATCATTCTATGAGTGAAGCGTCAACATTCCTTTCTCCCCCTTTCTTTTCTCACCCACACAGATTCTACAAAACTTTCTCCTTCTCTCTCTTTCTCCCCTCAATCAACCTAACTTTGTTTTCCACCTTCTAATTCGCCACCTTTCTATTCTTATCCTCTTTTATTATATTGACTCTCTCTCTTCTCTCTCTTTATATCCTCTCCATAAACTATCTAACGTTCTTCCTCCACCTCTTTTCCTGCCCACATCAACCTCTCTCTCTGCTCTTTCCCTACCCTTTGAGTAAACTACTCCAAAATTTTCTCCCATCTTCGTTTAAATCCTCTTATTTTGAATTACCTAACTAAAGCTTATAGAAAAATATAAATTCTAATAAAATAAGGAATATTTATATTCATTCAATATATATGTAAAAAAAAGATATGTATCAAAAGAAGGATATTCTTTTGCTAAACCGAATCTTTACCTAGATTAAAAAAAAAATTTGAATAAGAAATGAGCCTAATCCTGAATCATGCAAATTCACGCCTCTAATCCCCATTCGGTAGGATTATTCCAAGCCCATGCATTTTCTTTTGGTTCAAAGAGAGAGTAATCACGAATGATGTGTGTGACTAATTTCAACCCCGTGGATATATTGGGGAGAAGGGAAGGTCTTGTAATTTAAACTCAACGTAATTTATCCCCTTTTTAAACATAACCCTATCTTGAGAATGGGACCGTGATCAAACACTCAAGATGGGAAGATACAGAAAGGCTCCGTACACAACTTTCACCCTCTTCACATTTGTTCCTTTTCTTCTTTTCACAAAGCCGATAACGGGAGACGTATCTCTCGCTACCTTTACTTCCATATCCTCCTTTCTTCCCTTTACTTTCTTTCTTTCTTTCTTTCTTCCTCCCTCTCTCTATTTTCTTACTTCCTTTCTGTTGATCGCTACCGCTGTTTTTTTAAAAATATTTCTCGCTTACTTTCTTTTCCCGCCTTTCTCTCTGCTCTTCCCATTTCCAAGGAGCAAACGACTTCAAACGCCTCTGACGTCCTACTCATCTTTCTCTTTCTCTCTGCATTTCTTTCATATTTCAATTTCTATTTTCCCTGTTGATTTCATATTGAAATCTTTATATTCAATTTTTCTCTCTCGACTGATTGATACTGGTAGATTGAACCTCTCGCAAGTAGCATTTTTGAATTTTACTTTTGTTTCAGAATTTTTTCGAAATCGACTTAGTTAAACATGCCTGGGGTTCCTATAACTTAATAAAAATTAAATTTTCTTTCACAATATGGATTACGCCGATGATGATGATGATGGTGATTATTATCATTATTATTATTATTATTATTATTATTATTATTATTATTATTATTATTATTATTATTATTATTATTATTATCATTATTATTTTTATCATTTTTTTTTTGCAATCTCACACCAGTTGCCTGGTGGTAACTGCTAGAGTTTGAGTGACAGCAAGTCTCCTCAAGTCTCCAGCCCTTCTCTCGTAGTATTCATAGGTCGCAGTAATACTGTGATCTACAGTTTTACACTGGTTGCCCAGTGGTCATCGCTGAAGGCTGAGCGACAATAAGTTTCCCCAGGTCTTCAGCCAACATTTCTTCTCTCTTTCGCCTATCATGTCAGTGCTACAATTTGCGTTTCTGCTTTCATTTCCCTTCCTCTGTTGGGTCACTGTTGACAGTTAACGTTACAGTCCTTATATTTCTAGCACTTTCCTTAGTATCCGTGCAGTTCCCAGTAGTGCTGTGGTCTGTACAGTCTTTATCCTTCCCTTAATCCCGATCTCCTCCAGTCTCACCCTCAGTGTTTTGGGGACAGTTCCCAGTACGCCCACTATGACCGGTACTACCCTGGCTTTCATATTCCACATCTTCCTCAATTCTCTTGCTAGGTCCCGGTATTTTCCCCGTTTTTTACTCTCCTTCTTCTTTACTCTATGGTCTGCTGGTACAGCAACATCTACTATTTGGCAGGTCTTCCCCTTCTTGTCTACAATTACCAAGTCCGGTATTCTTGCCTGGATGAGATGGTCAGTTTGGATGTCAAAGTCCCAGAGTAGTTTGTGGTTGTCATTTTCCAGGACTGCCGCTGGTTTTTGCTGATACCACTTTTCCACATTGAATCCCATTTGTTTGCTTAGTTCCCAGTGTATCATCGTTGCTACTCTATCGTGTCTGTGCTTATACTCCTTCTGGGCGAGTTGACTACATTCACTAGTTATGTGGTTTACTGTCTCATCTCTTTCACCGCACATGCAGCATTTGCTGTTTGTCTGTGTTCTGTCGATTTTTGTTTTTATGTAGTTTGTCCTTATGCTTTTGTTTTGGGTTGGCATGATGAGCGATTCTGTTTCTCTCTTAAGGTTCCCTTTCCGTAACCACGTCCATGATTTCTCGTCTGCTATATCTTGTATCTGCCTTTTAAACTCTTCATACAATTTTTTCTTTTCCCATTTTTTTTCTTGCTGTGCTGTTCCATTGTTTTCTACTTTGTTGTTTGTTGCACTATCTCACGCACTCTTTATGATTTCTTCATTATTCGTTTGTACATACCTTTCTAGGTCTGCTTTAGCTCTCTGGACACAGTCTTCTATGCTGATGAGCCCCCAGCCACCTTCTTTTCTCTTAACATATAGTCTATCGGTATCATCTCCAGGGTGTAATGCTTTATGCATTGTCGTAAGTTTCCTTGTTCGCCTGTCCATTGATTGGAGTTCTTCCTTTGTTTATTATTATTATTATTATTATTATTATTATTATTATTATCAATTTTCACGCCAGTTGCCTGGTTGTCACAGCTGGAGACTGAGTGATAGCAAGTCTCCTCAGGTCTCTAGCCTTCCTCTCCACATTCTCACTGTGCATAGCAGTGCTGGGGTTTACATTCACACCCGTTGCGCGGTGGTTATAGGCTGAGTGACACTAAGTCTCCAGGTCTTTAGCCCTCCTCTCATATTCCCCTCACCTATCACAGCAGTACAGTGGTTCGTTCCTGCACTGCCATTTGTGGTATCTTTGTGCTTCTCCCCTCTTCTCTCTGTTAGGCCACTGCTGACTGCTGGGGTCGTAGATCTAAAAAATCTAGAACTTTCCTCATTATTTGTGCAGTCCCAAGCAGTGCAGTGGTCTGTATAGTCTCAATCCTTCCTTATATCCCTAGTTTTTCCAAACTCACTTTTGGTGTCTTTAGTATGGGTCCGAGAGCACCTATTATTACTGGTACTACCCTGACTTTCATGTTCTACACCTTTTTCCGTTCTCTTGCCAGGTCCTGGTATTTTTCTAGTTATTCATTCCCTCTGCTATTTACTCTGTGGTCTGCAGGCACGGCCGAGACAATTATTTGACAGTTTCTCCTCTTCTTGCCCACGATTACTGGGTCCAGTCTCCTCATTTGGATGAGATGGTCACTTTAGTTGTTGAAATCCCAAAATAATTTGTGATTTCCATCTTCCAGGGCTGACTCCGGATCGAGAGCGTACCATTCATCAGCATAGTTAATTCCCATTCGTTTGTTCAGTTCCCAAGGTATCATTATTGCTAATCAATCGTGTCTATGTTTAGATTCCTTCTGGGCTAATTGAATACATTCACTAGGTATGTGGTTTGTGGTCTACTTGCCCATACTTTTCTAGACCCATTCAGGCCCTCTTGACACAATCCTCTCTGCTGATGAGCCCTCTGCCGCCTTCTTTTCTCTTCATGCACAGTCTATCCGTGTTATCTGTGGAATGTAAGGCCTTGTGAATTTTCATAAATTTCCTTATTCGCCGGTCCATTGACTGGATTTCTTCCTTTGTCCATCCAAGGAATGGTCCTCTTCATCTTACAACTGATAGGGCCCATGTGTTCATTCCTTTTATCAGGTTTCTGCTGTTTATTTTGGTCTCTAATATTTTCCTTATTCTTCTTATTTTCCCCTTCATTTCTTCCTGTTTTATCGCGTCGCATCCGAGAACTCCCAGGTATTTGTATCAATCTTGTGTGGTCAATGCTCTTATCTAATATTTATTTATGCATTAAAGTTTTTTTCGTGTTGCAGTTTTTTTCGTGTTGCAGTTTTTTTCGTGTTGCAGTTTTCCCCGTTCCTATTGCAGTTTTTCCGTATGTGTATCAGTTTTTTATGTGAATATTACAGTTTTTTGTGTGTGCTGCAGTTCTTTCCCTGTGTGTTGTATTTTTTTTTCACGTTTCAATTTTTTCCATTTATGCAGCAGTCTTTTTTTCTGTGTGTTTTTTGTTGCAATTTTCGTATACAACAGATGATAGCGCTCTTCTCAATATAAGGCCAGTGCATGTAAGCTTTATATTCTGGATTTGAGGAATAGAAGTACCCCCAGGGATTTTGACGACATGTTTGTCAGTGCATTTCTTGATCATCCCAAGGTCTTTGACGATAACAGGGACCGTTTTTGTTTTCAAGTGCCACATTTTTTTACTTTGATTTCAAGGTCCTTATTCTTGCCGAATTTCACAGGTTTCTTTACGATTATATTTCTATCAGAAATTACACTCCTATCAATTAACAGGCATGTTCTTTTCTGGTGGTCCTCGATTACAATGTCAGGTTTTCTCCACTTCGATGGTCCTGTCAGTACTTATTGCCAAGTTCCATAGTATTGTCGCGGTCTGCCCTTTAGTTACTGGGTCTAGTGTTCATACAAGTTTTTCTCTGTTGGTATTCCGTAATTCTCGCAAACTCTCCAACGTAGATATTGACCCACTCTGTAATGTCTGGCCTTATATTCTGTAGGTTATGAAACAGAGCAGCCAGACACGAAGCGGTCTATCATTTCTGCATGGAGGTCACAGAAGTAGCATTTTGGGTTGGTAAGGTTTTTGAAAATATTTGCTTGAAGGTTTTGAGTCGGCAAGCTTTGGTTTTGGTGTAATCTTATCGTAGCTGTTTTGTATGTCAGTTCGAGTTGTACCATTCCGCTACCATAGCAAATAAATACGATCAATGTCAGCTTGAGGTTTTTGCATTCTGAGACACGTTAGTATTTTTCTATTTTTGTCAATTCTTTTAATCTCATCTAGATCGCTATTAATTATATGAAAACTATATGTTACAGCTTGTATAATAATGGCTTTTGCCCAATTTTATTTTAAATCAGCAGAGTTTTCAGTATTGGATACACACTTTTGAAGCCGACTTTTCTTACTTTTCCTTTCTGTGATTGACGACATTTAATTTAGGGCCAGTACTGACGGGGACGCACGCAAAACAACTCAAGAGTTTGCAGCAGAACTGGGGGTTGGCCATTCAAAAGTTGTTTGACATTTGCACCACATTGGAAAAAGCAAAGAAAACCAACATGTCACGCAAACGATCCTGAATGAAAAGCTAAAAAGCTCGCATGTTGTGCAAATTACCCTGCAGAAATTGAACAAACTAGACCACAGAAACTCTACCCCAACAAGCTTAATAACCAGATATTTCTCCGATTTGACTGCTGCTTTTTCAAGCATTTCGACGACTCCCCGCGAAGGGTGGTCCTCAACAAACGGGCAGCAGCTCAAATAGCCTTTGGAGATTTCATTGTTTCCAGGACGCCAGAATTCCTGAATAAATGGACTTGTTTCTCGTTGGCACGATTGAGTACATTCTGATGGTTCTTATTTCGATTAATAACTTTTATCCCAAGCTGAGATATACCGCTGAAATTGATGGTTAAAAAAAGCAATTAATCTTGCAACAACTTCGTCTACACTCACAGCAATAACTTCAATGCATCTTAGTTTAACGAACGATATGTGAAAAAATTCGAATTTATCAGATTCTTTTCAAAATAACTTTTGTTTTTTAATCAACAGAAACAAAATGAAAGAAATACTTGTTAGTATTTGATAACGATATTTGTCCGAATAATTGATGAAATATTAATGTGGATAAATACGCTTACTTCATTATTTGATAAATTATTCGAATTAGAACCGTTATTACATTTTAGCAAGTATTTCTTTCAACTCATTTCTCTTGCTTTTTATCGCAAATCTTGAACCATTATTCTACCGTCGTTATTTCACATTTCCGATTTGTTCTGCTTGAAAACAATCATAGAATGACAGTTTGCAATAAAAAGCAACAAAAATAAGACGAAAGAAATTTTAGCCGAAAATTAATGATCATTGACAATGCTTCGTTTAAAAATCATTTGAAAAAACAAACAAAAACAAACAGTATATTCATCTCTGTTGTGTTGACCACATCTCTTCGGTAGAAACGTTCGTCTGAGTCTTGATAGAATTCTGACATTGAATATTTTCATCATCCTACCAACTATTTAGACTAGAATCCTAAAGTATGTTATTCTGATCACTAAATTTAGCCGATCCGTTTTCCGACCCCTCCCATCTGAGGACGCGAGGAAAGATTTAATTCTGGTATTACCGGATACATCATATCCTCTAGGAAGGAAAGGTATCAATTGAAACATAAATATCACAAGTATAGTGATTTGTAACACCTGTCTGAATAATTCACGGAATGATGACAATACTTGATCTTTGCATTTCAGAAAATACCCTGGTGATCGGAGAGTTTACAAATCAATGCTTACTGATCAAAATTACGAAGATGTGGTGTACTCGGCTGAAGAACTCATGGGATAATTACAACACTCCATCTTCATGAGATACTTGAAAGATGGGTGAGTATATTAATCAAAGTATAGCGATCACAAAATGAATGATGAGGTGTGATTGTCTAAAGAATTCATGTGATAAAGGTAATACTCAATCTCAGCACTTCTTTGAATATTTCCATCAGTTGAAGCTATGCGATCAACACAAAAAATAAGGTATAATCACCCGAAGAATTCATGGAATGATTTTGATACTTCATCCCAACACTTGGATTTTTGACGAGTGCACAAGTCGGGGCTATGTGATTAAAACAACAAAAATGTGATCATGTCTTCTACAGATTGTTCATGTTATTCACCCTGATCAGGTCAGTATCACCATCTCATGTTGTACAAAATCATGGGTTTTATGTAATTCTATATTTTTGGATAATTATTAGTCTACTGTCATCACACAACCATGTTTTTTTTATTTGTTATAGGTTGGAAATTCCAATGAGTTGTCTGCAACTTTCCATTAGGAATAGTCTAATGAGAGCAAAGCCATAACCGAAGGCTTTTAATTAAGGTAATACAATTTAATTAGTGTTCGTACACGACAGGTATAGATATATTATCAAATGTAAACTTACTAAGATAGATTGATGTATAAATAATAGGAATGAGATAAATAGATATGAACAGATTGAAGTATTGATAAATTGGTAACAACAAAACGAGGTAGATAGATAGAGAAATCCTTGTAAAGACCAAGAGATATGAAAAAAGTTTGCAACGATAAGAGATCACTGATTTTGAGCTGCAAAATATTGTGGCTGCATTTTACTAGAAGGCACACTGTACTCGTGTAAATACGGTAATAAATATTTGATATCAAATTAATAAACTTGGATATCACTAATTAATATTTTGCTGTTTTAGCACATTTTATGCTTGTTCAATCTTTCTGTTATTTGTTTGTCAAAGCGATCCAATATTCCCGGTCGAATTTTTAAATTTGAGGCCGTCTGTCTAGAGACTTACGCTGCTTTGATATCAACTGCCCCCCCCCAACTTTTTTTGGTTGATTAACAATATTTTAGGATCGAAATCCTGAATTTTTAAAATAATTCCACTTTGGTAGCAGCGGTTTGTGTGTATGCAATCATCATCGCAGGTACTACGCCTAACAATCAGGTCATTGATACAGTCACGGTAGTATTTCCTAATTTTATACATTGGTTTGGAGTCGCAAAACAGACAAACAGATATCTGTGCAAAAAGAATGACAATGGTACTTATATAGTTATATATACAGGCACACATTCTCTCTCTCTCTCTCTATGTATGTATATATATATATATATATATATATATATATATATATATATATATATATATATATATATATATATATATATATATATATATATATAACGGTAGAATAAAAGTTAACAAGCTAAACTGAATTACCATAACAACGGTATACATACATGCATGCATACTTTTGGCGAAATCTTCAATACACTATAAATGGCATACGTTCATTCAAACGGAAGCAGGAAAAATGAATGGAAATCTCTTTCAAATTCCTTGCTGGTGGTCTCCAAGCAGACTTGAATTAATGAAAAATTGCTGGCTAAATTAAATTTTTAACATATGCACGCACTGACAGTCATTTACCATATCTAAGTGTGTGTACTCACATCTAACAAGCAATCTATTTATACGGCACAATATCAATCTATTAATTAGGAAGGTTGGAGAAATCTCAAACTCATTGCTAATTGTTTTATTGTGAATATTGATGAATTTCTTCATAAAAATGGTAATGTTAATAATGTGTCGCAATACATTGCTCATTACTTGGAAGATCTGATCTGAAACAACAATGGAAGAAATATTTAGACATTTTATTCCAAGGGGCTAAAATTGCAAGTTTGATTACTTGCTGCCTCCCAGCTTCAAACCCCTTCCAAACACGAGTTTTTAGTGATGTTGAGATCCAGGCGATTGACCGGCCAGACCAGGATACTTATAACTTGCTCAGAAAATATCGTTGTGTGATTTTCCAGCATGATAATCATGCCAGCAGTGCTGCATGCCAACTAGGACCATCCAAATTGGATTTCTTCTCATCTGTGGAGAGGTCCCTCCACCATTTTCATCCCACGTCTGATGGAGTCTTCCCAATTCTAGTCTGCGTTGTTTGTGGATCAATTTCAGAATTGCAACCCTTTCCCGTTCGTTCAGCCGAGCCATGGACTAATTTGGGATTTGTTGTAGTGCTCTGATAACTGGCATCTCTTCACCTCTGTTGACTTTATAACTGTCTGGATCACGCAAAAAGTCTTCATAATTGAGTGACTTTGATTATTTCGGTTAGTTACTGTACATTGAGGTAAACCCTGATTCTTGAATTCAACAAACCAACCACATTCGAAATCGAACCACCTTGATGTCTTTTCTAGACTGACATTGTTTTCAACAATAACGGAAACCAATAAATCAAAATTCAAAACCTTTCCGTCACGCCATTTATCGAATTGTTCCTTGTATTGGAGAATCTAATGATTGAAATCACATTAAGACTAAACTAATGATCACTTCTCAACGCTTCACAATTGGACAATGTTTATATATGACTAAACTAAAAGTAATCACAAGCAGTAATTAATCTATTCCAGACAAGAAATGATATTATTTAAAAAGCTTTTCACTATAAATGTAGTGTATGAAGTTTTACATGTATCTATCTATCTATCTATCTATCTATCTATCTATCTATCTATCTATCTATCTAAAAGCTAGGATAACATGGCAAAACCATAACGTTCTAGATAGCAGAACGTCTCTGGAGTTATTTCGCCGTAATAAAAAAAATCCATCATTATTTTGTAGCAATCATAAGTTTTCGGATCTTCCAAAAAGTTTTCGAAGTTTTATTGATTGATATTTTCGAATATAACGCTAGTCAAGTCTGGCTACGCCAACATCGGACTATTACAGGCATCGCTTCTTTTTTTGCTATTTCTATGGCTAGGGCAGGGGATGTTACCGACGTTGGTTAGGCGTTAAAAATCAAGAGCACAACCATGCCATCAGGGACTGATTCAATTGAAAAGAAATGAGGAATTTGTATTCATTGGAGCAAATCAATAAGTTTTCCTTTATTGTGTTCAGCCATGTTTCCTACGAATTGGCTTCTTTCACGTCGATTGAATTTTTGAGGAAAAGGAAAGAGAAAGCGTAATGGAAAAACAGATGGTGTGACTGACTAACTGACAACCGGTTTTTAGCAATTGCAACACAAGACAAAAGTTAGAATTATGTGGAAATAATAAAGGAATAAAGAAACTAGACTTGAGATTTGCAAGCGTGAATGCGCATATCAACAACCACTTTAATGGCACGAACGTAGAATGCATCAGATGAATACAAACTGCTAGAAAAACGTTAATTCGATACACGTTTTGTTCACCATCTTCTTGTAAAAATACCGTGGATATATGAAAAAGTGGAAAACGAAAACATTATAAATTTTGAAATGATAAATCAAAACGTATAAAAAATATACCAACAATAAAAGAAAGTCTGGCCAATATACATATATATATATATATATATATATATATATATGAATAGGAAATAAAAAAAAATCATCTATTCTGATTCAGTGGAAGAAATACACAAGCAACATTTGGTTTGGGGCCCCAAGTTTCCAACATCCCTAAACTGAGACCCTTGTCGTGCACAAAAGTGAATCATGCTTGACCTCACATAGTGAGATCACAAGACAGCACAGTATGATAAAAGAAAGACAAGAGTCTGAGACATCATAGAATCCGTGAGAAAACTTAATGGCAATAGGGTTGTCATTTTGCGAGACTGTCAGACAACAGCACGACTCACGACGTTGATCACATGCGAAACCAGAGCCGACACGATATAAGAGAAGTTCAGAGTAAAGTTCAGAAAGTACGTGATCCGTGACGCCCACGATAGAAAGGTTGGGTGAATCTTGGGTTAGATTTGTGTTCAACGACAGACACTGAAAGGCTGCTGCTTCTTCTGATAATGACAATGGCTTTCCAACCGATCTGGTGGTCGTGACTCCGATTCCTGGGTTGGTTGGCGCAAAACATTCATTCTCAGGTTGAACAGAAGAGGCATGCACACAACTTAATGAAGTTAGAATTACCTATTGGGATAATTAACTGATACAAGACAGTGGAACAATTTATCGCTGTGGATTGTATAGGAGATTCGGTTCGAAATTCCTTCTTGATAATTTCGAACTGAATCCACAGATGACGACACAAGTCCGAACTAATCAGTGTTTATCAATTAAAGAGAAGTGGCTTGAATTGACTGATATTCTTATTTGATAAATATTTCTAAGCATAAATATACAGCCTTGATTATTCATAATATCTGCATTGATAATTTCATTTTCTTAAATCAACATATTTTCTATAAGTGCCTTTACGTCTTTCTTTTCTCTGTTTCAATGTAACAGGTTTACGTTTATATTCGTTTATATTTTGTGCAGCCAACTTCCTCATGCGGATAAACCTACAAAATATTTCTGGTCAGTTGAGTCAACGTGCGTTCAAATCGATGAGATCAATTCTCGTTGAATCTTCGAATTGCAAACGTGTAAACCTTGGCACAAAAACCGGAAATCGACAATCTCCTTTTATTTTGATTGCCTCGCCAAAATAGACGATGCCGCCACCTTCTGCTGAGAAAAAAACTTTTTTATTGTCTTGCTGCTGAATGAAATAAAACATGGTCGTTCATAGCAATCGACGAATCCTCGACATTAACCTATGCGTAATCATACACTCTTCCTTTTGAATGCACGAAGCTAAAAAAAAAAACGACTTTCTTAGTCAGCATTTTCTATAACTTCTATTTCAATGCGTTATAAAGAAACATTCTTAGACATTATTACACAGGATCTGTACATGTGATATTATGGGTAGGATTAATTAAACGAACTTTAATGCTTACATGTAATTAAATTGCAAATACAAATAACATCTCTTAGAGGTAAGTAAAGGCCAATATTGCCGTGGTACATTTAGTACTGGAACGGATGTAGAGAATAATACAATAAGTTCATAACCGAATATACTCAGGTGAAAGCTGTTCTCATATTAAGATGGACCCCTCCTTTTTACCCACCCCCAACGTGGATTTTTCATATATCTTATGAAATAGCCTATCTTTGTTCTTCACGGATTAAAGATCAACTTTTGGAAATCAAGGTATTACCCTGAATATTGCTTACGATGAGGAAATTAGTTTCCCTATGATAGTATATTCTGACGTAAGGATCTACGTTCCACTACATACTGTGAAATCATAAATAAGGCTACGTCGCTATTATAAGTACCAGTTGTTAAATTTATTATGGACAGGCATTATCTAGATAAACCATTGCTCCAGAACCCAGCTGGAAGCGATGTTTATTTCTCAAGAAATGTTTAATTTCTGCTTCGATGGCTTGTCGGTCGTATAAACAATCCCATGTAGCAACACTGCAAGGCCTAAATTCTTTAAGACTATATTAACACTGAATCGGTATACCACACTATCATTTCTTAAATAAGCTAGACCGATATATATCTAACCAGTATAATAACCATACCTCTGAATGGATACTTACAGTATTCAGGCTATAAGTCCGCCTACCTTTTGGATATGTAGATGTAGATGTAGTAAGGCTGAATGCATTAACGATATATTATTACTATCAGTTTTATATTGTAGAAAATTCTTTCGTAAAATATTACTGATCTATTTTTTCATCGAGGTTCTGCTCTTGTGTCACAGCAGAACAGAATTCTGTTTCCTTCCTGCGGTCATGCAACGTTCAATTGGACACGCAGCTGTTCATGGTTTCTCAGAGCTTCAGAGATCAGTGACTAATTCTTATATCAGGAAAAAAATTAGAAACTTAAAACGTTAGTTTAAGCATTAGAAAAAATATACGAGAGGAAGGAAGAGGAAAAGGAGAATTAAAAAAAAAATGCTACATTAAAGTGAGGTGAGAACCACCTTTTACAACTCAGATGGGGTCAGTTCCCGGAGCGCTTTCGTGGAATTCAGTCAGAGTGTTGAAATGTCTCCATCATTCTGTGCAAAAATCCACCCATGGAAAAAAAAACAAAAAAAAAAACGCCAACAATTATACAGCAACATTCAAACTAAAAGTTATTGAATTGTCTAGCGGCAAGGGAATTCTGTGTATCGGAGAAAATTGTGAGAGACTGGAGAATTGAAATAAAAATTCATAAGATACCAACAAAAAAAAATATGCACGAACAGAGGTAGACCCAGCAAGGGACCACAAGTGGAGGAAGAGGTTCCCGAGAGATTTCTTGGAAATCGTCAAAATGGAAAATGTGAGACTCGTCAAGTCACCCGAATCCATACAGGGAAAAAAATCCAAGAAGGAGTGAATTTCGGGATTTAAGGCAAATCGCCAGGTCCAAAAGTCAGTATAGTTAAGCTCTTCAACAAATAAATAAGATCTGTTGATCTAGGTAGGAAGATATCATAGTTCGAAAGTGGGATCCAGAAATCGACAGAAGGAAGACCACAAGTCATCGTGCTTGGAGAACATGGATGGAACACCCATTAGTCTTATTTAAACCTCGTTGACTTGACGAGAACTGGAATGATCAGCATGATTTGACCTAGAGCCAAACTCATCGGAGAAAGTCCGGAAAATTTGAAATCGTCAATTATCATAGCATCCTCATATTAAATCTTAGGCCAAATCACACTCATAAACATTACAAAACCCCCATAGTAAGTCATACATATTCTAGCATATTAGTGAGTCGAAAGAGTCCCCAAAGTAAAAATTTATTAAGTCTACCAAAAAAGCAAAATAAATGAATGGAAATAAATTCAATCGACCCAGACAAATGTATTCTCAATTGATGTTGTCGTTTCTAATGAAAAACACTTTCAAAGCCACTGTAGTAAATTTCTGTTCGGAAGAGATGAAGAAAGTAAACCACAATATCTACCCGTGGCAACAAATTCCCATGGAATCCTTAAAAGAAATCAAGCAAAAAGGCATCCCAGCTTGGCAACCTACAGGCAGACCAAGCATAATCCCATTGGTTAAAAAAAAAGAGTCAACGTACCATATCGATTGTCACCTACAGAGCTGAAATAGGAAACTCGACCGAGAAATTATCTCTCAATCTAAGAACTCTGCAGGAAAATTATTCTAAACATCTCCTTCATAAATTCAGAGTATATTGGACCGTGGCACTCGTTGAGAGAAAAAACTTGGCAGACGTTGGGAAACACCTGTGACAAAAAACGGACCTTAAAAAGCAGATGATGATGATGATTATTATTATTATTATTATTATTATTATTATTATTATTATTATTATTATTATTATTATTATAAGTAGTAGTAGTAGTTTTCTAGACCTACCTTCTTCTTCGATTCTTTCATCCGATGGTCTCGGGTGGATTCGGCTTCGCCTGGGGTCTTTTTAACCCACATGACAACAATGATACTGCCATAGGTAAAAATAAGAATCACGAGTGGAAGGAAGTACTGCAAGGTGAGGATGGTGATGCCAAAAAGCAGGTGAATGTCTTTTTTCTCCCATTTTTCAATGCAATATTCTGGGGCTGAGGTGTGATTTACATATTTGATCGTTCGGGCCTTCAGTGCTGTCGGCAAAGGAATGAGAAGGGACAGGGTCCAGATGATGACAATGGCCAACAGAGCTGTCTTCTTCGTGGTCTTCGGCCTTAGTGGGTAGATAATTGCCATATACCTGGAAAAGAATAACAACACCAATAATAGCATGGTTGCGCAAAGAACACTGAAAGAGAGAAACCGAAATAGACGTGCACGAGGTCAGTCCTCAAAGTTTCTAGCCATTTAATATCAACGAACAGACTTGGGATTCAATCAAATTATATCAAAGTCAAAATAAACAAGATAATTTAAATTAAACAATTTCACCTATGCAGAGATGGGGATAGACATGTTTATCATATATGAGAAACTACCACACAATCCTATGGAGGATACTAATACTGCAGAGGGTGCTGGAGATGTGGAGTGACTTGGTGTCACTTGATCCTCCACAAGCCCATAATTATCACTTGCCCGAGAATTTATCAAAATCAAGAAATAAATGCAATAAATACAAACCATTCATACAAATTAGATAAAAAAACGACCTCAATTAGTGCAAACCAATTTTCAATTAAAACAATTCTTTGAATATTTCGCATTTCATATCCTAAATCTTGCTGCAGCATATCATATTTAGGGTTAAAGGGTCATTTTGACTATTGCCATGTTATTGAACGTTCTACCTATTGCTTTTCTTATCAATCGATAACAAAAGCCCTATTGTTAGTTAAGCAGACCATTGAGAAATAGGAATAACATTGGAAAAAGAAAAAGAAAATTTCTAATAATTATACTGAGGGAAATAAAAATTGATGTGTTGAAAAGGCAAGAATGGGAAAGTAGCAATTATGGACGCTATATCTAAGACTTCATCAAGTTACTGAACAAAAGTGCGCAAATGAAATAAAAAGATAAATCTGCCTTTTTCTACAATGAATCAACCACGACGAAGTGAGGATACAAGGGACTCCTACTATAGAACAGATTCAATAGCATGATTTATTTTTCTGATGACAAACCGCAATTTCTCCTCAACTCATCTGTTCATCTCTCTTTCTCTTCTTTTCGCTCTCTGTGTGCAATTAATGTAAGATTTTAAGGGGATTCTATGTTTTACACAACATTTAAGTACAATATATATATATATTAATATATGTGTATATATATATATATATATATATATATATATATATATATATATAGATATATATATATATATATATATACATTGTTGTAGACATTTTGCTGGAAGTGACCACACATCATCAACGAGATTTTCATTATCATGTCGAATAAAACCCATCCATCCAATATATATGATAAATTGCATTATATTATACAGAAACCTATTTGAAATAATCTCCCGTTGTTACACGGTTGATATATCACTCAATTTAGATAATGTAAACAATTAGAGAAAATGGGGCTGCAGTAGTAATCGAACCTGCCGCCAATAAGGTAGCCGATTCAACGAAGCAATGCTCTCACCATTGAGCTGCACATCCACCGGTAATGCAAAGGCCAAATAATTGCTTTCAACCCCAGTTCTCATCTGCTTTATTCACAGTCTATTCGTCTCTCTCAACAACGGTATCACGATGTCTGAGAATTTGAGAATAGATTGATCTTCTGGTCAAGATTTATCGAAAAACAGTTTTCTCGATCGTCTAATCGACAAGCATTTCACCACTCTATCTTGACATAAACACTTTGGAAACCAGTTAAAGTTACACCAAAAATATGGACGGAATTATAAATTCACAAAATAAAATTATAATGAAGTGAAACAACAATGATGATAGCAACAATAACAATAGGAGCAAAATCAATGAAAAAAAAAGCCATTAACTGCAGAAATAAAACCACACAACAAAATATTGCATAAACTGAGCAACGAATGAAACGATTCAACAAAATATATTACATTGGAATCTCAAAAGTCCAATGGAATTCTGGGTACTGCAAGCACAACAGACCTTTTTTCAATTACAGATCAACAGAAACAAACGAATAAACTGCACCCTCCAAAATACTTTTGGCAATTTAAAAACTTACATCTTTTTGTTAAATGGGGTATCATTAGTACCTCCAGAGCCCGAAATAATCTAAAAGGATAATGCTCCTTGTGTTTGGAAGAGAAACAAAAAAAATTTGAAATTTGAAGATACGAGGAACCTCCTGGACCAAGGAAACAAAATGATGTCAAAATGCAGACAAAAATTTCAACTCAAACCTGACTAACCACACATTGAAATTACATCTAAAAGAAATAATAATGATGATAATGATGATAATGATAATAATAATAATAATAATAATAATAATAATAATAATAATAATAATAATAATAATAATGATGATGATGATTAACACTAACTACAATTCATTTAAAGTCGTGCAATTATATAAATGTACTTTACATGTAGCAATTAAGCACTGAATTACGATCCTGTAGGATTTTCTATTTATATCCGTCTTACAATGCTAATCGTTCTCAAACTATGGCTTCATTTCAATCGTACCGGCGGGGCATCCATTAGCCGAAATATCCTGCGCATTAAACTTTTCAAACACTTTTGACATGTTCAATCATTCACATCTTCCACAAACTACATGAATAAATGTTGCGTTTGGGTTGTATATCTTGCTTAAATTGCGAAAAAGTTTTTATTACATTTTCAGTGTTTGAATCGTTTTAGTAAAATATGAAAATCTTTAAGAGAGAATGTATACTGATATGACAGCTGGAAACATGAAATCAAAGTGATTCTTCAATAAAATAAAATAAATTTTTCTGATACCATTTAACAACACAAACTTTTGTCGATCCCAATATTCATATTTATGTACGTGTATGTAGGCTTGAATGTTGATATAAGGACCGAATGGTTCACACTATATGTAACAAAAGCATATTTATCAATCAACTGATACCTTATATGTTCAAAGGCTCATAACCAGAAGTGGTGTTGTCTTAATTATGTAATAACATTTAAATGAGGAATGCTCAATTCTAGTTTGGAGCAGTCATGTAAGTAATGGACATACACATTGTACAGTGATGTTAAATGACTCTTCCAAATACGATATGGTCATAAATACTTAGGGGAAATATAGCTTAAGGGACCACTGAATAGCCTAAAACGAACATAAATACTTCTGGTTGTCCCTCGTCGATAGAATATTGTCTATTTTTGATTTTCCATAATCAAATAATACAGTATCTTTCAATGATTCTTTCAGATATCTGTGCGTTGCTAGGTGCTGGATAGAACGACCTTGTAGCTTTTATAATGTTTCTTTGAAAGTGAATTGGCTTTTTTTCTTTTGTTGATTCGGAAGGAGATCACATGGGTCAAGTAAGGAAGCCTTCATACATTGGTCGACACGTACGTTCAGCACCTCCTTGCCCAATGCCACACTCTTCCTGCTGAAGAAAATAACATTTTGGCTAGAATTTGTGCACGTGAGCATAATAACAAATATTTGAACACATAGCACGTCTTCAATTGGATTTGCGATCAACAGGAAGTGCAAAGAACGGAATAAAAAAGGCACTCAAAATAGATAGATTGTATTCTTAATTGAATCAATTCGCTTGTGAAATCTTTACCTAAGCTTAGGATTCCTGTTTAACATTCATTGGACGTCAGCATGTCTCTAGGTGGGGGTAGATATAGATCGGTAATACGCAAAGTGATCGATGGATATGAGTATAATCAGGAATAATACATGGCTGTACATGGCGGTATGAAAAAGGAAAAGGGATACGTTCTCAAACTATGGACAGTCACAATAGCTAAAAACAGAACTGAATTCTACCTGTCAAATCCAAAACACTTTGAGCCGTACGCAAGAAGATAATAGTCGCGAAATAAATTACATATAACTTATAATCTCGTATCATTATCATACACACACACACACATACACACACACACACACACACACACACACACACACACATATATATATATATATATATATATATATACAAATAATGTTTCAAAGATTTTTACGGAAGAGATGCTATTCAACTCTTATATAACTATAATACCTGAGTCAAAGGTACTTCCCACCCATACACATATATTCATTTATAGGTTTATGCGTAATTCTCCAGGGGTTTAAATTGAGGGAACCAAGAGTGAAGTAGACATTTCCCAAAATTGAAATTAAATTACAAATTTTGGGAAAAATGTATTTCTTAACATTTTAGAGGGGAGTTCTATTAAATATGTAACTAAAATGCAAAACTGGATTCTTACTTTCGGTTCAATATATATATATATACTAGCCGAATAACCAGCCTGTAGGATGAGTCTTCAGTTAATATATATATATATATATATATATATATATATATATATATATATAGAGAGAGAGAGAGAGAGAGAGAGAGAGAGAGAGAAAGAGAGAGATGTGTGCGTGTGTGTGTGTGTGTGTGTTTGTTTACATATACGAGTTTGCGCAGACATGTACATACACACATACATTAATCTGATACTTTTGATGAATCAAAAATGAATTGCTATTAAAACAAAATATCTTAGGGCTCAAGTTTTGACTTATTTCACTTCAACATCAACATTTTCAAGCAACTGTAGCAGTAACAGTTTATAAGTGATTATTCTTGTTCATCGATTGAGTTCACTTGTATTTTTGATTAGCTTGCCGTATTTCTAATTTGCTTGATCTTTTCATTTAATTGTACTTTATTACCGGTTGCCTTATTTCTAACATACCGTTTTTTAATCTGCTTGCATTCATCTCTCATTTTCTTGGTAAAAGGTGTATCATTTTATCATTCATTCTTATCATTAGATGGTGTACTTAAAAGAATATAAAAAATATAGAGTTTTCCCATGATTCCTGTCCATACACTAGACATCAAACTCACTGATTCCACAAGATTCTTCTCATCAGATTACTACACGAGAAGCTTTTAAAATAATCAATTTCGAATCTCCTTGAATGATTTCTGTTTGGCGTGGTGTATGCTAGGGTTTTAATTTCGGTTTTAAAGTGTTTGGCCGATGAAAATGCAACAAAAGATTTGATATCGATACCTTGAATTCAAAATTAGAAATCGAAATTTTTAGTTTTTCTTTTTTCCGACCGTTCAAAAAGGAAATATTTCAATCGTGCAGATTATAAAAAAGATTCAGTGTCTAACGCTCTGTCTGTCCGTTGGTAAGTCAGCGGGTAGGTCGATGGGTCGGTGGATCTGTCTGTCCCCATATTGTTTCATATCTGTTTAAAGTTATATTTACTTGAAACTTTGTAGAAAGGTGTCCCTTGATACGATGCTTCTTACCTAGAAAAATCTTCCATTCAAAGTAATCTGATCTGGTAATCATGGTGTCTAAACATTTCCGTTTTGAAATCGATCAAATCGATTTTTTCTGTTTCTTCACGTCAAAATCAGTTGAAACTTGATAAAGAGATGTCCCTCGCTCAAATGGCCCTTACTTATAAAAATCTTCCATTCAGGGTCATGTGATCTGTCATTAATGGTGTTTCAAAATCGATTCTCCAAGTAGTTTCAAATCGGATAACTTGAAACTTTATTGGTGTTCCTTGACAAGATGCTTCTTACCCAAAATTATCTTCTACTCAGAGTCTCATGATCGGGTAATAATGGCGTTTAAACTTTATCGCAGACGTCTCATTGAACTTTTGGTTCTTATCTATTTGATAAAACTTTGTCGACCATTGTAATTTTGGTCTAGTATTTTCTTTCTTCTTGAATTCTTAGGTGCTTTTCATCGCGATTTATCAAGATCCGTTCTCAAAATCACTAAGTTAACAGAACAGATCAGAAAAGAAGAATAAGCCTATTTCCAATCTGTGCTGCTGTAGAGTGACGACTTGAATAATGTTGTGATAAGAAGCAACTAAGAATTTAAAATGAAAGTAAATACAGGTAAAAAATGAATGGTGGTTCGCAATGCTTGATCTAATAAATGATAAATCAAGATAATACTAATGCCACAAGTAATGTTATCATCATCATCATTGAAAATACCCCTTTCCATAATTCGCCAGACCTCTTTATCATAGGCATCACGGAGCTACAACATTCTGAATTTATCCAGCTTGTCACACCATCTTATTCTCTGCCGGCCACAATTTCACATATGATCTCTGGGGATCCACGTTGTAAGTCATGATGTCCAGCAGTTGACTGACATTCTTGAAGCATGAATTCACTAACAAATATAGCGCTAAACGATCTCAGGAGGGTGGAAAATTGGTCATGAGGGTAGATTTGTTCTTTTACCCCCGATAAGAGCTCTAACAGGTGAGTCGTTGGATCAGTGCCATACATAGGCAATTTAGCGAGGTAAAAGTGACGCCGATATGTACGTACTGCCGTTGCATGACAGTCTGAGTAGATTGCTATAAAAAGCAACGGAAAAAGAAAATATTTAAAAAAATTTTAACGATTTATTTTCTAATGAATGTATGATTTGATAAACTTTTAAAAATCTACCAAACATTTGATACATCAATATAGATCGCGAAGTTATGGAGTTCAAGCATATAATCCCTTTCGTTAAATCTGTAAATCCATCTCTGGTAATACCTAGGATGGGAAACTCAGTGGGGAGATTTAGAGAACTGATTTTTATTTATCCCAAGTGACACCTTTGCCTTTAAGAGTTCCTGCACAGAGAGGATAAAGATATTTCCAGGACAGAATGTCTACAACTATTCTAAACTATTATAGCTCCACTTGAAATAAGTTAGAGATCCGCAGAGATTATGAGTCTTTGTCATAGGTTCCCACCACTCTATATAATTATAGCTATTGCAACACACCGAATTTTCGTTTGCTAAATATACAATATGTGCAGACATTCCAAGAGTCTATTTTTAAAAACCAGAGATTGAATACGTATTTGGAAACTTGTTTTCTGTATAGATCTAATAATCATAAAGACCGAAATTTGAGGTAATTTAGGCATCTGGTTTCCTCATGACAAGAAAAACGACCTGAGATTAGGGTTAGAGGTTAGAGATGGTCAGTCAGTCAATCAGTCAGTCAAGACAAAACTTAGATTGCGTTTGGAACTTTTACCTTTTTACTTAGGAAGAAATCGTTATTCAGTGTCTTGGGGGTTAACAAAAAGAACTGAAAACTGTAAATGATACAAAACTATGAAAAACTAGGACAAGATGTCTCTAAAGTCTTTGTGTCGTTTATGTTCTTGATAACTTCTTCGGGGAAATCAATTCTACTGAAAATTAGCAATTGAAAAAAGAAAAAAAAAAGAAAGATTGACGTCGTTGAAGCCGTGGAATATTCTAGATAATACAAATGTGTCACCTTATCGTTTTCGCGCGGTGATTTAAAATCATATTTCAATGACCTGTCAGAAATAGGATTTTGACACACTCGACAAGGCTTATTTAAATGAAAAAGTTAACGTGGATTATAAAACAGTGATAACCCCCGGATCTTAAGAATGGTCAGAGTTTAGGTTCATTAAATTAGCGTATCACGAGTTTTATGTATGAGAATAGTGCAGATATAATATGAGACAAAGTTTAGGCTAGCCCTAATTTCAAATGTAAATTGGAACTTGACGTAGTTTTTACACCTAGTCATCGAACAACTAAATACTGTGTTAGAACTTTATCAAGCATAGAGCAGTTCAACGATAGTGTAATTTTAAAATGTAAAGTTGTCCAAACTATTCTGAATGAAAATCTAGGTTTAGTTGAACCCATCATTATTGGTGCGCTTCAAACTGTCCGATGGTAAAATCAAGGGTTTTGGGGAGGTGGATGTGACCATATATTGGCAGATTCGAATTGTTGGTGTATTGATCTTTCTACAAATTACAGATCTATAATGCCACTTTTAAGTCAGACAACCTTGGAAGATGGGAAAGACATTCTAAAATGGGGTGAAAAGGGCACACGGGAGAAAAAGGTCGAAGTGTGGCGAATCCTGGCGAAGGTCTATGTCCAACGACAGACGTTAAAAGACTGATGATGATGATGATGATGATGATGATGTCGTTGAAATATTGAAGTATTTTTGACAAGAGCCAAGCACAATTCTCACCTTTATGATCTCAATGCAATAAACACTTGTGTAAGGCCGAAGGATACGGCGACCGGAACGTTGCTGTTTAAGTGAGACAGACGATGAAACTTGTCCGAACGAATGAATGTATAATAGTTGCAACACTATGTCTCAAAAGTTCAGGCAGGAAGGACACAAAGCCCAGCAGTTGAAACGTTGTAAGAACAACAAAGACAAAATAAATCATCGTATGACAGTGTCTACAACTGATTTCAGAAACTCCAACCAGGAAAAAAGTCACAAGGTTATATCGACAGCTAGGCGAGGAAGCAGGTTGGGAAGAATCAATACAGGAATAGTGACAACAACACAATTCAGAAATACACAAAAGAGTGCACAAATGCCGAAAGGTTATGAAAACGAAGACGATGAAACTTTTTAGAGTGTATAATAGCGAAAACACTTCATCTCAGAAATTTAAAAGGAAATTCATCATTCTTCTTCTTTATTCAGCTTTTTTTCAGAAAGAGTGAAAATATCTCATATGAAAAACTCAGGTAATTTTTTAAAAGTAGTGAGTACTCAAGAATGTATATATATATATATATATATATATATATATATATATATATATATATATATATATATATATATATGATAGGGTTCTAAAAATAATAAAGCAAAGCTAAATATTAAAATCATGGCACATGGGAGGTGGTATTTGATCGAAACTGCTGGGGAGCCATGTAAATATTGTTTTTAAATCCCTGCTACCGTCACATAGTGAACAACTGATTAACTTGATGAGAAAAAGTCACATATTACAATCATATGTAAAACATAAAACATCTTGAAAACCTTACATAAATTATTGACTGGAATGACATAAATTTTGAAACCTTGTTTCGTATCGTTAGTGACCAAAGCTGTAAACTTTTCTAGGCTGCACACACACACACACACACACACACACACACACACACACACAAATTATAGAAATATCGGGATTTTTTTTGTTGAATTTGTTCAAAAGCAAGTCCATATTCTTATGAATAGTTCCAGTGTTAAAGTATTTTTCGAAACGTTTCAAATTCTAATTTCTATTTCTATTTTAGGAATCTGTGTTTATCTAATTTGTGAAAGCAGATGTGCAGTGATTATAAAAAAGTTACGAATCTCAATAATTTTCATTAACAAAACATTATTCCACGAAAAGCCGGTACTCTATGGCTGCACCTTTTTGTCTCTGAAACCTGAATGACACGATCTGTCAACCAGTCTTCCAATTAAGAGACTGCAAATTGAAAGATTAACATCCAATTAGCCTGTTCCAGCTCCTTAAGAGTGGAATATTGGATGTTGCCAGCCTACATATTCCTTGCAATCATTTCTCAAACATTCTCCGTGGGATTTACAGCAGTCCACTCCATTACAGAAGGAAAGTGATCACTGACGGACGGATGCAGTTGTCTGCTGAATGGCAACAAACATTGTCATGCTTCTCCTCTATTCATTGATAGCTATGAGCTGTTATAGCACCTCTTGGTACTTGAGTGCTGTCAAAATTATATCAACACTAACTAGACTGCGTAGCCCACACAATGTAAAGCCACCGAGACCATTATCCCGCTTCGCCTAAGGTATGAATGACCTTTTTCGGTGTTTCTCGTCGTACATCATGACAAATAAAAAAATGTAATGATCAGAACCGTCAATTCTGACACGCTTTTTGTCTGTTCATTTTACATCCTTCAGACAAGGGATTTGTTTGAGGACAATATCTGTCCACTGGCATCTGCCTTCTTTTATGGTTGAAGTAGAATATGAGGAATATGGTCCAGGAATTGGAAGAGGCATAACCGTCTCTCCTGTTTTTTCCCTTGTGCGATGGAGATGCAGTTACTTCTGTAAAAGAATCTTCATTCATTATAAACTGGTACTTCTTTCATCCTAATTTCAGTTGCTTTTCATCGGAACAGCCAAGACCACCCGTCTATGCAAGTTGGTAAAGAACACCAATTAAACACGAAAATGAAGAATACGATTCAAGCAAGACCCGAATTTCCATATCTTTTATCTCGGGAAGCTTACCTGTGTACGACAATTATCAAATTTCAAGAGCCTCAAAGGTTGACAGAAGATCAAATCTAATCCATGAATTGATCCTTCACCCTTCCGATTGCTCGGCGTCATATTTGTAATCATTTCTTTTCGCATAGACCAGTTGTAATAACAGTAGCAATTTTATGTATTTTCATTTGATGAAGCATTTTCTATGATTAATAATTTTTTTTACTAATGATTTGTGGATATTAATTTTCATTTCAAAATTAAGTTCTTTTTTAAGCATTTCTATTTTTTTTCTACCGTTCAAGTAGAACCGAAAGACGATCTGCTTTCTCATAAATGCAAATAAAAATCGTATTTTTATCGCCTGTGATAAGTTTTGACAAGCACACATCTCAAAGACATGATTTAGGAGAATATTTATTTCTGCTCAAGTTTGGGTGACTTCAGGGCCCATCTTTTAAAACTAAAATGACTGTGGAAAAAATAGCGTCATGAAATGTATTATGCTGCTATTAATAACGAGCAGTTTATATAACCTGTGATATCTGAAGAAGGGTTTTTCAGACAAATGCATCAAATACTGACAGATTTATCATTCACAATACAAATGTACTGCCGAAGAGTTTACAACAAAACCCAATGCAAATAATCTTACAGTAAGAATTCATGTACAATGATTTTTCTATTAAAATTCATTGGAAACTAAGGAGGGAGAGATTGTCAGTTGTTACGAATCAATGAAAATGTTACTGAAAGGATAAGACTATTTATATATACTGTGGATGGATTGCTAATGATTTTACCATAGAAATATATTGAAAATAAGGTAAAAAGGATAGTCAGCGGCCTGAAATTAAGAGGTGTAACTGACCGAAAAGGGCCATTATATGTATATCAAATGCAATCATTACATTCGAAATTCAATGAAAAATTATTAAACGGTTCCAAAGTTCTAAATTCTAACAAAAAAAAAAAAAATGAAAATCAGTGAGATAATGGAGATCCAGTGTTAGTATGATATCTTACAGTTTTTAAACAAACGGACATTTTTGTTTGGTCCGTCTTTTTGATACTCACCGGTCAATGCTTATGGCGACAAGCGTGTGTGTACTCAAGAACACGGCCACAGTTTGGACGAACTGGACAATGGGGCACATGGCTGTACCAAAGGGCCAGTAATTCAACAAGACAGATGCAACGAAAGTAAATGGGATACATAAGGTGGCCATTAACATGTCACTGATTGCCAGGGTGGCGATAAAAAGGTTAGTGACGGTGCGCATGCGTGGGGACTGTATGACGATGTAACAAACGATGGCATTTCCTGCAATGGCAAAGATGACGATACCACTGTACATGGTAATGAAGATAGCTGTATGGTACCATGTGGTACGTAGGGGTGAGTGTCCCTCGGGCAGTTCAGTAGTAGCTTCGATTGTGGAGAAGTCGTAATCAGATTGGGTCCAGGTATCGATCAAGTTTGAACTCTCAGTGACCAGTGTCTGATTGATGGTGTCCATTCCGATATGGTTTATTTTGCTGTCTGCAATAAGAAAGAAAAGCATTATGGTCAGATTGATATTTCGAACACGGAGAAACCAAACTACATAAAATTCCAAGTTGGTACAGTTATACCTTGATCAGTGCGGTCAACTCGTTCCAAAATACTCTATACTGTTCAAGCTCTAATAATCTAATGCACTTTTTTGTAGATCACGATAGCAGTTCACAATATACACAGAAATCATTTTTTCCTCCCGACATACAACTTTCTTAACGTAATTTTTACCTTTGACTTAATCCTGTCTTTAGTTTTTTTTATGCCAGTTTGACTGAAAATCGTGGGCCTGTAGGCTATAACTCTAGTTTTATGGTCACAAGGAATAGACTCTCGTTAATCCAGTAACTCTTTTAATCGGGCAACGACCTTCAATTTTTGTTCTGTAACTGATTGTAGATTCATTGTAGAGTAATTTAATTAAAAGTTTACAACTGTCCACGTCAGTGACCATGAATATTGTGCGGGATGTCATTTATTTATTGTTTGGTGTAGCCAATCGTTCGGCAGAGAAAAATGTGACGTAATCGTCTGAAACAAACGTATAACGTAGGAGCACAGTAGTATCCACCTTATCCAGCAAAGTTGTTTCGTTTAGAATGTCGTATGGCTTTGACTTCTACGCTTCTAGTCAATTGAAATATGTAAATAAAGAATAATGACGTTTGTGAAGCATTTAAATTGATAAAATTCATGTAGTTGAAAACGTCCTGCCTAAATAAAAAGTTGAACATAACGGAATAAAAACCAACTTTATATTACAAGTAAATGGCTTTTTACATTTCTGAATCTTCTTTCCCCTTGAGTGAATCGTGTAAAGAATTCACATTTTTCTCGTTTCTGTCCAGCATAAAACTACTTGGAAGGAAAAGCTTTTCGTTCAGTCATTTTAACCAGACTTCGAATTGGATCTAAGGTAATATCTTCTGACGTATTCCCTTAAAAATGAACGTATGTCCAATCGTTTAACAGTTGGGCCCATTTCCCTTAATGCAAAGCTTCGAAAACAAAAATGTTTTCAGAACATTTTATAAATTTGTATGCATGTTACTTAAAACAATGAATGAATAATAAATAGGTCTGGTGAATCTAGTCGATCAATAGAAACTATTCAGTGACCTGGATCTTTTGGCAGCTGTTTAGGGATGATAAATTAAAAAATTGGGATAAAATGGTGATCAATGAATTAATTACTTTTCTGGCATTTTGTTGGGCAATGATAAAAAAAAACTAAATCAAATAAAGAAACAAGCGTTAATGCTGCTGGAAACAAAATAGTCATAAAATCGGTACAAAAATACATTGTAAAATTGAACCCTGCAGTAAAAGCCTATCCAGGGGAGGGATTTTAGAGAGAAACCCGCCAAAAATAGTTTCTTGTAGACTTAATAATGAATAAATGTTTAAATTTTCAGCCCTTTAGCTCCATTTGAATAAATTGAACGCATGATAATTGCATACATACATAAGTAGCTAGCCAGCCAGCCAGGCAGCCAGCCGGCCAGCCAGCCAGCCGGCCAGCCGGCCAGCCAGCCAGTCAGCCGGTCAGCCAATCAGCCAGCCAGTCAGCCAGCCAGCCAACCAGCCAGCCAGCCAGTCAGCCAGCCAGGTAGCCAGACCAACTTCATACGTAGAAAGTTTTGGTGACAGTTGTGGTTGACAGTTTGTAATAGATAGATAAATGCATGTGTGCGGAATCGGTTAACTTACTTCAAATAGTTGCGGCTGTTTATATCCACTTATCTGTAATTGCTTTGGCAAAGGCATGAATTTCCATCCCTGATCCCACACGAAAAATTTTGTAAAACGAAATTTCCAGCCGTTTAATATCACCGAAAGAATGACTTACCAACGACGATGGTACCTTAGTCACTTTAAGGTATTCCCTTTCGGACCTCACATACTTATCCGAACCCCCTTCCACTTTTCAAAGCAGTCTTTAAAGTCTTCTTTCGGGATTGTCATCAGTTAGCTCATCTTTATCATGTTATTCAATCTGATGTCTATCTATTTTTCATTGCTAGTTGAAGTATTGTTACTCAATATTGTGTTAATTATGAATATTTTCTACCTTCATCTGATTTTTTTGTTGTTCTCATCACAACTCAACTCAGACCATCACTCTACAGCAGCGAGTAAACTGTGCATAACGCAAATAAATACCGGTAAGTGGGATCAGAACTCACGCCCCTCTTGAGGGGATGTGAATTTCAAACTCACACCCCTTTTGGCAGAGGGTGGTCTTGCTTACCCCCAGCTGCTTTAACTGCTCGGTCACACAAGCCTTCATAACTGTCAGAAGTCAAATCTTCTGCTTTAAACCAACTCTTCACTCTGATATTAATGTAATGTTTATTGTTTATGTTTTAGTACTATGAATATCATTAAAGCAATTTTTTAAACTTACTTTTAATTAATTTAATCATCAGATAAAGTATAGTAGTCGAATATTGTATTGATTTTGATTACTTTTTACCTTCATCTTCTTCTTCTTCAATTATTTATTCAATTGCAGCAGCTAAAAATCAAGTTGAAAATGAAAAGTAGTCGAAACAATGAACTATTGGATTGCTGTCTCCTGTAACCATTACAAGGTTGGGTTTCATTCCCTAAAGAGCTGACATGGAGTCAACGATGAGGGGTACATCATCCCTAACCAGATTCTGTCTTTGTGAGGACCTAAAAACGCCCAAGTTTAAACCACCTACCATTTATGGAAAAGCAGATGTACACTTTGTCATCTCCAAGCTTTCCAGAGGTATTTTTCAGCCTGACGCTGGAAAATATCAAGAAAGGTTTCTGTCTAAATATCCAAGTTGAGGAATTACTATTATGTAAAGTTTTTTGAGACCTTTGACCTCAACTCGATTCATTTCTTGAACACATCGTTTTGGCCGTTTTACACTACGACCAAAGTGGGTGTATTTCTAAACATCAAGACATTATTTCATACGGTGGACGGAATGTCAGAGATCAGTTTAGTATAAGATATACGGTAAACTGAACCCACCTCTTGAAACCTATAAATATTCCATCTCCGAAACGAGCACTTTTCCAATGACTTCCATGGTGTAATCGATAGACGCACGAAAAAAAGATTTTAGAAAATTGAGAGGATTCTATGCTCTGACTGATATGACAAACCTCAACATAACCATATTTTTTTCAAAAACATACTGTTTATTTTTAATATCTATTTAAGGATGCTAGTTATTTTTGTTTCTTTATGAGAAGAACATTTTTTACGAAAAAAAAGATATCTATTCTCTTTGAGAGATTTTTGCATAATTAATTGAATAAATTAAAATAAAACAGATCTTATAATCATTTGTATGAAAACAGATAGCGCTGAAAGCGAGAGCAATGTAATTAAAAGGTGAATAATGATAAAATGAAAAAAACTTTCCCAAGATTAGCCAGGCCGCTCTATCATGGGCATTGCGGAGCCAATACCTTCTGAATTTATTTAGTGCATCACACCATCTAATATTACACCGATTGCATTTTCGCATATGATCCTGGGAGATCCATGTTATGAGTCAGGATATCCATTGGTTGTCTTATATTCTTGCAACATGGACGTCCCATTGACATTTGTGTTTTATCATCATCTCGAGGCAGACTGTGAAGAGTGTGGGTGAGCTGATATCACCTGGTCTAACCTCCCTTTTGAACTGAAAAGTAGCTTGATGAAGAAACTGTAGTGTCGGGAGATACGCAACAATACTTTGACATATACGGGAACTGCACTTTGTTTTATGACAGCATGAATAACCTTTGGGATTTCTATTGAATTGAAAGCCTTCTTAAAGTCTACAAATGCTATCGCAATATAGCAGCACACATAAAGTCAACATGTTTATGTCGCCAACGAAGCAGCCCTCATTTGCCTATCGTTATAATATGAAGTAAATATCCTCAAACAGTTGAGCAAAAATGTCTGGGATGCAACAATACCGGTATGTGAATTTTCAAGTAGGTAAATGTTCAGGTAAGCTAATCACGGAGTTATGCAGTACGCAAATGCCGAAGTACCCCCTGGAAGTGCCATTATTGTGTCCGTTGGGTTCATTTTCGGAAGCTTTGTAAATATGTACATACACAGACACAGCCAATACACACATACATACACCCATCAGTTCTAATTCATGCAATAGATTCCTATGTGGATTATGTATAAGAATGCAAAGAGACAATGTAGTTTTTATGAATAGAATAGAAAGAAAATATGTAATGTGCAATACACTTATCAGTACAATAATATAAACACCAAATCAAAAATACAACGATTTGTCAACATACACACACACACACACACATACATATATATATATATATATATATATATATATATATATATATATATATATCAATAAAGAGGAAAGTGTATATTCATTGACTAGGATCTAATAAATGTAGGTGTCATAAATAAAATTTCATTCAAGTTCATTCTTTTTAGTTCTGTATGTTAAAAAGTAACTCTAAGCAGGCATGTAGAAACCATTGAATTCTAACCATGCGCAGTTCGTCAAGACCGATTGCGCGCCCCACAGACGTCAGTCATTTGGGAAACAATCAAATTGACTGAACTCGTTATCGCACGAGACCATGACGGAGCCGTCCAGTCCTGTTACAAAAGGTAGACTTGCATCTTCAATGATTTTCTTTTTGGGGTCTCATGAATATGTACATGTATGTATATTCTTTTATCCTTTGTCTATTCGCTCGTGATATTGCTTTCTGCTTATAAGATGGCGTCTCACGACGATGGAACTTTGCGAAAAAAGGGAAAAGAATAAAAAACAAAAACAGAAATCGAAATAAAAGTTTTTAATTGTTCTTGTGCACGACTTGTATTCAGTTAATGCACCCGTGGCACTGAATTGCTCAAGCGTAGATCTATTCCATCGTTTTCTAAAGAGACAGTGTTTATTTGTGGACTTCTCTTTGTAACGAGAAGTCGATGGTCATTTTTGAGTGTTGAAAATGGTGTTAATGTCTAAATTCACTGCTCATCTGTTGGGAACGTTGAAAGCGGCTACAAGCCATGCTGACATTTTTTTTTCAATTTCAAAGCTTATTTCTCTATGACTTATTTATATAAACTATCCATAAAATGAACAGGGGGGGTATTTTCTGTTCGTTCCTTCGGTCATGAAATGGACTCTTTCACTTAACAAGATGATGATTTCACTGAAAATACCTCATACTATACCTACCATTCAGCACGTTCTTCCACTTGAAGCAACAACATATATATATATATATATATATATATATATATATATATATATAAACATAATGAATGATTCTATCCTTTTTATAAGCACATATGAATTTATATAATATATATATATATATATATATATATATATATATATATATATATATATATAAACATAATGAATGATTCTATCCTTTTTATAAGCACATATGAATTTATATAAATATATATATATATATATATATATATATATATATATATGTATATATATATATATATATATATGTATGTATGTATGTATGTATGTATATATAATAAGTCTGAAATGAGCATGGCCTCATTTTTGAGTAAACAGGGTCTGAAGGTACGATTTGCGCTCGATTTTGAACAAAGTAAGTGAGATTTGTGCACTTCGTGAGCCTCATTTTCTCGTCCCTGTCTATTTGGGTCCTGCGGCAAGACGATGCATTGTTTTTCACAGCAATTCTTCACAGCAGCACAAAATACTCAAATGGTTGTCTCTGAAAAAGTTGCCAACACAAAGTGAGTGTTATCTAACAAGTCACACTTTCACGACATGATTTATTTTTCATTTGATATGTGCGTTTCCGCTGCATGACTTCTTTTTACACCTGAATTATCAAATAATAACAAAACACCATCTCATTATAACATAATGATAATAATAATAATGATAATAATAGTAATAATAATAATAATGATAATAAAAATAATGATAATGATAATGATAATGAAGATGACGATGATGATGAGTAGTCTGAATAATGATAATAACAATAATAATCCTGAGTTGCCCCCCCCCCCCCAAATGATTAATAGAATCGATAGCTTCGGGCATATCATTCAAAAATCACATTTTTCAATGATAGTTTTTATGAAGAACAGCCAATTCAGTTATTGTTTTAAACTTCCATATTAAGTGAACACCTGATCTCAAAACTTGATGTAAAAAAGACAAAATAATGAAGCCAATAAAAGACCAACCGTCAATTCGGTTTTTCTTTCATAGCCATAAATTTCTTATTTCCAGCCAAACTAAGTTCGTGTTAACAAGATGGCTGCTTTTTCCACTATTTCCAAAATTATAGGAAATAACCGAAATGTGACTGGGGAAATAGAACTGACTTGTATGTTTATTTTTTCCAGACAAATCTCCTAAAGTGGAAAAAAATCGGAAATGAAGCTGGCAGACAATTCGTGGCGATTTGTGGTTTTCTTTTTATATTTTAACAGTCTCGAAATGCAGTGGTTTCCTCTGGAAAATGAAGTAAGAGTTGGTTGCAAATATCATTAAACTATCAAAATACGAAATTTCATTCAACAGCTCGATAAATAAATAGATAAATGAATGAATAAATCGATAGAACGAGCCATCCCTCTAATTTACTCGACACGAGAAGGTAAAATGTAATTTATTGCTCGTCATAAACAGAAATTCACATTAGAGACTTAAAATTAAAAATGTAGACCTTTCATATGGACAACACTAAACACTAAACGCAGCGGACATAGATTTGTGGCAAGCCAAAATAAAAAATATCCAACTATTCTTAAAAGGAAGAGTCTAAAACAAATGCATGTTCCCGATAGTCACCTATGGAGCAGAAACATGGAACCTAACCATGAGACAGACCTGCAAACTAAGAACTATGCAACGAGCACATGAAAGAATCATGTTTAACTTTACATGGTGACATCACATAACAGCTTAAAACATCAGTGATTAAACTATACACCGTGACTTCACAGAATCCATCAGAAAACTCAAATGACAGACAACCACTAGACATTACGATTCACAACATGGATCCCAAGAGATCACATGCGCAACTGAAGCCGGCAGAATACATGATGGAGAGACGAAGTAGACAAATTCCTAGAATATTGGCTTCACGACGCCCCTGATAGAGAAGTCCCGCGAATCCAACCACAGACGATTATATTATGAAGTACGTGAGTGTGTGTGTGTGTGTGTGTGTGTGTGTGTGTGTACACCAAAATGTCGAGAACTACAGAAGAGAAACAAAAGCATGTTTGAAAGGTCTATAATTACCAATAGTTCACATCATTGTGATCGGGGCTGCATTTAGGCGATCAGACAAGTCTTTCAAAAATTATCTTTTTTATCTTTGAGTTCTTCCATCTACGATTTTCAGAAAAAAACTATATAAGTTAGAGCTATGAAATCAGACTATATGCAAATTTTAAATCAGCATCATCCAAGGTATTTTTTCATCATTTATTGGAACACTCTCATAACAATGTTTGCAAATATTTTTGAGCAGTAATTCTTACGTTCAAAATCGTGGCAGCTCAATAGCCGAGTGTTTAGGGTCTCAGAAAATGGAATTGGCAGATCTAGTTCCAATTCTGATTGGAAAAGTTTTATTTCCTTTTAATTTTATTTTTTTCCAAACCATTTAAGCTATGGAATTACAGGAATTCGTGTATTTTAGGGTCACCTTCATCCAATACATCTGGCTAAAATGCACCTTTTCAACTATTATTATTTGGACAGAATCAGACCTTTTTGCATTAAATGAATTTTTTGTTACTTAGCATTTCGGGAGATATCACGTTTTCCACTTGCGATATAACAAGTGAGTAAATTTGATTTTTCCGATACTATTTGTTGTTCAACACTGAAATTTGGTAATATTATGTTATTTCTTTGTGGCAGAGTCATGGGGTTTAAACAATGTTTATCTAGGCAGCAAGTTTCATAAATAAGTTTAGTTCAAGTGCAAACGCCAGATGATATCAGTAAAAAATGAAATTAACCATTTAGAGAAAAACAGTTGGGAAAATATGAAAAAAATAACAACTTTGTGTGTGGTCTTTACTAAAACGTTATAATAATAATAATAATAATAATAATAATAATAATAATAATAATAATAATAATAATAATAATAATAATAATAATACATACATACATACATACATATATATATATTTATATATATATATATATGTATATATATATATATATATATATGTATATATATATATATATATATATATACATATATATATATATATATATATATATATATATATATATATATATATATATATATATAAAGGGTGATTGATAAGTAAAATCGCTTGTCGTATGGCGTTACTTATGATAGAAATAAAAATATGTTTGAATATTTGCATTGTTTAGTATATTTAGTATATAAAGTCTTGGTCAAACCTTCACTGTGAAGGCATCGCGTCGTAGCAACTGTTAGTCATGTGTACTCCAACCGTTTTACGCATAACGTTATTAGTGCACGGTTTGTGCCGAACGTTTAGTTCTAGCATGGCGGTTATGTTTCGCCGAAATATCTGTTCGTGTATTAGAAATGTCAAAAAACAGGTTACCATTTGTTTAAACCATGCACAAACCAGAATTCATGACGTCACTTTTTTGTAGTAATTTATCGTATTTATCATGATATTGAGGATATCTGATACAACATAAGGTCTTGGAAAAAACTAGGGCGTATAGGGTATCTTGGGGGTATAATGAACGAGTAATTGACATTATGAGGATTTGGCGGTAATTTAGACACCACCTTGTCAATGATACATTTCCAGTGGTCAAACTGTAGTAAGTTCTTCAGGGTTGAAGTTCAAGGTCAACGTATACATTGATACTACTTTTGAGTCGGCGTGAATCAAACTTATCATAGCATTAACAGGAACCTGGCGTTCTTTTGCTTGTTATTATACATATTACACCAGCGTAAAGGAACAAATATTTCCCTTATGAATCACTGTTAGCAGCTAAATTAATGTGTCCAAACATGACGAGAGTTCATCGTGCAAAATAAAACCTTCTGATGTCTTTTTACATGTTATATCATAATGTTTTTCGATCATTTGAAAAAAAAAATCCTCATAATTTTGGTGATTCTACATCTTGGTTTGGTTCCTTCTAAATTCATTCTAAGCTATTCAGCCTTAGCTGAACTTATTAATCAACTAATTAATTTGAATTGTGTGCATAGGATAATGAGTTACCTGAACGCAGATGTTGATCTGTTGTTCGAAAAATACTCTTGCACAAAAGGATCTTCTGTGCCATTATGTGCAGTTCCGGGTGATTTTTGAAAAGAAAAAAAATAACAAAATACCCCCCCCCCAAACAGACAAAAATCAGATAAATTTTTACACGTGAATTGAAGAAAATTACAGATTTTAACTTTTTGTTTTGATAAAATTAGATAGTTTGTCTGTCCCTTGAGACTGACATCTTCACGATTAAGTACTTTGGAGTGACTTCACGTTTCAGATATACGAGTGAATTATGTTGGAACACAGATTTTGATCAGTTTTTCTCAAAGCAAATAACATATGCATCCAGTGTTATTTTTGGAAAAACAAAACAAAGAACAGATCGAGCTTTACACACCATGTAACTAAAATTGAGTAGTCTGTCACATGGAATCGACTTTTACACGAGTATGCACGATGAATACATATTATTCCAAAATTAAATATTTCATTGGACATAGCAGACTGCATAACTGCAATGGGACTTAGATAGTCCTTTGTTTGTCATGGATACGAGAGGTCGGTGTTCGCATCTAGGTAGAAGTCAGAAGTTCAAATGCAGACTTCGAGGTCTATTCTTTTAAAATTGAAGAAATAAGGAATTTCTTTTCCTGAAATTAAAAGTTTGACATTTAATTAGATACACGAAAAAGTTCCTAACGAAAAACCATTTTTCAACTGTGTATTCTGTTCCTTGTTTCCATAAAAGAGCACTGGAAAAATACATGAGATTCCATATGAATACGTGTGGTGCATGTTGAGAAAAATTGTATCATGCAATCTGATACATTTAATCGGCCAAATACTAAATTCAATCGGGCAACATATTTTCGATGTGAACCAGTATGTTTGTATTCTGTTCCAAAGCAAAGCTCTATCCATCCTAAAAAGATTATTTGTAAACTCATCATGATACAAATTCAATTTCCGAATGTATATGTTGACCTTAAGCGTCAAATGCAGTCTTACTTTGATATATGGATACAAAATGGAGGTATTAAATAGAAGATTTTGCTGGTAAGACTTGACAGAGATCATTTCGTTGGCATTTGGAATTTAGAAAGGTCTTTGTCCGGGAGTCGACTCGAAATAGCAGAATACATACATACATACATACATGCATATACATATATATATATTTATATATATGTATATATACGTAACACATATGGCACAGATCAGTCTAGCAGTATAGCATAATATAATATTATATTAATATGGATAGGTTCATATGGATTTATTTCATGGAGTGCTCGATACATTCAACTTTATACTATGAAAGTCAAGTCGTTTTAGAGTAGAACTGGAAATAAACAGTAGCATCTGGATTAGCGACACAAACTAGCTCATGTTTCTGCCCTTTCAGGCTTCATCCAGTTTGTGTAGCGAATCCACATTCTGCTATATATATATATATATATATGTATATATATATATATATATATACACACACACATATATATATATATATATACACACATATGTATATATATACATATATATATTCCTCTCTTTACCTACACACACACATATACACGTGCAAACACACACACACACACACACATATATATATATATATATATATATATATATATATATATATATATGTATGTGTGGAGAGAATATCAGAAAGAAGGGTACAAAAGACAAAAATAAGAATCAGCCATACACCAAATATTATTTTGCAAAACAAATTCAAATTCCTGTGAGTAACGAGCAGAGGGAAAAACCTCCGACGCTAAGAGCTCATAAACTACACATCGAAAAGAAGTTACATTCACGAGGAGGAAACTCTCAGCCTTGGCCTAACAACAAGCATCCAATAAACAGTCATTACAGACACCAAACTAAGAATTACAGACACACCGACACAGAGTTCAACAAAGATTTTATACAAGAAATCATAGGTGCTTTCATGTACTCAACGAACGACCGCTACACATGGCCAGTCAGATATGTAGATGCACCAAGAGACCTATTAAATGACAATCAAATACACATCAGAAACTAAGACCAAGTCAGAGATGCTCTCATCATGGAGACACTCACCTACATTCACAAAATTATTTTCCAACTTACCAAAACTAAAACACCCGAAGAAAAGAACAGAGCAACCAATTTTAACAAATCCCTCAGAGAAATATTTCAATGCAAAGAAATGACATGGACAAAACTTAAAGAATACCACCAAACTCTACCCAGACATTGAAACTTACTAAAGATCCCACATTCCCTTGATATTCAATATATCAGGAATAGGAAGAGCATCCCATAAGGCAGGTAGAGCAATTGCAAGTTCCTAACCCATTACTAGGAACAATGAGCATCTTGAGAAACATCGATATGATGAATAAATTCATGACTAACTTTGATATAACACCACTGTACATTAATATCGCAGTTGAGAAATACCTACATTTATTGAATAATTGTCCAGAAATATCAAAACAAAACTATCATTTCCCCGATAATGAAATCATTAAAATATGCACACTCATCACGAAATAATGTTTTTCAGCTTCCATGAGAAATTCTACGAACAGAAATACGGTGTTAGCTTGTCTGTTTTTAGAATGGTAGAAGCAGACCCTTTCACAATTATCATACACGAAACTGCCTCCTATTTTCATTACATTGGCAATACTCTAATCCTATACCCCTATACACAGACCTTGACAACTTAGTATCACAACTCAAAACAGTAGAACCATGTATCAAAGTCACAAAAGAAAGACTATTCAATAAGACGTTACCTTTCCTTTATACCCTACAGCGCAGAAACGTAGTGTTTTTCTGCAAAGTTACGAACAAGAATGATCACATACAACTAGATTCCCACCACATTCCCAAAGTAGAATCAAGATAGTTATCGGCATCTTAATCCGAGAGACCTCAGAATTTGTAGTCATGAATACCTTGACAAGGAAGAAAAGTAGATTGAACAACTCTTTTGATTCACTCCATAACCAACGAGCTTTCATTTCTAACACCAGTAGAAAATACATATGAAATACATACAACGGAGACAAAATAAAAATTGAAAAGAATATGACAACGTACCACACTACCCATCAACTCAACCTTCGTCACCCTTAGTTCTAACCTTAGGAAACTGAAAATGCATATAGCCACCAAAACTTCAACAACCCACAGCGACTCTTTGACAGGCAAAGGCATGAAAGTTACGTTTCTATCTGAATGCGACTCGATAAGTCAAAGGTATGGTCATATCTAAAAAGAAAATAATTTAAAAACCTAAATCACGAAACAAAACCATTTCAAAGTAACACATTACACCGTAAGAATACAATGTGTAGGGACAATGCACATTAGCCCCTTTAAGGAGGGATACGGACATTTAGTGATCCTTTTGAAAAAAACACTAACCACGGACAAACTTACACACACACACACACATGCACACACATTCATATTCCCCAATGAAAGCACACAAGTTTCAGCTACTGGTCAGCCTCAACCCGAAGAATAATGATTAAGCAACACATACCTCACGCCACCCTTCTTCATATTCTTCCACTCCCGAATTGTATCTACCCAGCTGCAGTGATGAAATACTGAACTCCTACACACTTTCTGTTTCTCATTCACATCATCATGAACTCCCCCCTTTTCTCTCCAACGAAACAACCCCCAAACCACTCCATATACCATATTTTCCTCATTCCACCCTGCTCACGACATTAAAATTTTTTTTCTCACCGTTGCACGTGCCCATATATATATATATATATATATATATATATATATATATATATATATATATATATATATATATATATATATATATATATATATTCACAATTGGGCAATAGGGAAGTATTCATCCGTTATAAATTATATACCGTCCAATCAGGGTTTTGAAGCTTACCTCTTCTGGTGTTCTCTTTCTTTTTGAAGTATAGCAATCTTGACCCGTCCCCTAAAATGGTCTTAGATACCGTTTGGTGTAGTTTATACTTCATGCAAGGTGCATTCTTGTTTAAGTCACCAGAGAACACATTAACTCAAATAGCTTTTTCTTAATCAAGATCTAGAAGTTCTTATATGTTGACTGGACATCTCCAGAAAACGATTTCATATTCTCTTCTTTATCAACATAATTGATGCAAGTATACCAGAAGGTAATGTCGTTTATATTCAATTTGATTTGATAATTTATTAAGCATTCAAAACGGCAAAAATTTAAATGAATATTTTTACCGATGAATTTGGTGATATTCATCAAACTTACGATGGTATTTACCCCCAGGCCCAATGATACAAAAAACTTTTAAAGAGGTTCATATCCATTTGTGTATGTTATAAGAATTTTGTGAATCCAACAACGATCACTAATAGAATCTGCTGTCTTTATTCAGTTCCAACAAATGTTTGCAAATGCAAATATTGGTTCACTAAATTCTGATCGGAAATCCTCCGTCGCTCCGATTCCCATCGTTCATAAAGGTCAGTTGGACTCGACAACAACCTTCAACGTTCATTCGTTGAGGCAGATCCTAGTTGGTACCATTGAGGAATTTGCAGGGAAATGGAATACAACAAGGTCTACTGTAAAAGAGCATCTCCCACAGACCAGGCAAGGAAATTAGTGCCATCATAAATGAGCAGCTAAAAACAGAGCCCAACATTCACCAATCTGCGACATTTTGAAGATTCGTTTAGGGAAGGACTTGTTTCTTAATCGATTTGTTACTAGGGATGAGAACTAGGTTCTCCAAGTTAACTGGAAGTCGATGAACCAATACCTTTCTGAAGATCAGACATCAATGTCTGACACACGCAGACTATCAGACTTCTTATCATTGAAGCCAGCTTCCTTTTAAAAAGAGGATGTTGAAAATTTGTATAAGTGTATACATGTGTACACATTATATTATCAGTGAAATATTGAAAAATCTACGGAATAAATTATTGCAAATAGACTGATAGGAATATTAATCATAGATAGGTATACACACAAACTCACACGCACTCTCTCTCTCTCTCACACACACATGCTCTCACAATCTTCCTTTCTCTCTTTCTCTCTCTCATATATATAAGTGTGCGTTCACGTGTCAATATAGATATTGATAGACTGATATAATAATAGATATATGAAGGCATCTCCTGTAGATCATGAGAAAGGTTTTTCAATTTTATACCATTTACAGATTACTTAGAGAAGTAATAGATATCACCAAGTATCCCCAATTGTGTCGGAAAATGCCATTAAGGACCCAGCATGGTTTCCTGAAGGTCATTGGTTAATTTGATTAGAAAATGAGTTCAAAACTAAATCAATTTCCATTACTTTCAGAGATTCTAGGATGGAATTCAATCAGGGGAGATAACTCTATTGAAGGGTATTATACAGTTTCGTCATTCAAGCAGCAATAATGCGTCCTATAAACAAAACGACTTTGCTGAAATATCCATCGCTATTAATATGTTACGAATCGTGGCACCAAAGTTTTCAACTGTTCCTAGGCTAAAATTGATAACTCAAGGCCATTACCGAAATGATATAAACATTCACGTTGCTAAAATTGTTTTTCAGTAGTTTTTTCCCGGAGGAGTGGGCGGCATAACGGTCAGATTGCAGCCTGAGCTGTCTAAATTCACTGCACACTAATTACCTTGGGAAAGACATAAATCCATCTCTCCTCGCAGTAGCTATGAATGAAAAAAGTAGGGCTGTTTGGGTCCCGTAGCCCTATGTAGAAAACACACTATGAGAAGGACAACTCTGAATTTAAAGCCGGTTCACCAGATAATAGTTGCAACAGGTGAGCTAAGTTAGCCTCTGTTTAAAAATCAAGGGAGCACAAATGTTTTTTGGACAAACTCTAACGATATAATCTGCTGCGTGGTCTGACGAAAGACATGGCTTGCGTGATCATATTCAATGACATTACGTGATTAAAGGAGGTACATAACCAGCTAGGGACACATTGCCTGGTGCTGATGAAGATTTGGCAAGAGAACGGAAATATCAAGTATATAAGCATTTGCGCTTGCATTGACACACAGGCCTTTCTTCCCAGTCTGTTTTGTCGTCGAAAGGGGTCACACGGTTTGGAATAAGAAATCATTCTCCCTGGTTCGAGGGTTCTTTCTCTTTCTAGGTTCCAATGAAGTTAAGCCAACTAACACCCACAAAAACATTCTATTGCTATCATTACAACTTTTCTGAAGTAGGAGAAAACATAACTAAATATTTGAGAGAACAATGGTTTATAACTGGCGTAATTAAAATGTGATTATTCGATTATCTATCTATGTCGTGTGGGAATCAAAGAAGACGGGCATCTTTTTAAAATCTTGATAGAAACAACGGTTTAAAAAGTATTATCGAAATGTGACAATTTTAATGATTCTAAGTCTATATGGCAAAGATTCGAAACCAGACCGTCTGGTTGGGAACTCTACGTCCTTTCTGATACCTCTTGCAATCTAAAAGGATGTGTCAATGTACCTCTGAAAAACAACATTGTCGAGTGAGAGAATGGAATCATTCTTGTGCGATGACCCTCTCATATTAAAAACATTCATGCATGGGTTGTTGTGATAATCTCTCAACTAGATCCACCAATTACAAACACGGACACCATCGAAACGAAAGTCAGCAACTACTACCACTACTACTACATCAAAAAGAAATTGCTCATCTTTTCAGAAACTGTTTATATCATATTGGCGTAGTTTTAGATACAGCACGCCGTTCAAGTAATTTCTCACAGGTGTTTCATTTTAAAATGATTTTGTTTAGAATATTTACCGTAGACGTGGCTTATCTTGTTTAACAAGTTTTTATTTTTGAAAATGGCATAAATTTAAGAGGAAATAAAAATAATTCTTATGTGCTATCACTAATATATATATATATATATATATATATATTTATTTATTTTTAAATACGTATATATATATATATATATATATATATATATATATACTCTAAATCTGGCATAAGATCACGCTGTTCTCGTGATTGTATAGCGCGATTCTACTCAGTTTGGATACGACTGTAATGTAATTAAATTTTTGAAATATAATTGTAGTTACGTCTATTCGTCCAATCTTATTTGTTCTCTCATTAAATCAACTAAAAGAAAGACTGAACACTCAGTCCTGGGACTCAAAAAGATTGTGATGCTCAGGTAGAAGAGATGAAAGAGAGTGAGAAAAAAAAAGAAAGATTACTAAGTGACTTTTGAATACCACTGGATGCTACTTACACCAGAGGATGATTGCGTGGCAGACGCTAAGATATAGAGATGGATCTAATGGGAGAGGATATGTGTCTTCTGTCTAGTTGCCTTTAATCTAAAGAACATTTTCTAGCAGCTTAGAGGACAGTTTCTAAAAAAGTAAAGCAGCTAATTCCAGTCGAAATCCATTAATGAAGTTATAACTTGAGTGAACCTGAACGACAGGATTAAAGGAAGTTCAAAGTCTTCAAAGTTGGTTGTTTTACAGTTTTACGTGATAGAGTTTTTTTTAATTGTTCTACCAATACAGAATAGAAAATTCTTGTTGCTATAAATAAAAACGATACTACGCAACACTGAGAAACCACTAGAATCTCTCATAATTTTAGCAAAATTGTATTCTTGTGCGAAGCGTTGAATGCTGAAACTGTTTATGATAAAGAAATTGAAGATGCTTGAGCAAAATATTAAAAAAAAAGTTTTATCTATATTTAGCGAAAATATTTTACAGTTATGAGCATATTCATATTCAGGTGGTGAAATAAATTTTTGATTCAGTATGCCCCCAATCCATACCAAAGAGGCATCGGTGCCGTTGCTCACTCCCACCGCCAGAGGTACTGACGCCTCTGGTTTCCACCGTACGAAATAATCATATTTTTTTTCACAGCTCACCGTATTTTTGTTAGCGAAATAAATGCAATTGAAATGAAATGAAAAAACAAAACAAAAAATATTTGTCCTATACTGGCTGAGTGAACCTAACAATTACGTTATCGTCTCGATAAGATGGAATATTTTTGTGTTTTTAAAAAATTCATATTAATACCGAAAATATGGTAGGCTTTAATGGCTATAATTATTTAAGGTGATGGGGAGTAACCAAAAAAAAAAGGAAAAAAAAAAAAAAGATTGTACTAAGAACTATAAAATATTAGTAACCGTAGTACTAAACACTTCTCTGTTTCATCAATCATAATTCTGATTTATTCATAAATACACGATATACAATTTCCCACAAATTATGGTAAGTGTAAAAGCTAACAGGAAATTGATCGAGTTTTTTTTTCGATTTTAAAAAAGGCTGCAATTTGGTGTACTTTGTTTAAAGCTATGATTAGTATGATAGTTATGTAGGGCATCGCTAGTGAATTTGATCCACTCTGGGTACTTCATTGTTATAACCTTGTGGTAGACAATGCTTCGCATTGTAAATACTCAAGACACCTGCATCATCATCATCATCATCATCATCATCCTTTTAACGTCCATCGTTGGGCATAGATCTTCCCCAGGATTGGCCAAACTTGGTGTCGTGGAGCCACTACTCTCTGAATTTGTCTAGTTCGTCTCTCCATCTCGTATTCTGCTGGCCTCAGTTGCACATGTGATCACTGTGGATCCATGTTGTGAGTCGTAATGTTCAACAGTTGTCTGTCATTCTTGTAACATGTCCAGCCCATTGCTATTTGAGTTTTCAATGGATTTTATGATGTCTCGAACTCCTGTTTTCTCCTATATATACTGTGCCATCTTGTGGTCTCTCCATGTGAGGTTAAGCATGATTCTATTTTGTGCACATTGCATGATTCTCAGTTCGTGGGTCTGTGTTTTGGTTAGGTTCCATGTTTCTGCTCCATAAATGACAATCAGACGGATGCATTTGTTGTATACTCTTCTTTTTAGAACTAATGGATCTTCTTGTTTTTGAAAGTTGAGTTTGTTCTGCCAGAGGCTTGCCATCCTAGTGTGATTCTTGGTTTTTTAGTAGCATAGAAAATATTGACTGGGCGACTCGCTATTTGAACTTTGCGTAAAAAAGGTTTTGAAAACATTTTAAAGAATAAGTGACAGTTTTTCCTATCTTAAAAAAACAACACCCTTCCCCACTCTCTCTCTCTCTCTCTCTCACACACACACATTTTCCCACTGTTCACACACATACGTACTGTTAAATACAGTTCTGCCTTGTATCTAACAGATACGTAAAGAATTCTGTTTATTTTTTTCATAACTTTAATGTGTAAACAAGCAAGCAGACCAATTTGCAAGCTGGCAGGTGTTCATCTATTCCTGTAAAAGGAAACTTAATAGGAGATCATCCCATCAGAAGCCGAGAGAAAACCGGGCGACGAAGTAATGTTTAGACATTTATCAAGCCGAAGTTATTCAATTCATTAAAGAAGAGCACGGACGGGCCATTAAAATCACTGAATAATAGCAGCCACCATTCAATGTCTGCAGTCAACTCATATTATAATTCCTCCCACAGCGATGATTGCCCGAGGCTGTGTCACCAAGATGTGAAGAATTGTTTCATAAACTATTCGAAGAATGCCCCTCATCTTTATTGGTCAGATCACTGATTTATTGAGAACATCTCTTTATTGGGATTACATAATGTTTACTAAGCTTAACTTCATCATCATCATCATCATCATCATCATCATCATCATCATCATCATCATCATCATCATCATCATCATCATCATCCTTTTAGCGTCCGTTGTTGGGCGCAGACCTTCCCCAAGATTCGTCAGACCTCTCTGTAACGCATGTCGCAGAGCCAATACTTTCTGAACTTGGGTAGTTTGTAACGCAATGGTATATTTTTTCGGCAATATTTTCAAAGATCTCTGGAAATTGTTGTGAGTCATGATATAATATTGTTGTTGTCTAACATTCTTGCCAGATGATCAGCCCATCGCCATTCGAGTGTTTCCAGTGATATGACTCCAGTTCTCTCTTTAATACACTGTGCTGTCTCGTGATCTTTTCGTGTGGTATTGAGCATGATTTTCTTTTGTGTACGTCACATGTTTCAGCTCCATAGGTGATCACCGGAAGGATACATCGATTGTATACCCTTCTTTTCAGGACTAATGGGATTATCTTGTTCCTGAAGTTTGAGCTGTCGAAAGCTTGCGTATTTAAAGTTATTCTTTGCTTTAGGCTCAATCTAGTACAACAGATCGATGAGAGAATTTGGTTGTGCTCTTATTCCTGGTGAAGGAAGCCTGCCGGTCTAAAAAAAAAAGATCATCACCACGAATTTGTGGTCGTGTCCCAGTTGAGAACGCCGGCAACAATAAACGGAATATGTAACTTACCCAGCCTCGAAGAAAACCAAACTTCATTGTGATGATATAAATACAGAAGAAGCCATTTATTATTTTCATGGATGTATTTGTCAAACTGTTATTGTTATCAGAATCCAAATTTGTTTTAATGAATTCCAAATTCATATTATTTCATATTATTAGTATCATATTTACTTTTTATATTATGAAATCGTTTATTACAATGAATTTGATTTCTTAACAATTAATTCATATCAATGAATGAACATTTCTAACTATGAATATGCATTATTTAAATTTCCACATCCTTTGTTTAAGGTTACGATCCAGTTATTGTTATTTAAACGACCATGTTCCAAAGTGATAGCGTCGTTGGTAAAAACTGATATTCATAATTGAAATCAATGAAACTACGATGAACAAGAATGTGCATTAACAGCAGATACGAGGAATTTTATCGGGTCTCTCATTTTTAAGCCAGAAACAATTCTCTTACAGATGTAACTGTTTGAATTACAACACCCATTATGATTGGACAACGTCAGATCATCAAAGTATAAATAATAATGATTTTAAAAAAAAGGCACGTGGAATCCTGGAATTTTACGAGGTTCGAACAATCATCTAAGTAAAGAGAAGAGACTTCGAAAAAACGAGGAAAACCGAGACTCTTATCATAGAAAATAGAAATAGATACCACAGATGCCTTCCATTTACAGCTTTGAGAAATCAATATCATGTGGATCAGAAAATAACTGGCCGCCATGTTCGCTAGATATGACCGCAGTCGATTATTTTCCCTGGGCCTTATCTTGAATGAAGAGATTACGTAAACGGCCCCGCCCCACCAAATGAAAAATATGATTCGGCTAAAAATAGAGCCTGGAAGTTCGATGCACTTAGGATTGTCACAGAACATTGCGTAGGAAGGGTTTGACTCTGCGAAACCAAAAGTGTGCGTGTATGTAGGGGGGTTACGGGATGTTTAATTCTTCAATTAGTTCGAAGTGATTCCAAGGTCCAAAGGGAATATATCTTCAGAGGTATTTTCTTTACTTTCTGTTGAAAAGTTTTAAAATGGAAAATGACCCTACACATATACACACACACACACATATATAATTATGCATATATAATTATGTCATCCACAGACAGCTGTTTCTTTGTATTACAACTCTTCAGTGGGGCTATAGACTATCCAATATCCCACCATGTACCACGAGGTAGGATCGAAAACTTTGCTCTAGACCGGTAGGCTGGTATTTTACCCCTGCCCTACGCAGTATGACCGAATTTAAGTGATATATCTACTTGTGCACGATTCCCCATTCACCATAGTCCCCATTCCAGAGTTGGAAGAGCATCACTATATAGCTTATGATGAACATTATATATATATACATATATGTATATATATACATATATATATATATATATATATTCTCAAACGCACATATCTTAGTACACATACACACACACACGCACACACATACACACACACACACACACATATATATATATATATATATATATATATATATATATATATATATATGTATCGTCCTATCCCATTCTGTTCCTATTTATGTTTCTGTTCATTTCTTTCCGAGTCCAAGACTGCATAATCTGATTCCTCATTCAATTATACGCATATTAATCGTCACCTACGGATAGATCTGCATAATTCTGAATTCATACTTTCACTATAATTGAACGTTTATTTATTTTTATGATTTCTAAAATTTCAATTTTTCGAATGTCCTTAAAATTCCCGAGAACGTAATCCAAATCTTAAGACCCAAGTCACGTTTCGATATTCAATAAAAAAAAAATAACTGTTTGCAGAAACCGTTCGTCGAGAAGGCAAATTGGATACAAGAGCGTTACCAAACGTTGGTGATTATCACGTCGCTATTACCGTAAAAAAAGGTATAAAAAGGCTAAGAAAGTATCAGGTGGGACTTCGTCATAACTGCGTGTTAGTAGTCGAAATCTCACTCGCAGCTATTTGCAATTCAAAAGCTCGATAACAGCATTCATTGGTAGAACGCAACCAGATTTGGGTCTTTCTCAATTGGCCTCTCTTTCCCTATTTATATTTGTTGTTCATCTTTTATTGTGCCCAATTTATTAGAGGAGGATTTGGTACTATCGCTTGACGTCTTGAAACACATCTGATGCAGATAAGGGGGGGGCTGCTGCTTATATATATATATTTATATATATATATATATATATATATATAATGTGAACTGTAGAGAGTGAGACAGACTTAGGAGTAAGTTGTTTAGAAGTAAGGTTTATTAATCCTTAGACGTAAATTGTCCAAACATGTTTCGGGATTCTTCCCATCATCAGTGGTGTGTGCTGTATGAGTGTGTGTTAAAAGTTCCCATGTGGAACCAGAGTCCACTATCAGGAGCTATGCATTGTGGGTAAATTGTGTTGTAAGGGCAGCAGGAGGCCTCCTGCTGAGTGGGAGAATGTCCAGTTAGGTATCAAGTCTTTGGTTAAGCAGTAGCAGATGGTCTTCGGGAGGGCAGAGTGTGTCAGGGTAGGGGGGAGTGATGAGGAGTTGGATTTTTTTTGTATATCAGGGATAGTGTAAATGGAGGGGTGGGAGGTCAAGGAGCTACATAGGTTTCAACTTTATAAGTTATTGAAAATATGTTGGCTATGATTTGGACAGGGGTTATAACTGGCTGAGGTGAAATTTTTCTTATGGGTCTGGGTGACTTTGAAGCTTCCATTATTGAATGTATCTTAGATGTGTGTGTGAGGATATTATTGGTGGGAGTTTTGTGTATTAGGGTTCTGTGTGATGAGGGTTGTTCAGTTCAGCGTTTAATCCATTAGGATATAGGGTTTTAAGTTTGTTGATCTACATATCTTCGTGTTTCTCTCTCTCTCTATATATATATATATATCTAGAGAGAGAGAGAGAGAGAGAGAGAGAGAGAGAGAGAGAGAGAGAGAGAGCAAGAGCAAGAGCGAGTGGGTAAAAAAACCAATAAATTCCCTAATTCGTAATAACTTTACCATTCATTGGTCGATTGTAGTCAAACTCGCATCGTCTGGGTTATTTATTTCTAATACGCAATAAATTCTCATCAACCCTGTATGTCGGGTTGGGCACATATAACCATTGATAGATTTTTTTGTCCTTATTTAGGTTTCGGTCATAATGCATTCACTTCATTTCGGTTTCGGTTCTTTGAATTTAGCCCTCGTGAAAGCTGATTGATTTTGCAATTCAGTTTCTCATTAGTCATCTTAGACACTGATTCACTCACAAAAGAGACAAACAGGATCTTTTGACAGGTCTGATAACTAATATGATTAATAAGACTCTTTGGTAGCACCAAATCCATATATTGCTACAATAGGGTGTTGCAAACCATCGGAATACATTTAGTTGAATTTCGAATGCTGATGTTCTAGCCCTTCTCTTCGATTTTATCACTGTATTCCTTTCTCTTTTTTACGTTTTGGAAGTGTCAGTAATGTCTTGGACAGGCTTGATGTATTAGAGAATTGCGTATTTTACACAAAATCCTTTAATTACTATTCGAATTCAAGTAACAGCCATGATTCTTAAAACAGTTATCTTCAACGTTTTGAAAGTCCGTAACGTCACTTTCGGAGGTAAAGGAGGTGAGAATAGCATTCAGCCTTCATCTTGGGGTGAGCCGTTGTAGAGACATCACGATCTCTTTCCGTTCCTCCCCTCTCACTCTCTCTACTTCTCCCACACCAAAGGTTTCAGTATCTCCAATTATGTTGACCTGCCCCAGCTCCGGCTAACATAACATCATCCCACATTTTGGGACCAGGAAACAAACCAAAAAGTTCACGTATGAACTAATGGTGATTGTTTCTAGGCTTTTCACGAATTTGGTTTACGAAAGTTTTTTTAATCTAATTTAGAGAAACACTCCACATTCGGGTAGTAGGAGGAACCTATACTGGGGTAAAGGCAGATAAGACAAATTACTTGAAAGATTGGCGCAATGCAGTCTTTCTATCCCCTCATAAATCCTGCCATTTGGTTTTATACAGGACTTGGATAAGTTTTTGTTAATATCTGTAACAAAACACATTGATCACTTGGCTCGAGAATAAGATAAAAAAAATTATTAATCCAAGATCTCAATATATATCCCTTGGTAGTCATCAATCGGAAGTCCACGACCACAGTGTGATATTGAACGATTGAATTCCTGGGAAATACGACACATGAGCAAACAAGCTCTTTGGCATCAATTGACGTTGAGAGACTTCTTAAGTCAAGTTCATAGAACAAGTAACAAGGCCTCTCGAACATGGCATTTTTTTCTTATCCTCGTATAGTTCACCTGGATGAATTGCATGGGTAAAAACTGAATCTATTGAGAATGAACTTGACACGCATGCGCCTGCGCGAGGATACTCATACACACACACACACACACACACACATATAGTTGATTCTGCGAGTAACATACGTTGATGAAAGTACATTTCTAATCCCTTCACAAAAAACCCTAACAAACAAACAAACAAAAAAACAGTGTCGCATCAGAAAGACATGAAACAGTTGGTATTTCTCACGTTGTTCGGAACGTGACGAGACAGAATTGTGTCCATTTCTTTTATTCACTTGAGGATTAATTTTGTTCCTTGCAAATGACAGAAAAGAACTGAAAAAAGAGAATAAATTAGAATCGATCTTTCTGTTTGCATTTGATAAATGATAGATCATCCGACAGAATGATTACATTATATTGAAATTCTTATTTGAAATGATCTCCTGTTATCATGGTCAATGTATAGTTTGGCCTTGACAACGAACGCAATTTATAATCATTAACTATTTCTTTAATCATATAACTAGTTTTAATAAAATAATTGTCACATTGAAAGAAACTAATAGAGCAGATATAGAGTGTGGATAAACAAGAATAGGAATTTGGAGTTAAAACAGTCATTTGGGCCGCAGTCGTTATTATTCAATGGTAGAAGCAATGCTACGTTAAAGTAGCAACCCAATCGGTTATGGGTCTGATTTCTACAGCAGCCCCATTTTCTTTAATTGCTTATTCTATGTAATATAGCTTAATTCATATATATATATATATATATATATATATATATATATATATATATATATATATATGTGTGTGTGTGTGTGTGTGTAATGTCAGAGGTTTCAGACACAGGAAGGACACTAAATTGTAGCATAGAAGTAATTTGTAATTCATACAATTTTAATGAGAAGTTACAGCAAAAACATGGAGCTAGGTATGTAGTATCTTTCATGGAAATTTCAAGTACACAATCCTATTTCTGAGGTTATATAACATAAGTTATATCTGGTCAGTAATCTTTCTTCATTTCACCCAGTCACACCCTGCACATTCTCATCATCAAACATGTAAAAAGAAAAAAAGTTCTTTTATGATTTCTTAGAACTCAGTTTCAAACTATTTAATCTCACTGTTGGCATTCAAACCATGAAGTTATATTGGTGGCAACTGTTTTGCCTCATTAACAGACTTTAATATCTTTGCAATAAAGAGGGATTTCAACAAATTGTGACTGCATGGAAAGATCAATAATCTTATCATCTTTGTTGTATTTTTCTCTGGCAGATTTGACGACCATAATTCACAGTTTTTTTGTTTATAACCATGTTACAGACAGACAAACGCCTTCAGTTTCTTTAGAAAGATCCCAGGTTGAACCCAAATTCTGTAAAAACCTGAAAGGATCGGTGGGTGTTTTTCAGTAACTTTCCAATAAGAGTTTTTTTCCTTAGAATAGTGGCACATAATCATTTCCATGCACAGAAACCAATCAGATTTGCCTTTACTTCAGGTCATACGTCAATATTGCTCAACATCAAACCTCTACAATTCTTGCCACTTACATAATCAATGTAGCATTATTCATTTCCAACGAATTTCACTATCAGTATGACATCCATATCAATATCTCCAGAAGGAGATCGAAGTACGATAATCTTGTCTGGAAATCTTGCTAAAACGTGTTTGCTATGCATAACGACTTTTGTCTCTTCGTGGTTGCCGGTGAAATCCACTTTTGAATTATAACCTTTTTGACAAATTCTGACACACCCATTGACAGTAGTGAAATACGATTCCTCACCAGATAGAATGTCCGGACATTTTACTATATCAGCTATCGATATTTCCCTCATCAACAAAACCATCCTGGTTTTATTCGTCCCATTCTTCAAGAACCCATTAAAATCTTTTGGTATCTTTGATCGAAGAAAACGAATGAATATCTATCTAGTGTTGTCTCTTCTGCTACTTTATGCCGTTTTGTTGGTACTTATCAGTCACTCTATCAACTGTTTTGTATCTGCTTGATATCTTTCGTAAATATATTAAAAAATATCTATGCACGTTCTATTACAGGTATTTATGTAAGCTGTCGTAAACGTGCCATAAGATCGATTATGAAGGCTGAAACAACATTTTCTGTGGGTTTACCTTCTCAAAAACATTTTCACACCTTGTTAGCAATAAGTTTCATCAACCTACTCTTTGCTGTATTTCTCAGATATTCATCTGTATTTGCCAACTATGGGGAACTGTACAAAGAGGAGACTTCAAGACGTCTTCAAAGTAGTTCTGTCTTTGCTGATATGGCAAATACGGTTCCTGAACTATTTTGGATCACATCCCTTCTTTTTACTTCGTTATTTTTTTCCACGCTAAATAAGGCTGCATCAATGCAGTATTTTGGTAACTCATGGCATCTTTGGTGTGTCTTGGTCATGTTTGGCTATTTCTAGCGCTTTTTGGAAGTAAACTCAGTGCAAAAATAGTTTTAGTTAGCAACAGTGACTTGGATATAGGTGGGATGTTAGCGGACAGGTTCATTTATCATTTAACACGGACCCTTAGTTTTTTTCTCCTCTGCAGATGCAAAACTTTCCTTGATGGCTTTATGGTGGATAGGAGGAGAAGAGGCCAAGTCAAGATTGCAGCAACGACGATTCTCGTTAATCAAGCTTATTTAGCTTTAATATTGGGAAGATGCTTGGTCTTGAAGATACTTGATACGCAAGTATACACTTTTGCAACTGCACGCTTTAACATCAACCCATTCACAAAACTCGAGTCCTATTTAAGATATAACTATGAACAACGTAGTAAACCAAAGTTTGAATGATACACCAAGAAGATTTTATCATCTTTCTAATGCAGTGTCTATCTCTTGTACGTGAGAAGTTACAGTCAAAAATGGCCCAGATGGTCTAGATGCAATATACATTGCAAGATACATCGTCGGAAAGCTGATCAAACCTTCTTTCTAACGATAACCATATGTTAATTATTCAATCAAGAATAATGTTCACAATCCGAAGAATTCTACATACCTATCTCTGCAATTTGTGTTGTAACTCCCTATGCATAAGAATTACAATCTTTGAAGATTGTTCAGATTAAATTCCCTTTCGAATGTTACACAGGTGTTTATACTTCCACTGTGAATTTATTGAAAAATTCATAGAAAAAAGACCGTGTACTTCAGATTTCTCATAAAAATGCTAAGCTTTATCTTTTCCGCTGTAACTTCTCATGCCCGACAGAAATAAATTGTATGAATTGAAAATTACTCCAATGGTGGAATTAGGTGTATTTTTGAATTCCTCATGTCTGACAGCCAGGATTTAGCATTTGAAGTACTCCAATATGTTAATTGCAAGGAATACTGGATTTTTTTTGGTGGCTGCCATTTTTTCCATACAAATGAAATAGTTTTTACTTTATTTTTTTTTATCTAGAAAATATCTTTCGTCCAAAATGGACATTTCGGTACCGTATTTATAGATTCCGGTGGTGATGGGGATAATGGGTTCACTGGGGGTCATGCTTTGCCCCCGGACGAGTTTACAAATAGTATGGCTTGCCTGGAATGAATCGCCACCTCACGCATTCCCGTTTACCATAGTGATGGTGAAACATTACCGTTCATTTATTAAATCATGATTTACAAGTAAATTAATCGAAGTCACTGTCACTTGTTAGACATAGGTTGCAATGTAGTGTGAATGTTTGCAGGACTACAGAGACGCCGCGCCCTTATAGACAAACGATGAACAATAAGTTGAATAAATGAAATAATCAATCAACCATCTATTATAGTGCTGTCAATTTCTTCATCTCCAACTATATAAATCTGATTATATCCTCCTGGTTAGTTCGGATGAGTGTACTTAAATCTATCTATATCAACTGAAATCTATCTATTCAAAAGCAAATATAATCAAGACATAACATAAATCCCCCCCAAGTACACAAGCAAAATCAAACAGGAGAATTCCATATCAAATCTTATGCCAGAAATACGTTTACGGCCACAGATGCACTTTTTAAGAATTGTCTCTTTAAAGGAAGAAATATGGATAAAGAGAGGTTTAACTGACGTCAAATTGATACATGAATAATTATGAACATTCATTAAGTTTCTATAAGGTCATTTGTCCCTACATTTTTGTGTGTAATTTTACAAACGTTATTATACTATCTTTTAGTCTCCTTGTGCTTTATCTTGTCCGCTACCACGGACAAGATAACCCATCTCAACATGAAGTTAATCCAGTGCCACTGACGAGATAACTTGTCTGATGTCAGTGCATTATTTTTTTGTAGAATTCCACGGTAAAGTGCACAAGTATGTTTACAAAACACAGTTCAGCGAAGGGATAGATACAAATGAAAAAATATGCGTGTGCATGCATGTGTTTATGTGGTGATACTCTGAATAAAAAAACTCGTCTTCAAACCAGACTTGAGGCAAAGTGAAGAAAACCCTATGTGTTCTTCTATCCAGTCTCATTGTTCTGATTCTTTGATGATATAATTTCATCAACAGGAACCATTTCAACCGGGTATAGGGAAGGGTTCAGCGAAATTGGGTAATTCTTTTTTCTCGTAATAAAGACTAGCGGAAAAGAAGCAACAATAATAAATTTCATAGTGATCATCATCTCTTTGCTGTTGGCCCTGTTGTTGATATCAGCCGAAATGTTCTTTGGTCTTCAAATCAAATTACGGGAATTCGGAAAAAAATACTTAATTTTTCTGTAATTCAATTTTTGCCCCCAAATATTTGGGAAAAAGGGAAACAAGTACAAAATTCACTGAACATTCAGTGGTTTTTCTTACATGTGCGTTTTTGCACAAGCACACACACACACACACACACACACACACACACACACACACACACACATGTGCATTTAGTGAATAATGTGGAAATAAGATGTATATAAATTCTATTGGATAGTTGTTAAGAAAGAAACGACGGTATATGATCCAGTGGACGAATCCATTGTTTCGAACAGTAGGTATATTATTATCAGCAATATATATGCATGTGTGTGTGCGGAGTGCAACGAAATAGTTCAGCGAATCTGACCCCAGAAGAAAACTGATTGCCATAATACCCAGTTTTTACCGTCTCATTCGAATGTGTCATTTCCTACCGGTATGTTGCAATATCACAAAGAGCAAAACGTTACCAGTAAAATTTCCTCATACGTTCTGTCCGAACGTGCTGTCCAAATTTCTTGATCTTTCAGTTAGCACCTCATGTAGTGTAGTTATATACGAATAAACAGTTGAGTTTAATTGTGAGAGTATGAGAAACCATCAACCAATACTGTCAATATAGATTTCTATTAGTTTTCATGTTGGCTCGGCTGACTGGTATGTTTGTAGGTATTTATCATGCGTACAGGTCTTACCAAAGGAGCTAGAGGGTTTTCAGCACTCATTACTTATCATGTCTACGAAACAATTTTTTGTTTTTTGGAAAAAAAAAACCTTAAATAGGGTTGAAATAGTGTGAGTTTACGGTGAAAATTTTCTGCATTTATGCCTTTCTTAAAATTCAGATTTTTTGATGATCGCTGCCCAATAAAAGTCAAGGAAAGTGACTTATCCATTCATTACCTTTTTTTAAAATTTGATCTCTCCCTTCATGACATGCTGCCAAAAGACATTGGTCCCATGACGGTTACTTTTGGGCGGTTAACCAAACCTGTACCTTTCAATCCTGATTGATACAATCTATTGTTTGAAGAAAATCGGAGATAAACCCCAATGTTTCGGCTTTAAACTGAGTGTCTATGTGATGGTAGCTAACTATTTCCAACCACCTGCTCTTTCCTCTCCTAAAGGACTTTGGAAACATCAAGAATTACTAAGATTGATTAATGCTTCACCGACTTTTCTTCAAAACATGTAGATACACGACAGCCGGATTAAAGCAACAGGGATCAGTATAACAATTGCGATTTTTACTCCTTTGTCAAATTGCTGAATTTTTATAAATGTTGACACCTGCAACACCAACTGACAAAATTATTATCAATAATGATCATATAGAGCATCACTCATCAGGAATAAATGGGAATCTACTACTTACTAAGTAATTTAGCAAAATTTTTTTTCGTACTCACATCCAGTAATTTGAAAAAGGAAATAAAAATATTACTATGAAAATTATATCAGCATCCTTCCTTTATATTTCGTTGCACGACCCCACACAGCACAGTGGTTGTCACCAAACCTTTTCATGCAACCATCTATATGTTTCTTGCACTTGACAGCTGGTAGTTTATCCAACTCTCCCTTTGAAATTTGTTTAAGCTCTTGAATGTTTGTAGTATTTTCATGGTACTTCGTACGCGTTGAAAACATGGCACCAGATATCTGCTTCAATGGGATTCTGATTAGGGCTCTTCGCTGCTGAGATTTAAACACTTCGTTTCCCTCTTTTCAACCATTGTTGTACGCCTCTGGATGTATGCTTTTGATTCGTGTTTCCATACACTGGGTTGCACATTTTGCTCTAGAATTCCTAGGTAATCATTTCATTTTATCATTCCATCAACACAGGAAATTATTTCAGTTCTAGAGGCTGCAAAGCAGAAAAAAAAGGAATGACCGATCTTTGTCAATGAGTACCTGGTCGAGCAACTTTCCTCCTGGGCAGATATTCCATAAACAGATTCTACCAAAATAAAGCTTTTTAGCAATGCACACTAGCACTTTGCTTTTTGACGAAATTAAGTGTTCCATACGCCGCAGGATTGCTGCAAACATTCAAAGACAGATAATATTTGAAGAAACTACCATCTGACAAGTGCTAGAAATATATCAATGGTTGCAAGAAACATTTGGAGACAGTTTTTGTTGCCAAACGGTCGGGGCGTGCAACCAAATATAAAGGAAAGGGGCCAATATCACTTTAAAAAACCTTTGCATGTAAGCCGGAATAATAATTTTTCTTACATTGTTTTGGAAATCGTATTGGAATACTCTGATTATCAAAATTTGGTAGATCTCCATTAATATTTGAAAGTATAAACGGGGCAAAAAAGAATTCAAGGGTGCCAATTTCCTTAATGATGCTGTATATCTTAGTAGACGAGTTTATCACACATAGTATCAGTAGCAGCCATCGTCCCTTCTCCTTTCCTACACTCTTATCAAACTGACTTTTCCCCTCTCTCTTGTACCCTCTTATCAAAGTATCTATCGTTCTTCTCACCTCTATCGCCTCCTATCCTCACATTGAATTACCTGACTTTCTTTTCTCTTTTGTCCATTCGTACCTTGAATGTCACATTTATAGTATTAGTAGCAGCCATCAGCCGTCACTGAACCGTCAACAAAGCGCAGGATCAAGGACTAGTAAAAAAAAAAACACCAACAAGCAAAAAACAAAACAAAAACAAAACATAAGAAAACTAAAGAAAGAAAATAAGGAAGGAGTATTTTGAGGGGATGAAGAAAATATTGGTTACCCAACGAAACAGCAAAACCCGATAAATGAGATGAATTAGTGAGTATTATCAATCACTGAATCGACTGACTAGGATATTGTTGATAATAAACGAAGCTCTGCACCCCAGGGACGATAGAGACAACATATAAAGGAAATGAAAGGAATGAGGAAAGGGACTCACTATAACCAAGGAAACGGTCCAGATGACTGAAAAAGTAGCTGAAGAATGAGCACAATAATACTGGGAAAATATGAGAACTGTTGGAGAGAGTTAAAAAAAAGTACGGGAGATTAAAGATCTCAAAGAACAATGAGGGGTGCAACAAGGACATGGAAATGGTAAAAAGCATCCCCACAGAGGATTTAAAAGGTAGATTCTCTTGCAGACTAACAATCATAGTCATTGTTACACAGAAGACAGCTGGAAATAGAAGCAAAATTCCTTATCGTTGCAGTCCAGACTAAATGCATCAGGATTGGATGAATAACCACATCATAAGCGTGTCTCCAGGTTGGCTCCAAATGACATATACTATCAATTTAATAAATTTCTAGTAAATGTACACAGGCTGTTAAGTGAGTTAACGCCTTTCGCTGGCTATGATTTCAGCCACCCCTGCTTGGTGTCACTTACTTCGCCCTGTGCTATTTTACCCTTAGATAAAAGGATCTTAATGCCTCTCCCAGTGCCATTACAGTTAGCCGAGACCATTCAAGTTCAGTTCCTCTGCACTTTCTACAAAAGCAATTGAAATAGATGAATAAATAAATAAGTAGATTTAAAAGGAGGAATGAAGAAGCTACACTAATTCGTTGTTTTGGGTGTGAAAGTTCTATCCACACTATCGGTAGTAATATACTTCTAAGAGCGGAGTCCTCTTGTATGATTGTTCACAACTTACTAGCAACTACACACATGGTCAAATGAACACACGCACACTCACCCACACACACATCAACACACACGTATTGTCCCTAATCAAACGGGATGAGGCGCCTAAAGCCAACATGACAAGAGAACATAAACTATAGAAGTAATCATGAATAGAAAACAAATAAAATGACTCTTCACCCTTATAAATTTTGCTAAGGCTTTCACAGTAGGGTACTACCCGATTATGTTTTCATTCATACTCTTTGTCCTGTAATCTCCTCTGTTTGCACACCATTTAAGTCAAAATCCATATTTTGAAAGTCTATTGATTTTTTAGAGATCTAATCATCACCATCATCATAATCATAAAAGTGATTATTAAAGTCCATCTCACTTTTAACCTCCATCGTCCTTATCAAAAGCTTGTGGGCTCTTGTTTGCGTAATCTGCCTCCCTCTCAAGAGTTTCTTGCTTTTATGATGCTGTTCTCGGGGCCAGTAACTCTTGGAGAGAAGGAACAGGAATAAGGTCTAACAATGCTGATGGGAAACCTCAACTGTCTTCTTCCAATACATTCTCTGATCATACGAGTACAATCTCTCGAATATTGGATAGTTTCTTGTAGCAGGTGACTTTGAAGTTGGCAGAGGAATGAGACAAACACTGGGTTATATCTTTGCATATTTGGTCCAGATATAGAGTCAAGAAATGTTTGGATCTCAGCAAAAACTATTTTTTCTGAATCTCTTGAATAAAGATTTTATGGAAAATTTGTCTTTGTATGTTGTTTACATCAAAAGTTATGTGATTTTCTCTTTTTTTTTTTCCACTAGCCGGTTTTGCAGTAGGTTATAATGGCCTTCATATAACATTATTTCAGTCTGTCCCTGTCAAAGTCTTTCATGAGACTTCAAGAATTAAGAAAAACCAGCAGCCTAAAAAATCCATCCGCTTCATTAGAACCTATTTCCCTGCTTCAGCTATTTGTGACGAATATTTTGATAATTGAAAAAATTAAGAAATCAATCAACGATTAGGATCAGCTGGAATTTAAAAAGATTGTTTTGATTCACGTAAAGATTAGAATTTAGCACGCACGAGCCTTCGTTACGCAATAACAAGATCATTTCTTCTTAGACACTGGAATATTGTTAAGGGACAACGCGATTGCAAGACACGTGCTTGCTTTGATATCGGTCAAAAAGTTACAGGATTCATGTCAAGGGTGGCAAAGCCTTGACAGTGTGTGACAAAATTGGCAATAATCTTCGAAAAGCCTTCTTGAAGAGAGACGGTTGATAACTTCTGAATTAATTGAATGGCACAGCTTCAAGGATTACACTACATTTTTAAATTTGGGGATTGGAGTTTCTCCACTGTAAAAAACAAGAACAAGAATAATCCTCGCCTAATCCAGGGGAGTAAAGTCTTCATTAGTTGTTCATCCTGTAACGTTAAATCAAATTGATATTCTGTCTGGACTAGGTTTTACATTTGAATAAAAATAAAGAGTATACGAAGACAAATACATTTTATTTCTTGTAGTAATCCCTCTCCTATCTATCGATAAAGATAATGCATTTTTACACTTTCAGGTTTTGAGGGCCAGAATGAGTGTGACTGTTCAGCAGATACACTCCATTTCAATCATTTTAATAACTTTTATCCCTAATTAATTGCATTCCTTCCAAATAATTTAGTTAAGATTGGTAAAATTAAGCAGGAAACTCAGCTAAAATTGCTTGAGATTCAGAAATAAAAACCAAGACTTCTGTAAATTCCATCAGATCTTTTTTATGAATGTTCATGTCAGCATTTTAAAAAAAAATTTTACATTGGGATAGATTCGTTAAGTTTATTGAATTTTTACTCATTTGTGTTTGTTGAAATAATTAAAGTTCACAGTTATTAATTTTCGTGTGAAGCAAAAAAAAGTGATTTTCAAAACACGAATATTGATTAATATCAAAACTCAAGCACGCACGCACGCACGCACGCACGCACGCACACACACATATATACACACATATATATATATATATATATATATATATATATATATATATATATATATATATATATATGTAAATATATATATATATATATATATATATATATATATATATATATATATATATATATATATATATATATATATATATGTATATATATGTTTGTATTGTGGATGTTGGTTGATCCAACGGAATCTTGATGAAAGTGACAATTGAAAGGTGAGGAGGAAAACTTGAGGAAAAAAGCAGGTGTTACATCTCAATTTTTTTATTCTGTTGGTATGGTTTGATGCTTTTTGACAGCTGCTATTTCGATGGGTTCGAATGTATAGATCAACATAATCTCATCCATTGTCCATACACGTAATTCTTTGGGAATTCTATTCACATAGATCAAACATTATACAGTGTAAAATCAATATCAAAATTCAGCTGATAATCGCAGGTGAGACTACTGGATTGATCCATCCCTATCGACATGTTTCTCTCAATATTTGCAAATTCAATCCATACGTACACCCACTCACATATCATACATAATATATATATTAGTAAAACATACAAAAAGTGTCGTAAGAAACTTTATCAGACGGATTTGCTATTGATGTATTCATTATTTCTCACATATATAATTCACGGAATTGAGTTTACATGATGGTTTTTTGTCCTAAATTTTGTCTCTTTGTGATGTACTGAAAACTTTTAAATCATTGGAAACTGAGTAACACAATGATTTAGAGTTGTTCATGTTATATATATTTTGAGTTTGTAAAACTAAGTTCTTCAGCAATATCATTAGCTTGCCTTTTTACATATGAATGGATATCAGAATCATAGAGCTTTCTAAAACAAAGATATTAGTTTATACCTGGTAGGTGAAATAAAACGGTTTAGTCACTAATTTTTCTCTCCATCTCTCTTCATCAGGGCATGTCGACGATTGCTTAACATTAGACTAAAGTCAAAGTATAGTGGATTCATGCTTTTCTCAAGGGTTTAATACGAAAATGCGAACCTAGTGCGATGAGATCTAGCAGAAATCCGAACTCGGTTAGCCGATTCCATTTCAGTATAACAATAACCAAATACCAGTCATCGACTTAATAATGGAAGAACATGGGGTACACTCCAAATGTTTGTCCAATTTAATCATGAGAACTTTTCATTCAAACTCGCCTTAAGTCATAGCTTTTGCCATTTTCTTCGAACTAGTCCTCTCGGGATTGTATACTTGCGAAGATGCAAAGTGCAAAGGTCCTAAATTTGGTTTGTGTGTGCGGTTCAGATTGTTTGAACTTCTGGGTAGCTTCTCGTATAATCCCGGAAAAAACCTACCCTAAAATACAAATTCAAGTGTTTGCCTGTAAAAAAATCAAAACTTTCATGAGTCGAGATGCATAAAACTAAGAAACAATTACCATTGATTTATACGGAGGAAGAAAAAACTTTCTCAAATTAAAGATATGGAAATGTTGATATTTTAGGCTGAATCTTTTGAGTTTGGGATGTTGGAAGGTACAAGAAATAGGGATGTATGATACCGCTGGAAAGGCTGATCGCTGCCTCTATAATAGTTCACTATAAGACAAACACCCGACATATTTTAAAGTGAAGAAATATCACAAAGCAAACTTTCGATACGTTCACATGCATTGTTATAAAATTTATTCATCGACTTTTACAGGCGCCTTTTTCGGGACTGTATTTCGTGATACTTTCAAGGTATCTCTGATAAAAATAACATCGTCATATCATCACCTCTACTGTATGTCTTGCATTGACAATGCAGTCAGTACTAATAGTAGTGGTAATAATAATAATGATGTTGATGATGATAATTATTACACACAAGGATACAATGTCAATCTAGAAAGCATTCAGATAACGTATACCTCTACCATTGACAATAAATCCTGATCAATTTGGGTCACAGATCGGAGATAATATTGCAATAAAAAACTTGTAATTATTATTAATCAAAGATATTCCTTTGAATCTTAATTCATTTCGATACTTGATTGTTTACGATAATCTTAGTCACGTTGTCATCACTTGGTTATTACATGAAAGAACAAATACGTGGATAACTTCCTCTCAGTGTTAACAAAATTGAAAAAAAGATCAGTTGGTTATTCTTTGGTCCTTTCCACAACATATTGAATATCATTTCAAATATTTGGCCATATTGAGTGGATAGACAGACAAACGAACAAACAGTTAAGAAACACACAGACGGATTAACACGGGTCAATACATAGCCTCTGTCCAATTTCATTGGTAGATGTAATCAAAGATATTTTATAACTTTGGAAGAACAATAAGTATTTACTTTCGGAACATGCTTATCCTTACTAAGTAATCTACTGTTGTATGAAACCACACTGTTCTCAGCAAATAATATCTACGTATTTTGTACGTATTTTTTTGAATAGCAACATAATCAATTCAGTTTAAAAACAGTTGTTTTCTTCATCTGGCCCTTCCCCTCTTTTTCAGTTTCTATATTTTACATTCCTCTCCTTTCCTTCTTTCTGGATGAAAATCAATCAATAATTCCCTAAAGTCTCACAAGTAACTGATCGATACACCATAAGAGTTCTTTGCTCGGTGTAAACAGGTTGGTACATCATTTGATTGGTGCTTTCACATTCAAATCAACCAATGGTTGTTTCAAAATCGGAAGAAAACAGAAGTGTTTCGGCACAAACATTAGAAATCCCGCCCCGACAATAAAACTATCAACCAAAAAAAGTGGTGTAACATTATACTACAGGGAACTGATTTTTCTTGCCGATGCATTACTGAGATGAAAGTTGCAATCCCGAGTGTGTCTAATATATGCGCCTTCCATCTTGATTTCAGTCTTCTATCTCACTTTATATACTGAAATTCTTGGCAGAACATTGTTCTTAGTTTGCTCTTATTCAACATTCTTTATCCGCCCCATATGTCTTTCCCTCTTAATGGTTTGTATCTATGGTGATCTGTTCATACCAAAAAATCGATTCTATTTGTCTGTTTAAAGTCTCTCTTTTCCCCTTCTCTCTCTCTCTCTCTCTATATATATATATATATATATATATATATGTGTGTATGTATATATATATATATGTATTATATATATATATATATATATATATATATATGTATATACATATATATATATATATATATATATATATATATATATATATATATATATACTTTGTTCGTAACTATCAGTTCAAGTCTGTTCGTACATAACTGTTAATATCTTTTAGATCGGCGCAAAATTAATCGTCTTTATAAACTTTGATACCAGATTTGGAATGAACTATCATTCAACTTTATTTATGTTTATAGAACATACAATTTTAAAGCATGAATGTCATGTTATTTTTTTAAGCTGAATGTTGTTCTTTTTCTAATCTATTATAGTTTATTTGAGTCTTTCAAATCAAAGATGAAAAAAAAGGAAAATCGAGCAATTTCTATGAGTTAAAAGTGCAACTGGAAGCAACAGAAACTGGTCACAATATCAACAAAGTACTTGACCAGGGGACCTCAACAAACCTACAGCTCAGCATTTGTTTCAAGGATATGAAACGGGGACGGGATCCTTGAAGATTATGAAGGCCGTGGACGTCTTCCTATGATTGACAACATACACTTCAGTGTCATCACTGAGGCAAAACCAACGCGAAACAACCAAAGAGGTTACACAGGAACTAGACATTGACTATTCAACAGTTGTTATTCCACGTGAATTGCAAGTCACGACTTGAGGCCCTGCGATGTACAGCAGCTGCTGCACCATTCAGAACTAAAGTTATAGAAATTTCCCTCCAGAAATGACTAACATGATGATGCAAAATAAAGCTAATTACTGACTATACTCGGTTCTTAGTAGAGTCTTTAAGACGAAAATCGGGAAGGAAATTATTTGGGTGCTCTGTTGTTTGGTCACGATGTGAATTCTACGAACAAGTGATTGATGAAAAATATTCGACACTTTCTATCAGGAATCGATTGAGACATACAGTGTGTGGAAAGACGAATAAGATGATGAAATTAAGTATATATATATATATATATATATATATATATATATATATATATATATATATATATATATATATACTTCTGCAAACTACGTATATATATATGCTTCCATGAATCATTTACATATACTTTCCAGCTACTACTTTTCGGAAATTTGGAAGAAAATATAAACTCAAAATGCAGCAATTTCGAATTCATATCATTTATTTCAAGTGCTCAATTTCTACATGACCTGTAGCATAATGAAAATATTAGGAAAAAATGACATCTCAAACTTGTGTTTTACAAGGCACTTACATGTGAATCTACTCAAGAATACACACGTATACACAAATACACACACATATCAATGATGATTGTCTCTAGCAAAAAATACTCTCTGTTTTTCTTATATATATATATTTTGTAAATATACAATAGTACATATATACATATACATATTGATGGAAGCTTGATGATGAATGACGTGGAAGAATTCCTTTAAGGCTAGTGGAAAAAAAGTGTCAAATTTTTCGGTTGAATATGTTGGTAGAAAATCAACTCGAAGAGGTTTTTCTGTGTGATTAGTATCTTTAAAGATGGTAACATAAGTTATTTTGCATGCAGTCTGAGATTAAAATCGACAAAACAGATTTAATAGTCACATGGGTGAACATTCAATGGAAATTACACAAACTGTGAGTCACGTCCATTCTTGTACTTACTGACCCCTCATTGCTAAATACGTCTTTTTGGTAAAGTACATTGGTACGCCCTGTTTAAAATAAATAAATATGTAGTATAAAATGATATCAATTTACGATACACATACTACCCCATATAAGATGAAAAGCTACGATTATGAAGTAGACTTTTTAGTAAGAAAGGGAGACGGTGTTCGATTAACGCAGCTGGGATGCCATATTAGTAGAACTGTTTTGTTTTTAAAATCCCCGAAATGGTTACATGATGAACAACTGATGATTCCAACTAGAGACAATTTATCCATCGTACAATAATATGAAAATATGTGTGAAACAGGGAAAAACACAGAAGAAAATTACATGAATTGTGTTGACAGATATTGGGAAATAAGTGACTGACATGATAAAAGAAGTCTTTGAAAAAGTCTTTTAATGCTTCGTGTTTGAAGCAGTGAAGCTTTCAAGAATATATATATATATATATATATATATATATATATTTATGTATATACATATATATATATATATATATATATATATGTGTGTGTGTGTGTGTGTATGTGTGTAAATACATTAATAATGCGAAGTTTAGATATAAGGAAAATTTTGGATTATGTTTTCCAACTTGAAGTTGAATGTGTCTCATGAGTAAGATACTCTGTATAAATGTATACAGGATTTTCATAAAATCAGGACACGGTTTCGAATTTTCATTTCTTCATTTCTAGATACTGTATCCGTAAAGCGCATTGAGAAGGGTGAATCATTGATATCATAGCATTCTTAGCAGTACGTAAGTTATTTTTATTCCTATTATTATTATTATTATTATTATTATTATTATTATTATTATTATTATTATTATTATTATTATCAGTAGTAGTATTAGTGGTAATAGTAGCATTGTCGCTGTTGTTGCTTATCAACTATTTCACTGTTTCATTCTTAGAATTAAGATTGACTGATGGCTTCAATTGGAGGGAACATAAAATATGTCCCACTGCAAAATCGTTTCAATCCTAAATTACATGATCAGGACTGATGGAAGATGCAGTGTTTGGGCAGGATTTTACACTCTCTCTTTTACTTCAAGAACTAAAAAGTTTCTAAATTGAAACTAGTCTGATAAATGGATCGGAATAAATGGAACCATCCCAGAAAATCAGCGGTCAAGATCCTGTTTTTTTTCAATGCGTAACATTGACCTCCGGTTCCACTGGAAAATATATAATTCTCTCACATGGCTGTCTATCTATCTATATCAAGCAGCTCTTTATATTCTTTTTATTCACTCTATCCGTCTATACATTAGTGTATTATTCTATCAGTCTATACACATTCATCGAACCTTTGTATGTAGATCAATAAAAAGATCCCATTAATCCTAAAAAGAAGGGTGTATAACCGATCCATCTTCTCAATAGTCACTTATGGAGTTAAAACATGGAACCTAACCAAGAGACAGATCTACAAATTGAGAACTATGCAACGTGCACATGAAGAATTATGCTGGGCCTCACATGGGGAGATCACAAGACAGTTCAGTACATCCGAAAAAATACTAGAGTCAGGGACATAAAAAAATCCATTAAAAATCTCAAATGGCAGTGGGCTGGCCATATTGCACGAATGTCGGACAACCGATCAGCATCACGACTCACTACATGGATCCCCCGAGACCACATGCAGAACCGAGGCCGACAAAATATAAGGTTGGGAGATGAAATGGACACATTTAGAAAATACTGGCTCTGCAACCCCCATGAAAGAGAAGTGTGGCGAATCCTGGGGAAGGTTTATGTCCAATGACAGACGTTGAAAGACTGATGGTGATGATGATATCCATCCTAATCTTTGCATCTGTTCACTTTTCCTATCCATCTATCCAGCACCATTCATTCCATCAGATGTCCCCTCACTCAAATAGAGGAGCCTGGGAATCCGTAATCTGTTTTGCCAAACTGTTAAATGAAGAGAGTGTTCTTTAAAAAAAATCCAGATTGCTAGGTAAGTATGGCCATGAAAACAAATGGTTTACATTGAGTGCAGGAAAAGAGCCGAATCAAGAACGGGAAAAAAATTCAAGGACTTATTGAATCCATGGAGTTGAAAGCAATCATTTTTTTATCATGCATCAGCAGAATATTGAAACAGTTTTACCACGGGTTGTAAGACATCCAGCTGATTTTTTTTGAAATACAAAAGGAAGCCCATATTTGGGGGTTGAGGAGAAATATGTAGGGTGTTTTTATTCTCATTATCAGAAACTATGCATATCGCCCCAAAACTGTTATTCTTCTTTTCTTTCTGAATAAGCTTTCATAGATCGTCATTAACGACGTTCAAAAGATCCTCATCTATTCCTGAGGTCACGTGACGTCGTCTTCTATTTAGCATAAAGCACCTTAAATAAGCAATATTTAAGATATGAAGAAACTTAGTTTTGTTGGGAAAAGAAATCCTGCTACTCAGAGAATAATACTCTATTTTTATTATTAGGAAGTTTGAAAAATACACATATCCTAATAAGCTTGTATTAATAGGCATCACTAACCTTGTTAATTTTCTTTTTTTCTTTTATACTGACAGAACCATCAGGTGTAACCTTGGGTTTTTATTAGAGAGAAGAGCAGATCCGAAAATGGCGAATATACTTTTGAAACGAGCATTCAGAAGATAGGAAGTTGGAAGATACATACGTAGCTCCTTTGCTTTTACAACTTTCAGATAATTGTAAGGAAACTCTTTGAAGTTACCAAAGGGTAATTAAAGTTATTCAATGTGGAAAAAAAGGATTCCATATAAAAATTAAGGAATAATTTTGTAATTCATGCTGAACATGGAAATTCTTTGATTTTGACGACTAAAAACAAAAAAAATTCTTCTCAGATTCCGACCATTAAAAGTGAACGAAAAGTGCCCCCTTTTGTTTCAGACACCTACAAATAGAAAAGAAAATTCTACTCAAGTGGGAAAAAGAATTCCCTCTTGATTTTGACCTTTAAGAGTGGAAGGAAGATTGAGATCCCTAACGTTCGAAAGAAGTGCTTCTCCACGATTTTGATCTCTAAAAGTGAAAAAAAAAAAAAAAAAAAAGAATTCCCGATAGATTATGACTCTTGGAAGAGGAAGAAGAATTTCCTTTGAATTCTGGCTCCTAAAGTTGTATAGAATAATTGCCTTCAAATCTGATCCCTGACAGTTGGAAGAAAAGTTCCCTCTTAATTTTACAACTAGAGGAGAAAAAGGAATCCCCGACCGCATCTGACACTTAAAAAGTAGAAAATAATTCCCTTCAAATTCTGACCCGCAAAAGTTGGAAAAAAAAATTCTCCATCGATTCTGACGCCCGGAAGTGAAAAAAAACCTTCTATTTTGACCCGTGAAAGCGAAAAAAGAATCACCTTGATTCTGACTAACTAAAGTGGAAAAATGAGTTCCCCCCCAATTCTGACCCTTAAAAGTAGGAAAATTCCGAAACTTTTAAGAATTGGCAGCGTGAAAAGTCATTTATCTATAAACAAAATACTGTTGTTATACAAATAGATGATTTTAATAAATATTTTGGTATTTATTTGATAAAAGGGATAAATCTTTCTTGGAGAATCATCCATCCCAAACTTCAGAGAAGGACGATT
>OY735201.1:78560312-78567812 GCA_963457665.1 Thysanoteuthis rhombus
GTTTCCCACGGACGCATCTCATTCCAGTTCACGTGAAGGTCTATTTTCACCGAGGTAAGTAGGATGTATTCGTTTGGAAGGAAATCAATCTACCTATCTCTTGTGCGTCTTTATAATCTTACACAAAATTTCCGAAATGACATGATTGTTGTTGGCGAATGGAACTTGGACGATATTCAATGTAGAACTACAATGGATAAACTTTTATTGCTTTTTTTTATTTTTCGTCTTGTTATAATTCACAATTGATGTTGCCGCCATCAAAAACGACTGATTCGTCTTGAAACCGAATCCGTTGAAAGAGACTTCGAGCACTGAGTCGGCCATTTTTCTTGTCATTCGTCGGAGCTTATACGTGAAAATCCCCGCTGGGTTCCGTGTACATTACTATTTCATTTCACACACCATCATTGCACTCATATCAGGGTATACAAGAAAAATGGTTCACTCTCAGGGATCGGAAGGAATAGAAAGGTGAAAAATTGATGTCCCTGGAGTTGAGAGAATTATGAAAGTCTCTCTTCTAAGAGCCAAAGAAAGGCTTGAGGAGAAAGAGTAGAAATATGGCCGAAGCTTTTGCTACAGATATTCATATTTGTTTTTATTGAGGGTCTTCCTGTTTCTCTTACGTGATCTCTGGCGTCACCAGCACCACAGCATGTCTTGTCATTAACAGTAGCTGTTAAATATGATTTACTCATACAAGGATACGAGTGCATAAGTCATTGATTAATGACTATAGTTAGTCAACGAATTTCAGACAAGATTACGAGGATCAGAAAACGTACCAGTCAACACCAGAAAGACTGGGAAACATACATGTTTACCATATCAAAAGTGGGAATTTTGGCGTATATTCAATCGAATAATGACAATACTCTAAATCTAACTCTTATATCAATACAATATTGTCTTGAGATGAAAGGTCGAGTATATGGCTTAAAAGAACACTAATTAATACGTAGTGATAGAAACAACAAAGATAGAGAGGGAGAGTAGCGAACAGATGATAACGAGAGAAAGAGCACTGGTTTGGATCATTCTCTTAACATGAATAAAGCTTGCCGTCAGAATTTCTGACAACATTCATACTACATACTTACATTTATTCTTGAACTCACTTGTCCCTTATGCAAACACATACAAACATTCCACATACGTCTATGAAGACAAATGCCAAAACATACTATACTCACACAACATACAGGTAAAGCAAATACACGTATGCCGCATACAAACCTGTGGTGATGTTTCTGATATATGAATATGTATATAGGAGAACGTGAACATAGGAGTACTGGCTTTTCAGAGAAAATTGCCTGAAGTTTCTTTATCTCTAATGAATTCGTCTAATGTCAAAAAGGTCTAAAATAAAACGGCCAATGTGAAAAAAGCCAGTGCAAAAGCTCATCCCTCAACCAAATATTGAAAGACATTGAGAATTTTTTTTATAGATATTGTGTTGACGAAGTGATAAACATGAATAAATGCATAAACTGTTTCCAATTTCATTGATAGCAGTAAGAAAAGAAAGGAAGAAAGAAGGAAAGAAAGAACAGGTGAAGCTTCGTGGGGGTGCATTCTTGTAATGCACTTGAATTTTGATAGCTTGAAAAGTTCATTTTTTATCCTGGTTTAACCCTAGTGTTATTTGTAAATTATTCAGAAAACAAAACAAAAAAAAAAAAAGACAAAAACAAATGAGCAATTGTAAAACATCCCCAACACCTGCATTCCATTGAAATTAGGCGATTTTTCTTTTATTTTTTCGCCACGTATTTTTGGATTAGCAAGTTGTCTTTTTTTTCGTATGGAAGACTCTGCTCGTAAAATTACATCCTTGTTTCTTTGCTACGTTTGATACGCGGATAAATAAATCAGAATCCCATCTTTATTTTTTGTTGGCTACCTTTTTAAAAGAAGTTTCTCCAAACGAAACAAGGGACAGTTGTAACGTAGGTGGTGGCAAATTCTGAACTGATTTTTTAAAATTCACGTGTGATTTGAAAAATTGTAGTACACCTGCAAAATGGATAACAACCAAATTGCAATTATTTTAAACACTGAAAAAAGGTCATAGAAGTGTTAATCACATGTATTATTATTTTATCAATAATTCATTCGTCGTTTTTTATTGCTTTTTTTACCACAGCGTCTTTTTGCCAATCCATTTCAGAGTCATTGGAGTTAATAGTGAAATCCTAATAAAAAAAAATAATAAAACTCTCCAAGCGACCTGAAATCGCATTGCCAACCCCGACGCTCGTCAAAAGCTGATTATTAATTCTGGTTTCGCGCTGTTAATATACCCAGAATGCCTCAGCCAGAACCACTGTGATAAAAAGCAAAACATATGAGGACAATCCTGACTGCTGCAGGGTCAGCTCTACAACTTCTATTCCGACTGAAGATAATTATTACAACCTTTCTATTGTATATATAATAATAAGAAAAATGGATGCGTGTATATTTCGTATGAATGCATTTACTTATCAGAATGAAATAAGCCTATGCGTAATTGTATGATTATTCTCCGTTTATAACTAAAACTTGTCCATTTAGCCCAGTCGGTAATACAGTCTTTTGCCAATCAGCTGGTCGTGAATTAAAATCATGGTACTGGAATTTGAATGTTGCCTATCGTTTTACACCCCTTATTTTGGTGAGGATTGCTTTTCTCATTGTTTTCGTTTACCCTAGAAATAAGAATCAACTCTGTTTTTGAGTTTGACAAAAAATCAACTCAAGTTTGAGGTTTGACAATAGATGAGAGTATTGACAAAATAAGTGTATCGATGAAAACACAAGGTCCAGTTAATATTGTTACACTGGTCAAGGTTGCAGTTACAACTTTTTTAGACCAATTTCCGAGTCCATTTCACTCTAGCACTTCTCACCTTTTTTCTTCGCACACATTTTGATTTCTGTCCTATTTTATGCGAGGACACCAAAACAAAGGGAAAATGAAAACTAGATCTGAACCAGTCGGAACTCTTCAATTCAGAAAATCAAATTTACTATATTTAAGATATACGAAGAAGTTACTATGGAGAAATCCAATCTAAAAACGTTGAGCTTTAGATTCCCTCTTCAGGAGTTATATGATAAAAGTAGAGTTTCCATCTCATGAAAACAACATGTAATACAAGAAAAACGATTACAGCACCAAAACTATATAAAGTAAACCACCACATCTGATAGACATGACTGAATAGCGGAATGGTATTAATTCTCTTACATGTATTCCCCTTAGGATTTCACGCACTAACCCCTGATTCACCTGCATTTTTGAAAAAATAATTTGAAAAGTCCTCTTTCAAGATCACCTTCAGCTAGTTCATTTTTCGTAATCTCGTCCATTGTCTGAAATCTCCTTTTCCACGGCGAAATCTGTATTGGTGGAGGACCGATAGGCCTGAGACACGTGACCAATGACTTGATCAGAATGCAATTGTCATACACTAGCTTTCAAAGGCGTTTAGCTGCTGACCGAGTAACCCTACTGAAGTGTGACAGTTCACGTATGCTCAGTACAGTCATCTCTGATAGGTTACTAATTTTCATTAAAGCCACGGTACTAATTTCCGATATATCCTAAACGGTTGGATATTTTGTAGAGAATCTCATCTGAGTAATTTATCTCAGAACCAGTAAAAAGCCTGAGAGAATTACTACTGCTTTTCGGATGTCGACAATACAGCATAAAATAGAATTGGAATAAAGAGCTGATTGCCTAACGTTGAGATGGAACCAATGTTTAATTTCGACGGCTTTGGTTAGCTGATCGGTCAGGATGTCGTTTATGAAAGATGAATTCCTGGGGTAAGGGTTGCCCCTCTGAGTCGTCTCCTCTAAGTGTTCCTTTACCCTCTATCTCTGCAGTTAATTTAATGGTCGAAGAATCGACCGGGTGAAAATGTTTCTAAAAACAGTAAAATAATGATGGACAATAAGCTGAAATAATACATGAACAACGGCTTCTGCGACAGATTGTGATGATTTAAATCACAGAATCGTTGGGTTAAGTGCGAGCCCTCGAAATTTGAGTAGACTTTTAACCTCCCCAAAGATTTACTGCATCTACCTCAATTCCCTACCCTTTTTATTTCTTTCTCTCTCTGTCTCTATCTCTGTCTCTCTCTGTCTCTGTCTCTGTCTCTCTCTCTCTCTCTCTCTCTATATATATATATATATATATATATATATATATATATATATATATATATATATAAAATGTATTTCTCAGCTACATCATTCGCAAAATATATTTTGCAACGGGAATTGCAATATACGATGCAACTCATACTTACCTTATCACTCATTTTCAGGACTTGACCCGAGATGTTTTGTATGGGAAGTTAGAATTCAAATTGCTATTCATACGTTCGGTGATAAAAGAAATTCCTTCTTCTCTACCTCAATTGTAAAGCGCCAAGCAACATTAATTGAGTTACTTCCCCCTTCTTGAAAATTGTACGTGATCTTAATTTTGTCCTTGTGCACTACTGTGATCAATACCTGCTCCCCAGCGATGCTATACTTTCTGTGGAATCCTCACTTTTCTATCCTTACCCTACACACGTCAGTGAAAATAAAGTTGACGCTAGACTTGGTAATGATTGTGCCTAGACACGTCAGCATAAATAAAGTTGGCGCTATTGACGATTCGGTCTATGCCCAGAATTATTTGTTGAATCAGATCAGATTAAAAAAAGAAGTCCTGTCAGCCAAGTAAGAGTTTGGAGACACTAAGTGCCATTCATTCCTGCAACGTTCGTTGAAAACGGAGAAAGTTCAATTTTCAAATGTTTGTATTTGTGTTCTTCAATTTTATTTTTTGGTAAAATAAAAGAGAATTTACAGTTACGGCGCAAACAATAATCGTATCAAAAAAAACAAAAAAAGAAAAAAGAAATCAATAGGATTGTTTTCTAGTCTCTTGCGGTGAGAGCCGACATCTTGCCAAGAAGAGCCCTCCCCGAGATATCTTTTTTTTTTTAGCAATCATTCGTTCATTTATTAGCAACCAGCAACAAAAACTCAACATAGATTTCTTCAGTTTTCAAGTTGACCTGGCTTTCTATTTATATATGTGCATATTACGCATACAGACCGCACGGATGGAGCCAGAGGGCTGAACGTTTCAACATTCATTCCATATTATGTCTTGAAAGATATTTTTTGTTTAGGGGACCCCCCCACCCCGAATAGGTTTTCAGTGGAGGACTCAATTTGTAATGTTAGTTTCCGATAAATTGGCCCTTCAATTTGTGTCCAGCAACATTCAAGCTTGGGTTCCTAAAATACAGAACGTCAAATTTTGAAAGGTGCAATAAATAAGTTATTCATTGATCACTTGATTTCTTAATTGATCACCCCAACATGATTTGCATAGTACATTACCTGCTCACAGTTTCTACTAAATAACTGACCAGGTCTGTTTATACGTTTATTTTTTAATTTTTTTTTCAATTATTCATTCACACATTTATCTATCATTCATTAAATCACCTCCCCTGCTCGTTTGTATAGAAATTCAGATGCAGGATGGACACTCTGCAAAATCTAATTTTGTTTCACGTAACGCAAAGCATTTTTTATGCTCGTGTTGGGGGTTGATTATTTTGTTTTTGTTTTTTAAACGGTCTCAATTATTGCAGACTCGGAAAGACATTTCCTTCGGTCAAGGATTGATTTTTAATTTCCTGGTGTTAGTCATTGATTCAAATTTGCAAAGGGAATCACTTTTATGAGTTGGTTAAAACTATCGCAGTTGAGGTTTTTCTTTCAGTCTTATAACTTGGGTTTGGTAGAAATTGAAAAAGAAAATAAACGGATTATAAAGAGTGTTGCATCAATTTTCCCAGTGGGAAGGGCCTGTCTGTCTGAAATCCTAGTTTTCATTCGGGTTCGAACACTGACCTTTTGTATGTCACGACCTAACCAAATATTCGGGTTCCTAAATATTCACCACGTTTACAAGGTCACATTAGTTGAGCCCCCGGTGGGGTGTGAGCTAACTACGGTTCTGTTTGATTAAGTTACTAGCTATAACTCCCGATGAAATGCCCTTACCTTTCATTAAACTTAGCCTTGTCTAGCGCAATGAAGTACTCCATTAAGTAAATGTCATGAATATACTGAGACAAATTGCAGCATATGTTTGCAGGCAAACACACAGAGGCAAAGCACACACACACACACACACACACACACACACACACACACACACACATACACACAAACACACACACACACACACATATATTTATATAAATATACTGAAAGATTTACGAGGATGTATCCCGTTGATGTCAACATTTCGTGTCGAACGCATACTTCAGCTACCAGCAATATGTTTTTCTCTTATAATCATTAAATCAAACAGAACATTTGTAATGACATGAAATGTTGACATCCAGCGGGTATATATCGTTGTAAATCTTATATTAATTTAATGATAGCTATATTTACTTCAATAAATATTGAGCAGTGTAATTAAATATCATCAGCAACAGGTAAACTCTGTTTATGTTTCTTTCTTTTTCTATTCTTACAGAATGAAATAAAACAGTATTATGTTTTATTCATTTTGTCTTTGCTAATTCCTGTTTTCCTATATACTTCATGTTTCATTTGTTTCTAAGAAGAATTGTCAACCAGAACTGACATCATTTTCCCCTCCTTCTGTATTGATAAATATTTTTTCGTTTCTCGAATCCTTGCCCAGTAGGATTTTAATTGAGGGTACTTTTTGCGATGTAAGTTTGTGTTAAATTGACCGCTAGTGCGTGATCACTTGTTTTTTTAATGATCACTGCCCAACAAAATACGAGAAAATCAACTTTCCCATTGATCATCCCTTTTTCAGTTTTTTTAAATTCATCACTTCGAATACAAAATGCTGCCAAAAAAACTTTGAGCATTCTGTTCCAATACCTCTTTCTTGATCCATTAATTCATATTTTGTTATTTATCACCTTATTTTTTTTCCGATACGTATAGACTTATAATTAGGTTTTAATAAATAATTTCAATGACCTTTCAGTAGAACTGGTTGGAAACACGTCACGTCACCGGTTTCATTGAGATTTTCTGACTTGGTTCATTACTTCAAAATATCATATCAACATTATTCACCAATAAATTAATTTTCCAAACAGCTATTCTCTACCGTAATAATATCAGAGTTACTTGGCCTCCTCAGTGTTGATGTACATGGAATTCAAATAACACATAAATAAGAAGCAAGTTTTTAATCATTTCTCGTCAGAAGATTTTTCAGGTTTACTTCATCTCATATAAATTTTATATTCAGACATCAGATTCAAATCTCACAGCAGTGTAAATCACATTAATTGATAGATGCCATCTAGTTAATTAAGACGACATCATGTGACCGTTATAAAGGATTATAGTTTACTGAGAGTCCTCTTAATATCTTCGACTTTCACAGATTTATCGATGTGAAGCAGTGCAGAATTGTGGAGTATGTATAGA
>OY735201.1:78572812-78752812 GCA_963457665.1 Thysanoteuthis rhombus
GTATCTCCTTTTTTAAAATATTTGTTAAAAATTGATTACCTTTTTCGTACATTTGAACAGTTAAAAAAAGGAACGAAACACTTTCTCCAGATGGAAAATTTCAATAGTGAGGGATATACAAAAATCTCTTCATGAATATTTTTAGTTTATGTCTCGAAAGTGTACCATAAAGTCGTAAATGTATCTTTGGGAAAATTTAAAGACTTAAATGGTTCTTATTTCAGTTGATAGTATTAATCGTAAATAAATTTACTGACCACTTCTGTCAGTATTATAATTTGGCCATTATTCTTCTAACAATCTGAAGAAACGTTAACTTCGTGAAGTCAGTTATCCTTCAATTATGATTTTCGTATTGAATAGGTGTAAACCAAACTGTGTTTTCAGCCTATAGATTTGAGGCTTATGGAAAAAAAAAGTTCACTTGTGAATAGCAGTGTATGGTGCTTCAGTCATTTCATTTTGCTTTCAGAATAATTACTTTTCTACCCCCTTTGGAGCAGTGAACGAGTGAAAACTGATTGTTATTTAGCGGTTGACGAAATATATTGCAAGAAATATCTGCGTCTTGTGTCTGCAATGAATTGGACAGTGATTGAAGATAATTCATAAATAGTGATAAAAGCAATGAAAGGAAAGATGTCCTGGTGTGGCTCCAGATATAAGCTCTGGGCTATATTTTTTTTATTATCGATCTGCGCTGTTTACTGATGGCCGTATATTGACATAAAGTTTATATAATGTCATTGAATGCTCAAAACCGCCCGAGCTGCCCCGGGAATCCTTTTGCAAGCAATGTTATACGTTTTTCAATGATTTTTTTTCTTTATTGTTTGTTTTTCTTGATGATGTCCGACCTGGACAAGGAGATATCGGAAGAGTCGTGCATACAGAAAGTGATTGGCTATTCACTTTCCTGAATATTTCCCATCAGGAGGTGGTGCGATCAAAGAGAATATAGGGTGCATTTAGAGAAAGATGAGGAGAAAATGAAGAGTAGTGAAAGAAGTGAAGCAGAGAGAGGGAGAGAGAGAGAGAGAGAGAGAGAGAGAGAAAGAGAGAGAGGAGGGAGAGAGAGAGAAAAGGAGAGAGACCGAAAAAAATGAGATGCAGGAGGCGAAAGAGGAGGAAATATGAAAAAAAAACAGGAGGAAAAAAAGAAAGAGAAAGAGACAGAAAAATTAAAAGAGAGGGAGATAAATAGAAGGGGTGGAAGAAGAAAAAAGAAAACGAAAGAAAAAGGAGAAGGAAGTGATAAGAACGAGACGTAAAAGGTTTAGAAAAGAGGAATGAAAAGAAAAAAGAGAAAAATACGAGGGAGGAAATGAGATGCTGAAGAAGAGAAAAATTAGGACGAAAAGTGACCTGTAAAAAAAGAGAAAGACGTAAAATGAAAGAAGAAGAAGAAGAAGAAGAAGAAGAAGAAGAAGAAGAAGAAGAAGAAGAAGAAGAAGAAGAAGAAGAAGAAGAAGGAGAAGAAGAAGAAGAAGAAGAAGGAGAAGAAGAAGAAGAAGGAGAAGAAGAAGAAGAAGAAGAAGAAGAAGAAGGAGAAGAAAAACGACGTGGGAGGTAATTAGACAAGGAAGGGAAGAGGAGGAGGAAAGAGGAATGGCAATAAGGAAGGGGAGAGGAGATGAGATAGGGCGAGGGGAGGGGAGGGGAGGAAAGAAAAGAGATAAGGAAGGTAAAGAGATAAATTTGAAAGAACAAGATGAGGGAAGCGACGGGGAAGGAAAGAGGGAGAAATTGAAAAGGTGAAGACGAAGGAAATAATGAAAGAGTAAAGAGGAATGGAAGGACGTGAGATAGGGAAAGCGAAGATGGGGAAAAATGAAAGATAAGACAGACGGTATGGAAATGGAGAGTGAATGAAAACCGTAAATGAATTAAAGAAAGAAAGAAGGAAAAAATAAACGAAAAGGAAAAGGGAGATTAAACAAAGGGAGTAGAAGGGAGGGAAACAAAGCAAGGAAGACAAGAAGGAAGACAGGCGGACAGAAAGGAATAAAGATAGAAAAAAGCTAGATTGAAAGAAAGAGGGGAACAAAGAATGATAGAGAGAAAAAGAAAATATAGAAAAAAGAAAGAAAGAAAAAAAAGGGGAAGAAGAAAAAGAAAGAAAAAGAAAGACGAAGAGTTAAGTATAGAGAAAGAAATAATAAACAAAGGAAGAAAAGCTGACTAAGAGAGGGGCTACAGAGAAAGTGTGAGAAAGGAAGAAAGAAAGAAAGAAAGGAGCAGGAATGGTCCGTCTTGGTTTTCTGGAGAACGACAAGGAAAGAGAGAAATATATAGTAAAAAAAGTAATAGGAACATGGACACACAAACTATTTTGCCTAAACACAACTTGATAAGTAAATCAAACTAACTCCAGAGAAATATGTAGATATTTTTGTATTTCTAGGGAATGTGTGCCGAATGTCAAGTCGATGAAAGCGTTTCCATGATGAAAAAACCAAACAAACAAACAAACAAAAACTCCTACAAAAGTAGGTTGCTTTCCACCCTTTCGGGCTTAGTTGTGTGCGTGCAAGTCTGTTTGTGATCGAGCGTCAGTGTATTTTGTGATTTAGAAGAAAGTTACCCTTAAACCGTCCGCCCTTTTTCTTTGCGAGTCAGTAGCCCTTTCCTGGTATCATTGTTGGCTGCCCAGTTACCATAGTGCCCAGTGACGAATTCATTGCATGTCCATCAAAATCACGCACGATTCTTTCCCCATACTTTTTTTTTAAAAAAGCTTTTAGTCCTTGAATTTTTTCTAATGTTTTACTCCTTATTCTTTTTTTATTTCTTTCGAAATATCTTTTTTTTTCTTACTCTCTTTATTTTCTATTTTCAAGAGTTTTTCCCGAATTTTTTTTGTTTCTCTTTCCTTTTATTTCTTTGTTCATTTCCCCTCTTTTCTTCACAACGTTTTTTTATTCTCTTGATTTATCCCTTTTTTCCGAAAGAGGGACAGATTTTGCTGGATCCACTGCAACTGACAGTTTAATGAAATAAGAGCGACATGTTTTCTGTTTTTGGCCGTTTCATAAAGGTCACTAACTCATTTTATGCCGTATAATCGATGGAAAGCTGTATTGATTTGTGTTCAGGTTGATATAATCACACGGCAGCTACCATAGATAGGTTATAACAAATGGAAAGAGACAGATATTATAGAAAAAAAGAAGAAAATAAGCAGAAGAAACGATAAAAAATTGGAAAAAAATGAAAGAAATAAAGAAAAAGAGAGGGAAAGGATGAAAAATAAATAAGGAGAAATATACAAAAAATGATTAGTAAATAGATATTTACAAAAAAAAAAGAAAGAAATGAAAAAAGGACGAAGGAGAAAGGAAGAAAGAGAGAAAGAAAAGATTGGAAATCAAGAAAGAGGAATGTACAGAAAATGCTAGGATTGATGGCTATTCACAAAGAAAAAAGAAAGAAATAAAGAAAGAGTGGAAGAAATGATGAAAAATGGCGAAAAGAAAATGTCAGAAAATGCTCTGATGGATACTTATTTACAAAGAGGAAAAGAAAGAAACAAAGAAACAAAGAAACAAAGAAAGAGAAAAAACGAAAAAATGAAAGATTAGCACTGACGTCTAATAGGAAAAAAGAGTGAACAAAAAAAAGAAAAAAGTGGAAGAAAGGGTCAGAAAAATGAGGATTGGCAGAAAAGCATCGATATCAAATCACAAATATCGTTAGATAGATAGGAAGGAAGGAAGGAAGGAAGGAAGGAAGGAAGGAAGGAAGGAAGGAAGTAAGTGAGGGAGTGAGGAAGGAAGGAAAGAAAAATATTGTTAGGTAAATTGCAACATGGCGGAAGAGATTGTGGGAGAGTATGACGGACAAAAAAGTACAAACTGAGATAGTACTGGACAACTGAGGTAGGTAACTACATACAACCCTGTATATAGAGTGTCCTCCTGAAAATCTTACATGTTCAAGATTTATTTCAAAAAGAGCTTAAAAAGGGAAAAAGTTTGCTTCAAAGCAAATAAAAATCCTTGGGTAGTTATATTCAAATAACTCTCTGTGGATATGACGGGGAGTGCCATGGCAGCCCCCCCCCCCCAAAAAAAAAACTGTCTTGTTATTTTTTTCATTCCTGAGATAAGGCTTTAGTGAAACAGTTGCTGAACTCCATAAAAAGAATTAAATCACAAATATCAATACAAATATAACTAATTGACATGCACCAAAATATTAGAATTAGACAAAAGATTCTTAAAAAGTTATGGGATAACACGTTAAATAACATTGACTCGATCACTTGTGTAGCACTTAGTTCAGGATAGATAGGTACTACATTTATACTTATTATTCACTGTTCTCTCTTGGCGCCTTTATTTACTATTGTTGCTACACGTGTATTATTAGAAGCGGCGATTATTATCATCAATTTTTGTTCATCTTAAATTTTTCGGTTGCTTTTCATTGTTACTTAACCAGGCTATCAGTCTTTGGCATTGTGTAAACATTTCGGAAATGAAGTATAAACCCTTAATGTGACTCCTCCCTCCTGCTTCAAGATAACCTTGTTAAATAAACCTGCTCTTCTCAAAGACTTGACTTTAAAACATTCTTAATATTTCTCCTGTCTCTCTCAGCATCATGTTTATCTTTACACTACTAGTATTAGTATCAGCACTATCATCTTCATTTATTTTCATCAAATTCAACATTGTCAACCATTATTTTTGTTAATTTTTGACTAGTGTTTTCTTTAATCTGGATTTTTAGTTGCTTTCTATCTTAACTCTTCTCTGGTCATCAGTCTAAGGCAACAAGTAAATAGCATTGGTCAGAAAAAATAAAAGATAAGCTTTCGGTGAGAGGCGAACTCACGCCCTTTTTTAAAGATCAAGATGGATGATATGGCCTCAAATCATCGAACAAATATTTATTTCCCTCGGGTATGACTTTCAATTTGTGTGAAGGATATTTTTCATGTTTGTACAAAATATTTTTTCAGGAAAAGTAAATGGATTTGTTACCCAAAAGAAACCATCAAGAAACTAACGTCATTTGCTAGCATCCCGTGTTAGGAGTGATCAATTAAATCACTGAAAGAAGGTGTAATAAATGTGCAAGATACTTCTTGTATTTTGCTAGACAGTGATCACCGAAAAGAAATCTGAATTTTAAAAAATATCTAGCATAAGCTTACATTGTGAATTGAACCCAACACACACACAAAAAAGAAAAAATACTTAAATGGAGGGGATCTTCAGAAAACGAAAAATCGCTTCATCTAGACATAATAAGGAATAAGATTTCAGCCCTCTACTTCCATTGGTGCTAATTGTACATTTGGATCATGCATAGACGTCCAACCAGCCATCCATCCAGCTATCTAGACTAGTTTGAAAACTGAAGAGACTTATGTTAAAAATTTTGGTGGCACTTTTGGTTGACTGTTCCCAATAGGCTGTCTTCATGAAGCGTAAACCAGATTAGCAGAACATGCCAAAGAATATTTTAATGAAGGCAAAACCTAACAAATGTTCCAACGGAGGTTTATCTTTTTATACAAATTTTTGCAGCTTCAATGAGCTTCTTTTTCAAATTTTCTGTTGTTCTTCGTGAAATTATTCCTCTGATGCAATTGCTCTCTACTCTCAGTACTGTTTGTCCGATAGCTGAGAAAAGATTGGATTTCTTTCTTGGTTCTGGATTCAGAGTTGTCCTCCTCCTTAACCGGTTGCCAACCATGGCTAGAGAGAACAGTCTCGAACTTAGAACTCAGCTAACTGATTCCATTTTTGGTGCCAGTATCCACCATGCCACAGTGATCCCCTTTCTGTTGGTTACGTTGTCTTATTCCAGTAGTCGTACCGTTCCACGTTTTCTGAGGTTTTTGGACGACCACCTTTCATAGATCTGAATTTTATGGCATAATTACATCATGGCATTAGCCAGATCAATGTAAATTGACTGCAGCAGGTCCAGCTTTAGTTCTGACTGAAGATTATATCTGCAACATATGTTTTGTATATATAATTGATAAATTCATAGGTCTATAAGATTTGTCAGTTTAGCTCTCTTAGTAAGTGGACCACACACGATCGTGATTTTCAATCATGTTAGGAAAATGTTAATTTTGTGTATATGTTTAGTTTAACAGTAATGTGATAGACGGACAGTGAAGTGTTTATTCCTTCAACTTTGATGACGTTTGTTGTTGTTTCAAGGGAAAACAAAACCAACTCCAATAAGGTCTGTGTCAAGTCTTCGGAAAACAACTAAACATTACGTATTGGAAATTATTATTATTGTGTCGACCGACAGAGTCTCCTTATTCCGAACACGAAACAATACTTGTATGAACAGCCTTGATATGCATGGATTACAAGCTTAGTAATGGGTAGATATAACTCTTTTCTTTCTTCTTGAGACCTTCGTCTCTTTCTTTCTCTGTCTTGGCTGGTCTGCCCAAATAAATAGGGTCCTCATCTCTCTTTATTCTTCCTCCTGTTGATCATAGGCAACGATAAAAACAGTCCCCAAGGTTATCATTATATACTTTTCTGCTGCTTTATTTTATAACAATTCTTTGTCATTTTATTATTTATTTTCTCAGAACAATTATAGACAAGTGATGGATAAAAGATTTTTCCAAAACTCTGCTTATCAAATTAGAGTACGTCTAAGAAGCTGTCACGTTTTCTATGTTGGGAAAAACGGTGAGTGTATCCTGTCTATATGCTTAAACCTGACAAAATGTCGATACAGCGAAAACATGACGATCTGAATCAATACAAAAACGATTCAATAATTCAATTTTCTATCGTCTCAAATCTTATCTCAAACTCAACATGGAAAAAAATTCTTTCTTCAATAGAACCGTACCTATTTCGTGTTCAGCACGTTTTTGACGTGAATCTCCATATATTTGTTGCTTTTTCTTGAAGCGATTTCGGCCAATCTATTCACGAAGTTCAAATCAAACTGCAGGAAATGCGAGTTCAAGTCAAATGGTTTAAAAAATGCGCAAGTTGTATTCTCTATTAGGTAACTATTAGCAAAAGCAAAAAAAAGTCACATGTCATTAAAAGTTGATTACCAAACAACGCTTACTGATCGTGAGTATTGTGTTCAATTCTTGCAAGATGTACATCTACAGCTTATCTGCACGAGACTTCGGTGACTAATAGCATATGTCTTGGACGCCCCATGTAGAGCAGTGGTCAGCAAACTAGCAAATAGCAAATTAGTTAGTGTAATGACTCTGATCCTCACTGGGTGTTTGGTCAGTCTATCTCAGTGCCAGACTGAAAAAAGCATTGTAAATTCTTATGAGGCTGCCATAAAACGTTGTTTAGCAAACTACACAGCCAAATCTTGGTTAATGCAGAGAGTTCGATTCTCAGTGGATGCTTTATTGCCTTGACTGAAGCTAGCGAAACTAGTTCGATCCCCATGGAGTGCATTACACCTTCGCCTTCATTCCAAAATATGTTAAGATTTGTAAAAAATTCTAGGGTGTCATTATAAAGAGATTGCAAGCAACATGGTCGGGAAGATAGAAGATAGTAGAAGAGTGCGATCCTCATTGGGGATTCTACATTTTGGCTCTATGACAAGTTATAGAAGCCTAGTAAATATCTACCAACTACTCATCATGGTGCAATGGTCTAATAGTGGATTACAACGGGTTAATGAGTTTGATCCTCATTGGGGACCTTAAACTTGCAGTCTTGTGCCCAAACTAAGCCAACTTCTCGTAGAGAGTTTCCTGAAAGAACCTCCCCGAATTAGTTTCTCAAAATTCGAATGAAGAAGTAAGAACAATTTGCTCGCGACATTGCGCCAACGTTTATTTTGCATCTGGGTATTTGAACAACTTGTCTTTATTGGAACAATTGAAAATTCAATGAAAGGATAGGTTTGAGATTTTAAATTAATTAGTAAAAATGAAAATTGACATGAGCGTGAAATTTGGTTCATTGGTATTCCTGAAAGGGTGAAATTTGGCAGCAAATTCTTCAGAACCATTAACATCTACGAACTGAGAGAATAATGTATGGCTCAGAGCAGTCGACGCTGTCGGAAGATGTTAATCAATTAAGTAAACAGTTGTCAACAATGCTTCAATCCCATTGGATAATAGAATAGAATTGATGAACTGGAACAAAAAAACCTACCAGGAAGAAAAACAACAATACACGGAATAATGATTAGGATAATGATAGTGATGATAATGATGACGGTAATGATCACTAAATGTGCAAGGCAATCATGATAAGGATAATGACAGTGATGATAATGATGACGGTAATGATCACTAAATGTGCAAGGCAATCATGATTAGGTTAATGATAGTGATGCTAATGATGACAGTAATACATTTTTTGATTAATTCCCCCCCCCCCCGCTTTATCGTGAACTGAATTATATTAGATTCTGGATCAATGTTTGTGTGTGAGCTACGAAATATAAAGCGGATACGCCATCAATCATTGAACAACCGTAGCGTCATATTTATATTGTGTCTTGCTTCCAGTTTCTGAGTCTTTTTCTGAGTCTTTTCCATGGGTTTCTTTTTGATTTTGTTCTTCGTCGGTTATGTAATCGTCATATTCATTCTTAAAGCTGTTTTCTGTTTTATTTTCCATTATTCAGGGACTCATTGATTTGTTCAAATTGTTGATAACAGTCCTTGAGGTGAATCCCCTATTTGAATTTTCCTGCAATGTTATTTGTATATATATATATATATATATATATATATATATTTTTTTTTTTTTTTTTTTTCTAATTTTGAGTCTTCAGAAAACAGGCTTTGCATAAAACTACAGTCTGATTACTTTGATGATGATGGTGATGGTACTGGTAGAAATAGCAACATTAGCAGTAACAGTAACAACAATATTAATAAAAGTGTTGAATCTGTTTAAATGAATATAACTTCCACTGCCCTTTTCGTGTCACCATCTACCACCCGAATCCAAGTAGGTGACACATACTTGAAGACATGTGTAACGGTTCAAGTGAACATACGTTTTTGTCAGAGTATCATTCGGAAACATATTCGTTCACAGGAAACAAAAAGTGTCCAGTCGACCCCCAGAACAGTTTACTACAACCCTCTCCCTGTACGTGACAAATGTTAACTAAAAGAACAAGAGGACATATGAATGGCAAGATTGAAAACTATAAGCATGTTAACTTGACCGGGGAATAGGTTCCCAAGCTATGAACAAAGTGAATATGCGTAGGATGAAACGATATTAACCATCACGATGACAAATCGCAAAGCAGCAAAATAAACAGTAAACATTTGCCTGAGGTATCGTTGAAACCGTTAGAAAACTTGATTGGCAATAGGTAGGCTATGTCGCAAAAGTATCATACACAGCTGGTTACAATATGGATCTTTCAAGATCATAAGTTATATCGTTGAGAGCAAAAAAATAAGATGGCGTAATGATTTGCATACGTTCAAGGTATATTTCTTTCATCATTTAGGTATTTTTTTCTTATTCTTCCTCTGCGCCTCTGTTAGGCCACTACTAACAGCTGGGGTCATGGATCTCATATTTCTAGCAATTAGTATTCGTGCAGTTCCAAGCATTGCTGTGGTCTGCACAGTCTCACTCATTTCTTTTATCCTTACTTCCTCCAATATCGCTTCCAATGTCTTTGGTACGGGTCTGAGAGCACCGATTATTACTGGTAGTACCTTGACTTTCATGTTCTACACTTTCTTCTGTTCCCTTACCAGATCCAAGTATTTTTCCAGTTTTCCACTCTCTTTCCTCTTTCCTCTATTATGTGCAGGTACATCCATGTCTATTATTTGACAGGTTTTCCTTTTCTTGTCCACGATTACCAGATTCGGTCTTCTCGCTTGGGATGAGGTGGTCCGTTTGGATGTCAAAGTCTCAAGTAATTTGTGGTTTCCATTCTCCATGGCTGTCTCTGGTTTGTGCTGGTACCACTTCTCTGCATGATTAAATCACATTCGTTTACTCAGTTCCCAGTGTATCACTGTTGCTACTCTATCGTGTCTGTATTTATACTCCTTCTGGGCTGGTTAACTACGTTCAGTACTTATGTGGTTTACAGTCTCATCTCTTTCACCACATAGGTGGCACTTGCTGTTTGTCTGTGTTCTGTCGTTTTTTGTTTGGATTGAGTCTATTCTGATGAGTTTGTTTTTGGTTGCCATGATGAGTGATTATACGTTTCCTTTTCGTAGTCATGTCAATGACCTCTCGTCTGCCACATCCTGTATCTGTCTTTTAAATTCTCCGTATAATTGCTTGCATATACTTTTCTGGATCTACTTTGGCCCTCTGGACACAGTCCCCAATACTGATGAGTCCTCTGCCGCCTTCTTTTCTTTCCATGCACAGTCTATCCGTGTCGGATGTTAGGCCTTGTGCATTGTCATAAGCTTCCTTATTCGCCGATCCATTGACTGGAGTTCTTCCTTTGTCCATCCAAAGAATGATCCTGTGTATCTTACGGCTGATACAGCCCATGTGTTCATTTCTTCTTCTTCTTCTTCTTCTCCTTCTTCTTCTTCTTCTTCTTCTTCTTCTTCTTCTTCTTCTTATTATTATTATTATTATTATTATTATTATTATTATTTCATCATCATCATCTTTATCATTATTATCATGATCATTATTATCATTATCATCATTATTATTATCATGATCATAATTATTATTATTATTATCATTATTATTTATAGTAGTAGTAGTAGTAGTAGAGGAAGACTGTTTGGTTTTATGCATCTGTTTAAAAATTTGTTTCAAATCTATTTTCACAGAAACCATTATCCTTTTAACTTTCTGGAAAAACATCGCAATTGAAACTCACGTTATACTTGCTTTTTTTGTTGCATTCTTCATGTCTGATTGAATCATTTTCTTACATTCAAAATCCGATCAGATGATGCAACGAACAAATAACTCAATTATTTTTTTCCAATAATTCCTCTTCTGTCACTGTTTATTAAGCTTGTTTTAAAAACGCATATTCTAAACGCTTCTGCCAATTATAAAGTCTTGAATTAAGTGAAGATTTTTTCAGGTTAAAATATTTGTTCAGCCCACTAATGAGATATTATTTAGTAGAATAAAAAATTACTTGTTATACGAATTTTGCTTGGTTTTATTGTTCAGAGTTTGCTATTATAATCACACAGACAGACACACACAAACACACAGACACACGCATATATATATATATATATATATATATATATATATATATATATATATATATATATATATATATATATATACTACTCATGTCAAGCATTATGGAATCAGTGCACTTAGAGGATGTCTTCCCAGCTTTTCCACCTCGCAGCAAATTAAAAAATCACAGATGACACTCAAAACAAGTTTGATAGATTGACATACTGGCCTCATGATCTATAACTGAAACAAATCAAATTAATATATTTCAAATATCAGCATATCTCTTTCTAGATTAAGGTCGAGAAAAATATGGAAACTTTCAACAGTGAGGTGGAAAATAATGGAATCATCAACAAAAAAAAAATCGCCATCATTATTTTTTTACCCTCTCCTTCTTGGGCTTTTATGATGACGTGAATCTTTCGAGGCATGGAAATCATTAACGAAAGACTACATTCTCCGTCAAACTTTTTCGAATCGCAGTTGACAGATCAGCCTTGTCCTGGAGAAAAGTTTCAATACTATTTGGAAAGATGTCTTATCACCCTGGAGAATTACTTCATCATCGCCAGACCAATTTTCTATCCATTGAATGAGAAAAGTGTAATGACCGTTTGGATAATGGGTGACATCTCCATGGTCATTCACTTGACATGCAACCACTACATCATAAACGAGTGGAAGAATTTGCCTGTATTCTTCAGGTAGTCATTTTTCTATTGGAATGGCAACAGACAAAAGTTGTAGCATCTTCATCCTGGTCAACATAGCTTCATGATTTATCACTCTGTATCACTTTCATCCAATCATCCAAACTCCATTATTTCATTCTCTTTGGATGATTGTAACATTGTCTTCTGTTGTTTAGGTGTTAGTGCTTGCTTCTGTTTCTGCTTTTCTGCACGTAAATTCCGTTTCATTCAACCGATTTCTTACAGTTCTGTCACAAACATTGACTGTTGTTATCATGGTCCATTCGTTTTTCATCCGTTTTGTTGTGAATTGCTTTGTTGTTTTCTATCCTGAAGTCTTGACGTCTTTTGGGGTCGACCTGTTTTCCCTTTTAGCCTTGCCATTTTGTTTATATTTGTACTACATTTTTGACTCATCTGGTTGGGGACAACCGACATCTTTTGCCACACTCCATGTTGGATTTTGTTCTAAAAGTTTTCTAATCCTTCCGGTTATGTCAATTGAGAGCTCTTTTGTTGAAGCCATGTTTTTTTCAATGAGCCCAGTTCAACAATAAAACTAAAATTTCGTTACGGTCTTCAAATACTTACACTTGTTTTAAAAATATAACTGACATGGGGATTCCATAATTCCTCCTTCAAAATTGAATAGTTTCATATTTTTTTCCTCTACTTAAACTTTAAAAAAGATACATCAATAACTAGAATATTTTTATAAGAATCATTCATGAAGGCAGAATATCAAATTATGAAATAACAATTGATCTGTGTTATACATGTGATTTGTTTATTTGCCGAGGAATGAAAAAGTGTGCTGATTCTATAACTTTCGCCAGGAGTAGTATATGATATATTTATATGTGTAATAAGAGCAGCATCTGTCTCAATTATAGTATCAGTAGCAGCCATCCCCTCCCTTCCCGCCATTGTGATGAGCTACCTAAATTTCTTCTTCTCTCTTTTCCTATCCTCTTATTGAAATAAATTACATTAATTTTCCCCCAGCCTCTCATCCCCAAATAAACTGGTCAACTTTCTTTTTTCTCGTCTCGTTTCCTACCCTCTTATCAATCTACGTGACTTTAACCCTTCCACTAAGAATATTGAACAAACAAGTTCATTTTATCTCTTTCCCCTTCGTACAATATTATTAAACTACCCTCCATTATTGAGTCCTTGATGAACTACCTTTCTTCCTTCCTCTTCTATTCCTATCCTCTAATCAAACTACCTAATTCCATTTTCGTCCATTTTTCTTTATTTCCTATTAAACTAACGAATTCCCCCTTTCCTACTGTGTATTGCATACATGGTATTAATTGCGACCATCAACCGAGCCTATTATTATACACGTATAACCATCACTTATAATCATGGATTTGTATTTATAGTAATAAGAATTGCCCCATTATTCCCAGTCGTGATAAATGGCACTCCAAAATATCTATAGCGACAGACGAGGGAACAGAATCATTCAGAGATGTTCCATTCTGAACGGTTTTTTTTGTTCATTTATTTTTCTAATTCTTATCTTCCAGTTGTACTCCATGTGTTGCCGGGAAGTGGAAACGACAATCGCATTATTTTCATTCGTTTTACTTCGACTCTCCTTTCTTTCACCTGAGCAATCTACCAGAATCTCTTTTTAGTTGACCATGCCAATCCAAATCCTGGATATAAGTTACCCCTTCCCTAGGTAAGGAAATGCCAGGTAGGGGAGTGGAGGGTAATACATTTTACCCTGCTACGCTGGACTATGACGTATTACGAAGGGCATTAGTGCAGATCCAACCCTCCGTGCCCTTATCCACTGGGCCACTCAAATTGTTTGTTGACACCATCTCTGATGTTATTGAACACGAAATAGGCAGACTAAACAAATCATAATATCAGCAGAAAAAAATGCAATTTTTCTTATTGCTGGAAGAGTAAACAAGTATGCTTTCTTAGCATCAGTTTTGAAATCGTTTCAATCATCCGCTGATTAAGAAAGATAGATTAGAGACCGTAATCAATTTTTTCTTCAAACTAAAAATGTCAGACAAAGAATCGGCTGAACAAAAAATCCTTCAAGAGATGTAAAACAGATTTGAGAATAATCAGCTTCGCCCGTCGCATCATGTCAATTAGGAATAGTATTCTTGAAGATGTAATAACAGCACCATATGTGATCGTATTTAAGGAGAGAATAGATGAGATATGGAACAATCAGGTCATTTATCATAACCACGAGGCCAAGATTACCAGCGTCTTAAGCAAAGTAGTGCCCCACCCCACAGAGAAAGACAAGTCATGAGAGGTGGAGTAAACAATCTATCCTTATTTAATATGATCATAGCATTGATAGTAATGTTGATTCCTCTAATGATTATCACAACAAATGGATTGAGTCAAGGTCTAACTTTTGCTCTATTCTAGATATTTGTGTAAATGCAAAATTTACAAGCTTAAGTTCAAAAGATAAAAGAAAACATTAGCAAAGATCGATGTAGAAAACTTGACAGAGATTCGATACACTACAGATGACGATTCATTGCCTGTGAGAAGTCACTGTTACATCTGTGAAAATCAATTTGACCATAAAATGCAAACTAAAGAAAAATTCAACCTATCAATATATCAAAAATAGACAAATTGCTTTTCAGGAAACAATGTATCAGCCAAAATTTACGTTAAAAACAGCAAAGATGAAGATACTGGTCTGAAAAATGTACTAATTAAAAAAATTCTTCATTTTGAGAACTCAAAACAATGTAGGAAGACCTAAGAATGGATCGGCCGAAATATTTGGGTAGAAACAACGCAGATGAAGATGCTAGATGGAAAAAAAATAATAAAGTCCATACTCCATTTTAAGACTATCATTCAACGTAAGCAGACCGAAGAATGATCCGACTAAAACATTGCGTTAGGAAAACAAAAATGAGGATAAAACGAGTGGAATTTAGCTGAAAATTGAATAGCGATTAATAAAGTGTCTTTATGTATCAATGAAAATGTTCGTGTAGGTTTTATAGAAATCAAAGATCTTTCTCTTTCATTGCCCTTGTCATATTAGGTTGGTGCAAAAATGATTGCGGATTTTCGACATTAACTTTGATAATGATATAAGAATAAATGTTATCAATTGAAATAAGAACATACAGAATCCACACATTTTTGCCAATTAAAAACAAGTCCATTTATCCTGGAACCGTAGGATTCTGGGGTCCTGGAACCAATGAATTTTTCAAAGGCGTTCGAGCTGCTGTTTGGTTGTTTGAGTGTTCGAAATGCTCGAAAAAATGAGAGTCTGAGAAACGTCTTGGGAGAAGGCTGCATGAGGTAAAATTTCGTTGACTAGTTTGTTCAAGATCGCACGACATTCATTCTTCATTTAGGGTCATCCAGGAGACATGTCAAATTTTTTTGCTCTTTCAATTTGATACAAATGTTAGTCAACTACTTCCTCTGCGACCTTTCAAATTGTTTTGGCCCTCAATTTGATGTTGTCACATACAGGAGGACGTTCACGTCTTCAAAGCTCTCGTCTCTGTTTCAGGTTTTTCGGAACCAATCTTAAATTGGCCATATACTTGGATGATATTGCTAGCGGGCCCCACAGCTTGACGCCCAACTTGGAATTCATACAACAAATTTGCTCGAATTTAATTTTTTTCTAGCTTTGATTTGACAATCTCGAATAAACAAGAATAAATAGGGAATAAAAAACGATCAGCTTGAGTAATTAGTGTGAAATTTACACGTTAAAATGGTGTATTCCATGAACATATTGAAACGATATCTTATTTTAAGATAATCTTCAAAGTTTAAAAACAAACGAACCACAATTATTAATACACCAACCTTATATATAGCCTTTGTTATGCAAAAATCGATGTAGAAGATAAGCTTTCGATTGGTTTCACTTTGGGATAGATTGAATACACTTCTCACTTCTACGGAGTTTGCTTGGATTTTTCACCTCCTTTGAATCTTCCAACATTACATGGAAACGCAAGAATATTCTTCTAATGAAAAACATTCCACGCAAAAGACCTTGAGTCATCGAAATTTCTGTTTGGTTAGATTTTATTTAGAGAAGATCTATCTCTTACAGACTGCATCGTTTGCGCCGAGTAATATTAGTAAAAAGATCGTTATTCGAATATGCCTTCGAATATGGATTTATCATGCACACATCTTATATATATATATATATATATATATATATATATATATATATATATATATATATATATATATATACTCAACCAATCTAATGAGCCTCTTTTAGTTGCTTCATATCTTTTTGTTTTCTGCATTCACAAATAAATTGTTCTCTGGATGATCAAAACTGATGATGGTCATTCACTTTGTCTTGAACCTACATTGTATAAACCAGCAGTAGTTAAGAGGTTAACATATGTTCATTCTACTTTTTTCCTTTGATACGAACAATACTTTTTATTTAGAAAAAGATAGTTAAATTTTGCCCTTCTGATTGAAACGTTGTGTTTATTCAGTCAGTAATCGTTTAGATGTCGATTCTTCTCTAGTAAGCTTTTTCATTCGAGTGTGTAATTTTTATTTTTGTTTATACACATGTAGAAGGGGAAATCTTTTTTGGAAGGGGCTTCTAGAGAATTTGAATGTTGAAAAAGGCTTGCCAAATAGTTAAAGTTTTTAGACGACCGGTCTAAACTTTTATGCTTAAACCCAATTTGTTCAAACTATTTTATGTTAGTGTACAACTATTGGAAATTGCAGAAATGATGAAATATCTTACAAATAGCCGGGGATATTATTCTATAAATTATTAATGATAAAATATTTGAAGAGCTCGTGAAAACAGAATATTCAAGCAAAAACGATATATTCTAATGAAAATGACTTAATCTTTAGGAGAACTTTCTACAATCTTCATCATTATCATTAACACAACATTTATCACGGTGACATTGATGGATTACAAGAAGGTTTTGCAGTTTGACTGAACTATTATGATAAGTACTAAATCAGAATCTGACAATCATTTCGTGTGAAAATATTCAAAACTGCAGAATCGTGTGAGTTATTGATATTGTGTTTAAAAAAAGAGGAAACTGACATTCATAATCATTTATGAATATGTCCAAACTTTTCTTGACTCCAAAAATAACTAAAAACCTCTAATTTGTACGAAAGATTATCTTATTGTGGAGATCATTGTGTTGCTATTAATAAGAAAGATTGGAGAAAAATCAGATATAACTTTTCTGCAAGAGCTTTTTCCAGAAAATTAACAGCCTCCACTCAAAATCAGCCCATCCCCAACACTTAAAAAGAAGCCTACCATTTTCACAAGCTCTTAGAATTAGAAGAATCTGCTCTACTAATAGTGAACTTAACAGACACAAACATAGCCTAATACAATACTTCACCCAACGAGGTTATCCGCTAGATGACACTAAAAAACAAATAAAAAAAGCGACTGGAATACCCAGAGATGAAACCCTTATACTGTCCCACAATAACAAACCCAACCGCATTCCCCTTATAACAACCTTCAACAACATACTCCAACCCTTAGCACACATCATCAATAATAGATGGAACATTCTCACGATCAAAACAGATCTTAGAGAAACATTCACAGACCCATGTGTTAACTCCTACCGCAGACCCAAAAACATCAGTGACATGATTAGTAGCAATAATATCGTTAACAATGAAGTCGTACACAAAAATACACCTAGAACAATTAAATTCTGCACACCTTGCAATATAAGAAACAGTCTATGTTGCAACCACCTCAAGTACACCAACACATTCATAAGCACAACCACAAAAGAGAGTTACCACATATATCACAACAGCAACTGCCGCAGTAAGAACAATATATACCTCCTAGAGTGCAATAGATGTAAGTTACAGTACATAGGCAAGTCCGAGTGGCAATTTGATATTAGACTCAACAATTATAGACATAGGATCAAGTCAAAAAATAATCGTAGCCCACTTCCCGTAGAACTACACTTTCGCACACCTGACCACAATTTTGCCACTGACGCTAGCTTCACCATCATAGAAAAAATAGAAAAAACTACTCCAATTGACATAACTAAAGTTCTAGAGAAACACGAAGACATGTGGATCAACAAACTTAAAACCCTATATCCTAATGGATTAAACACTAAACTGAACAACCCTCACCACACAGAACCCTAATACACAAAACTCCAACCATTAATATCCTCACACCCACATCTAAGACACATTCAATAATGGAAGCTTCAAACTCACCCAGACCCATAGGAAAAACTTCACCTTAGCCTGTTATAACCCCTGTCCAAATCATAGCCAAAACATTTTCAATAACTTTTAAGGTTGATACCTATGTAGCTCCTTGACCTCACCACCCCTCTTTCTACTCTATCCCAAACATACCAAAAGATCAAACTCCACATTACTCCCCCCTACCTTGACACACTCTGCCCCCCCAGACCACCTGCTGCTGCTTTACCAAAGTCCTGATACCTGCTGGTCATTCTTCAATTCAGCAGGAGGCCTCCAGCAGCCCTGACAGCAAAACTCACCCACAATGTATAGCTCCTGGCAGTGGACTCTGGTTCCACATGGTACATTTTAATACACACTCACACAGCACACACCACTGATAATGGGAAGAATCCTGAAACATGTATGGACTATTGACATATAAGGATTAATAAACCTTACCACCAAAAACTTCACTCCCGAGTCTGTCTCACTTTCTACAGTACACATTATATATATATATATATATATATATATATATATATATGCCTACACACACTCTCACACGCAACACACACACACACACACACATATATATATATGTATATATGTATGTGTGTGTGTGTATGTGCATAAATCAGGAATACAATATAATATAATACTATATCTGATATTTAATGGGTATATATTCATCATTAAACATTAGGTTTATTTAAAGATATCCTAAATAGGAATCCAAATACATCAAATCATCCACCCGAAGAAACATACAAATGATCGTGTAGCGAATCCTTATTCCCTTATGTATATTGCCGACAGAAATTGTGCCTTTGAATCTCACACACTTATCCATGTGCCTCTTTCACTTTTCATGTCATCAATAAAATCATCTGGAAATGCCCTCAGTTACTTTGTCATGCTCTCCCCTGATATCGTGCACAGTCTGAAATTTCTTACATTTCATCAATGAACCATAAGTAAATCGCAGGGAACCGAATCTGAACTTTACGGGAAGCTAAAATATCTGGGTAATGCAGTGTTTTGCTAAAAAAAAAAACTTTCACGAGAGAAGAATGACTCACACGTAAATGTAACTGACACAAAGTACACAATTAAAGTCAATAGCGTCTGCAACCGATTGAACCCCATGGGAGAGGGTTTACTTACATATGCAAAGTAGATACCTTCTGATTGGTTGCCAATTTTACATCAAGGCAGCACGTGACTGGTTCTTGAGATGTTGAGAATGGCTGAATAAATTAAGGCTAAACCTCTTATATATACTCTTTCATCAAATTATTTTGAACAGGAAAATCGAATGAAGTATGGTTAAGACAAAGAAAAATATTTCAAATGTGTTTTACTCGCTCTCCCTCTAGTCAACCAGAGTATTAGAAGCTAACAAATTGTGCTAGTCTTCACATGAGAAGGATTTGGGTGTTTCATCTCTTCCTTCAAAGACTAGGCCATTTATTGGCCTTTGTAAACAGAGAGTAATAATGAATTCACAGTGCCAGAGGTATTTCAAAATTCCATTTTCATCTTTGGATCACATACACATAACCAGACAAACATAGAACAGAAAGATCTATGACAGATTGACATAGATGGATTCAAAATTTAGATAAATATGAACCAAGTCGACAGACACATAGATATTATAGATATTGTTCAAAATGAGATTGATAGATAGATAAATAGATAGATATGAACATAGTTAGTACAAATCAACAAACTGGAGAGATATATTGATAGATAGATAAGTAGATAGATTACAAATATACATTGTCGATAAGAAACCTGAATTTACAATTTTCTTTTGCATTTTTACTCTTATAAAAACCAATGAAACATCAGGAACGATGGGAAAACTTTTGATTTGCTATCAAATAAAGGGAAATTGCCAGAGTTAAACAGAAAGTGGCTTATGTGTCACATGGGAACGTGAATAATACAAAAATAATTACCAGGGTAAATAATTACAAGGATCCAATGATGCAACGAGTCCCTGGTGAAATACAGGATCCATATTATACAGCGATATAGCGTGTCTTCCTTATTCCACAACAACACATATCCATACATAAATGTATAAGAATGCATGTAGCTACCTGTAAACGCCTGTGCACATATACTCTTAAACCCATTAGCAAATATTGCAGCAGTTCTACTTTTATGCAAGCATTATTATTTAAATGTGAAACCTTGTAGCATTCTTGACAAAAGCCTTTATTCATGAACATTTAATCATAACCATCCTCTGAAGACTGTTATCAAGCACAAGATTTCCCCAAGGTCCCTGATTCTATGGCTGAGGGTCCTTATCCCACTACACTGGCTCACGTAATGTTTGCAAGGGTGGAATGATCTTAGTCTGGAAGCTCAGTTTTGACTCCTTCTTGACGAACGGTCTAAAACTTTTTCTCTGCACGAAATCTTTTTAATTACACCCGTTGATGAAAAGACATTGCTTTTTTTAACATCCATCAAAAAGCGCATTTTCTGTAAAGTTTTGAAAATGTTTTCCATTTTCTTTCATCGCCAGATTCAGAAATGATTGGCCGTATCCTCATAATTCAGTCAATAAAAATATCCCCCACCGGCTTACTATGACCTTTTGCCACCTTTCAACTGATCTGTCCATTTTATCATAAAAGAACAATCCTCGTTTTAGCTGAATGGATAATTTGAGAAATCTTTCAATACCTTCAATTTGCTGGAACTGCTGTTCAGACGAGAATATTGCGTGGAGCAAAACAAATGAATGTTTAAAGACGTCTTCAGAATGTGCAACATGTGTATGAACTTCCCACCCGTCTTCAAGATCACTTGCTGCGTTTCATTTGCAGCTTGAGGACGGGTGCTATCATGCAGTATAATTAACAGTCAACTTGTTTACACAGAAAAAAGATTCGTTCTAATACCTGATTCAAACGAGCCAATTGCTCACCATAGTATTGTACAATAATAGTTCTGCCTGTTTGTGATGAATAATTCTATTTGAATCAAACTAAACACGGAGCAGAGTAACAAATTAAGTTGTGATGTTGATGACTGTCCGAAATCAGGACGTTTTGGATACTTGCAATAAATTCATTTCAAGTTTCTCACAAAACTTGATAATCGAACTTTTTTTCCGAAAAATCCCCTTTTTCTTTTGTGCCCTGAATAATTGAGGATGTTATCTTTAAAGAACCTACCCTCTGATCTACAACGCACATGTTTTTTTATTCAGTCTGATACTCATTCCATTAGCTAAGAGATAGATGGATTGTAAGGTTTTCGGTATTTATTTATTTATTATTATTGTATTGTTATTGTTATTCAATTGACATCGTACGTAGCCTAGTTGCAATCTAAAAAGTTTATAGGATGCTGATATGCTGAGAGATCTAGTGTCATGATTTGGGGGTGAATTCTCTGTATTTGTGATGATTGTCTTGATTTGAAAGGTTTAATATTCACTGCTTATTTTGTGATTGATAATATCATTTCTTTTCAAGCAAGCGTTCAAGTGTGGGAAACGTGAATCATTTGGCGATGTCTAGACTAACATAGGGCAGATACATTTTACATACAGTACAATAGACTGAGAAATGTTGACATCCTGCAACCATCTCACACGGCAAACTTGTTTAACAAGTGGAATTATCCCATGCGTTAATATATCGTCGGATTACCTTGCTCAGTCCTTCATCAGATTTGGATTAATTAACAGTCGCCACCTTCATTCCAGGTAAGACACTACAACTTGTAATAGTGCCAGCATAAAGGATTTTACCTTTTCGGATAAGTGGATGTAAGCCAGTTGTGCTAAGTGAACATAAATCAACTGAACCGAAATTTCAACTAGGTTCGTCGATTCTATTCCCACGCTGTTTACCTTTAGACACGCTCTCCACTTATGGATAGTTAACAATTTCGTGCCCAAACATATTTACAGGCGAAATTTAAACGAAGTTTTTAGATAAAAAACGAATGTCAGGTTGTTTACGAGGGAATAAGTAAAAAATACATGGTGATTAGAGAGAAATTCTAATTCTAATGTGATCTGTCTAAAATAATTGTTTCCCTTACAGTTCCAGAGGCAGACTAAAATGATGTGTTTTCAAAGAAAATTATCATTTTGACCCACTGATTAATATTCCTTTGATAATTCTTCATATTTCCTTACTTACGTTTTATCTGTTGAAAATTCCACAAATTGTTTCGGATGATATAGCTAACTACGTTTTTATTCGAGCCATTTAGTTAATTCTTCTTTTTATGGTTTTAGGTTTTTATATCCTTTGTTATTTATCCGAATCTCGAAGACGAAAGCCGCTTCCGGGCAAAATAAGATAATTATGCCAAAATGCAAAATCGGATTAATATGGTTTCTCTCAAAGACCGGAACAATTAGGCTAACTTTCCTTTTGTATCTGAAGACCGGCATTTTTTTTCCAATTTTTTAAGAAAGTGTTTGATCAAAGTCTAAACGCCATATTCAATGTTTAAAAAATCAATAAATTATTAATAAAATCTTGAAAAGGGCTTCAGCACTTGGAAAAAGAAAAAAAAGAAACGTTTCAATTTTCGTCCCTATTGTAGTGAACATGAATCTGGTATTAATATAATATGCTACTGACGAGTATTTGCGTCGCAGTTAAAAATCACGGTTACAAAGGTCTAGAAGCGTAGAAGCCAAGGAAGGGAAGATGTTGAAAAGAATTAGAGAAAAGGAAAAGAGAAAGGAAAAAAATTGAATATTAGAAAAAAAAAAAAGGAAATTGCTGAATTGCAGAGAAGTTTTTAGAAAAGAGAAATATGGAACAGCAGAAGTGTAATAAAAAAGGAAATTTATGGAACAGTAGACGAGAAATGAAAAAGGAAAATATGGAACTGTAGAACAGTATTAGAAAAGAAAACATGGAACAGTGGGAGTGTAATGAAAAAAGAAATATGGAAGAGCTGACGAGTAATAAAAAAAATATATGGAACAACAGGAGAGTAACAAGAAAAAAAGAAAATATGGTACAACAGAAGGATAAAATAAAGCCAACTTGCTTTGGAGACAAAATCTACTGCTACTTCAATTCCGCCTGAAGATGAAATAAAAAATAAAAAATGTATTTTCTATTTCTTAATATAAATGTATTTATTTATTAGAATGAAATAAGCCCTTGCGTATTTCCGTCAAAACTTTTAGACGATATGTAAGATTTGTAAGTTTAGCCCTGTTGGTGAGAGAATCACCCGACAATCACTTGGTCCTGATTTCGAATCTCGATAAGGGAATGCTTGTTTTTTTTCAATGGGTTTGGTTTACAGTACCAGAACAGGCCAAGAGTGAAGAGTTTTCTTCCTTGAATCAGATGAGGATTGTTCCCTGTCCTTGTTATTACAGGGGTGCAGGAGGGACAAGAGCGAATTTATGAAAATATAGAAGAATAAAAATTCAATGGGAAAGTAAGGAAGAGCAGAAGAGTAAAGAGGAAATATGCACATGTCGAACAGATGGACTCATTATAATAAGAGAGAACGTAAGATCAACATGATTACACAGTAAAAATGAAAGAAGAAAATAAAGTAAAGAAAATAAGAGCACGCTCACCGGTCACACTCAAACACTTGAAGCGATTTCTGCACTGAGCCAACATTCTATTTTCATATTCACAAAATAATCGAGGATATTCAATTTGTGTTAATAGGATCAAATATCAAAGAATCATTAATCATTTCTGGTCAGTCTCTCCGTGAATATTCAGAGATTTAAAAAATGGATTTGAAAATTATTCATTATTTTGAATTAAAAAAAGATAAATGATTCCTGTTGACCTCGAATTGTGAGCGTTTAGAGTCATGTACACATACGTGCGCGTCGGTTTGGAGAAGAACAACTGAACCCAATCACTTTTCCTGAGTAAGATAGGCGAAAGAAGACAAAAAAGTCTCCAGATGTACACATTTGATTTCCTTTTTCCTGTTCATGATATTGAAATATCAATGGAAATTAGTTTCAAATGCACAGGTAAATAAAAAAATCAAAGATTCACTCCTGAATTTAATCATAGCCCCCGCCCGTTCAACAAAATATTATCGAGAACCTTTTGAGATATTGTATGATATAGGTATTTTGGTATGGTGCAGGGAAAGAAGAAAATCTGGGATTAATCCCCGCCACCAAGAGAAAAATCTTCCAACGCTCTACTAAATCGAAATAAAATGAATTGAGAACTGTCGGATTTATTGTGTGGAAAAACAGACAAACATAAACCCCAACACTGCTGTAGATTGTGATAGTGAGAGTATGGGGATGGGGGGGGGGTAGAGACCTGAGGAGACTTGCTGTCACTCAGTCTTCAGTTTACAGGCAACTAGGTTGAAAACGCAAATAATAATTATAACCACATCAACATTAAGTTAAAAAATGTTAATTGATAGTATCAGTGCAAATAAAGGCCAAGAAAATAAAAGATACATTGGACGTCACAATCAAGATAGACCAACCATTTGAGCAAAAGATCGAATTTGATTGTTTTGAACTAGGACAAGAAAAGCTGCAAAACTGTAAAAGTGGCTGACCAAGCAGATCATAGGGTGAAGAGGATTGAATGCAAAAAGTTGAAAAATACCAAGACCATACTCAGGAACAGGAACAAATGTGCAACACATAGATTATGGTCGTGGTCATTGCATGCAAAAAACAGATTGGATCAATTGGGAATTCGTGCAGAGATTTAGATTGTCCAGGACACTGTTCTGGTGGAGTCTACGAAGATACCGTGAGAGGTGCTAAAGATTTGAGATGACTTACTGTTACTCTTAAAGAGAAACTATTGGAAATTGATGTCAACACGCAAATATGTAATAATAATAATAATAATAATAATAATAATAATAATAATAATAATAATAATAATAATAATAATAATGATAAAAGTAATAATAATAATGATAATAATAATGATGATAGTAATAATAGTAAAGAAGATTTAAACGTTTGCTAATATCCTCTTGATTTTCTTCACAATTATTAGATCAAGTATTGCCAGCTATCTTTTTACAAATATTCCTCTCAACTCAATTTCAGTTGCTTTTCAAATCATCAGTAACCTATGCGAGTCGGTAGCAAATATTAATCTCCAGGCAGGACAGGAAATTACTTCGTTTTTAACATGGGAAGCCTATCTATGTATGAAGTACATCAGACAAATCTAACCGTATAAACCTATTCCTTATTTTCCAAGAACCCCAGGCGCCACCATATGTGGTGCTGTGTTTTTTGATAAACTCGTAGAATCAGTAGTAGTGACATCATTGCTACTGCAGTGAATTTGTTCCTCACTGGATGACTCCAACTTGTTACCTTGTGTCGTACTAAGCTGGGTTTAATGAATGACGATGCGTCCACGAATCTGTTGGAATACACATACCGACAAAATACATTGTTCAGTTGTTATCACTGAATCTAGGACGATCATTGAATCAGTTGATCTGTGAGTTATTTCTGAGAAAGAGAAGCATTGTTAGTCGCCATACAATCTTCTGACGAGATTATAGTATTTATGACTCTGCAACCAAAAGGACGTCTTTTTGGTCTTTCACTCGCTGATTTGGACTTATGTTTTGCTCTCTTCCTCTCCTCTAGAGCAGTTTGGGTTTGTTCGTAGTTACTGAGGCTCTTGTAAGCTTTTTCTCTCTCGCTAGGTGTCCGTGTCTTCAGTGAGATCCCCCCATAAATCTCTGCAATAACATGATGCTTAGCCTTTCGCAAACATCTTTGAATCTCAGCTGTGGATATTCCTCAGCCCCCGCCTTGATGTTCTTATGTTGGGTAACCATACCATCATAGGCGTATTTGTTTCAGGGACATCGACATAAAAGGTGCATCGGCTCTCTGTATCTTTTTTCCCTCGTGTACGCTTCCATGTCCATTTTAGTTCACGTTTCTCCTATTTACACGAAATAACATAATAAGCAGATGAGGCGCCAGTGATTTTTTTCAACATGTAACTTTCAAGTCGCACATTCACTATCCCTAGTTTTATTAATTAAATCTTTATTCTCGAAAGGCTGTTTATTTTGGCTTCTGATCTATTCACGCCGCTCCCCTCGATGCTTTCCCGAACGTTCCTCCTGGTTAGCCTTCAACCAACGCACACTACAGTTTTCAAATTAATCTCCAGATCTGCTCAGAGGGTATATTGGAGTCAGTAATATTCTTGCTCTTTCTCCCAAAAAGTCATACCGTCATCACTGAATCCAATAAAAGGGATTCCTTAACGAGGTCCAGGGAAAAGGCCATTTTCTGTAATTTGAAAATTGAAAAAAAGTTTTACGAAAAACCCCCAAAACCCCTTACAGCCGGTAAAGATGCTGATCATATGAGAGAAAATATTCTTTTTCGACGTGCTAATATTTTCTCTGTTTCGAATCTACTTATATAATACTATACATTTTTGTCTATGGCATTTGGAAATAACTATCAAGTGCTAATCATAAAGTAGCCCCTTATTCTTCATTTACTTCACTTTTGCAAATGTGCACAAAAATCTTGTTCATTCAGTTGACATAAAAGAAAATCAAGAACAGCTCAATGTCTTTTATTTCTTCTAAAAACCTATGCTAATATGACAGCTTGGATGAACTACTTCGAATATGAGTTCCAAATAATCCTCTTTTAACAAGTCAGGAAGGGTACCAGGTGAAATCCGAGAAGGAGATGATATTCTCGATGTAAAAAATTTGTTTTATTTTGGCACCGTACTCTAGATCTGATCATCTAGATGCTAGATCTTAACATCTGGACTCTAGATCTATACATCTGAACTCAAGATATGATCATATGAACTCCAGTTATGATGATCTTTGTTTTAAATCTGAACACCTGGACTCTAGATCTGATCATCTGGACGCTAGATCTTAATATCTGGACTCTAGATCTAAACATCTGAACTCAAGATCTGATCATATGGACTCAAAATATGATCATCTTAGTATTAAATCTGAACATCTGGACTCTAGATCTGATCATCTGGACGCTAGATCTTAACATCTGGACTCTAGATCTATACATCTGAACTCAAGATCTGATCATCTGAACTCCAGTTATGATCATCTTTGTTTCAAATCTGAACATCTGGACTCTAGATCTAATGATCTGGATGCTAGATCTTAACATCTGGACTCTAGATCTATACATCTGAACTCAAGATCTGATCATCTGAACTCCAGTTATGATCATCTTTGTTTTAAATCTGAACATCTGGACTCTAGATCTAATGATCTGGATGCTAGATCTTAACATCTGGACTCTAGATCTAAACATCTGAACTCAAGATCTGATCATCTGGATGCTAGATCTTAACATCTGGACTCTAGATCTAAACATCCGAACTCAACATCTGATCATATGAACCCCGGATATGATCATCTTTGTTTTGAATCTGAACATTTGGACTCTGCGCTATTCCTGTGATTACTCTGTCGTAACTAAAACCTCATACTCTAATGACAAGGGGCACAGCAACTTCCAATCATTCATCGATTCTGACCAATGTTGGAACAAATTACTGGCCGAGAGTTAACTCGGAAACTTAGCAGTTTTAACAATTCCATATTAAGTCTATTAGTTTTATTGGATGAAGCATTGTCAACTATTGTATAAGTCATTACTCCACCATCGGGAATTCAAAAGTGCTGTTTTAATGATTTTTTTTGTTATAACAAGTGGCTTTTTTCAAAGTGTAATAATAATGAGAAACCAAAATATACGGACGAAAATGCGTTTTAATTACCTTTTCATTGTGTAATAACCCATGTTAATTCAAGCGGTATTATATCAAGGCTTTGCTAATATTATTTTTTCAAGATAATGCAACGAAACCTTCATGTTCTGATGCTACAAATTAATCTCCCACAACGAACCTGCGTTAGAACGAGTGGTGAGTAATCTGTATTGATTTTTGGCAAGTATTTTTCTATCTCAGTTTTTTCATAGCCCTAGTCTGATTGCCTGCTAACAGCTGGGTCGTAGATCTCATATTTCTTGCACTTTCCTCAGTGTTTGTGCAGTGCTATGGTCTGCACAGTCTTAATCACCCCTTTTACCCCTAGTTCATCCTATCTTGCCTTCAGTATCTTTGGAACGGTTCCGAGTGCACCTATTATTACTGGTACGATACTAACTTTCATATTTCACACCTTCAGTTCTCTTGCAAGGTCCTTGTATTTTCCAGGTTTTTCACTCTCTTTCCTATTTTCTTCTTTTCCTTCACGATTACTTGGTCTTTCGCTTAGATGGAGTGGTCAGTATGGATGTCAAAGTCTCATAGTACTTTGTGGTTTCCATTCTCCAGGGCGTTTTTGTAGCTATGACCATGTTCTCTCGTCTACCTCATCCTGTATCCGTCTTTCAAATTCTCTGTATAGTTTCTTCTTTTCCCAATTTTCTTCCCTTGGTTGCTGTGCAACTCCTTTGTTTTCTACTTTTTTCTTGTCCGTTGTGCTGCTTCGGGCATTCTTAATGATGTTTTCACTGCTTGCTTGCACATATTTTTCTAGGCCTGGGTCGGTTCTCTGGACACAGTCCTCTATGCTGATGAGTCCTATGCCACCTTCGTTTCTCTCCAAGCACAGACTATCTGTGTCGTCTCTGAGGTGTAAGGCTTTGTGCATTGTCATAAGCTTCCTTGTTCGCTGGTTCATTGACTGCAGTCCATCGGAGGAATGGCCCTGTGTATCTTACAATCAATACGGCCAATGTGTTCATTATTTTTATAAGGTTCCTGCAATTTAGTCTTTTTCTTATCCTCCTAAGGTATTCTCTTCTAATTTTTTCCTTCATTTCTTCTCGTTTTACCGCGTCACATTTGATAACTCCAAGGTAATCGTATAGGTCTTGGGTAGTCAGTGCTCTAACCTTCTTGTTGTCCGGGAGTTCGATTCCTTCCGGTGCGGTGCTGTGAGCCTTCCTTTGTACATTACCATTATTGCACATTTTTCTATTTCAAACTATAGCCCAATGCCATCGCTGTATTTCTTCACTTTGCATCTTAAGCTCACCCCTATTCTTTGCAGATAGTTTTTTGTCGTCCATGTACAGAAGGAAGTTAACTTTTCCTTTCGCATTAGAGAATTGGTACCCTTTGCTGTTTCCAGGAGTGGTATCATAGTTAGAACAAATTGTAATGGAGACTCCCTGGAAGTTTCCCTTCTTTATACTTACCTCTGCTTATTTTTCCTTTTTTATTTATTTTTTATTTTACTTCTTTCAAGATCATCCGGTCGATGTCAGGAAAGTCATTCGCCCTCTTAATTCTTCTCCTCCATCCTATCTGTTCTTTTTGTAATAATCCTCTTTTTTCCATATATATATATATATATATATATATATATATATATATATATATATATATATATATATTCCCTCCACTATTTTTCCAGTCAAGATTTTCCACATGAGTGGTAAGCACGTAATTTATCCATAATTGCTTGCCTGATCCCCTTTTAAATGTGTCCTTTCTGAATGAGAGTGGTTCTGTTTCTGGTCATCCCTGCTGGGCCTTCGTTTTCATTTAGTCGGTAGATGAGCCTGCTGTTTAGTGTGGTGAATTTTTTAAACCAATATCTTTTGAACCCATCAGATCCTGATGCTTTCTAGTTGGCTATTATTTTTAGTAACAACAACAACAACAACAACAACAACAACAACAACAACAACAACAACAACGACAATAATAATAATAATGATAATAATAATAATAATGATAATAATAATAATAATAATAATGATAATTATAATAATAATAAACATACAACCAACATGCAACATGGATTTGAGTGTTGGAAGATCAAAGCAAATTAGAAGTGGCAAGATATCTTGATACGTGAACTTGAACAGGCGCTAAAAAAAGTCACACGAATGGAAATTTTTTCGCTTCCCACCCTTACACGATAACATAGTGAGGCAGTACAATGAAGTACTAAACTCACCTGAAAAAATACACATGTGCTGATACAAGGGGTTACGATCATGGTTGACAAAGATAAGATTGTTGCTAGTAATATATGTAGCGTCGACAGATATCGAGGGAGAATGAAAGCTATGCTTAAAGAACAGATTCGTATTTCTGACAAGCTGCAGTGTACTACCGTATAATGACGGCCTGGGCAAACTTTCTTTAGAAAATAACAATAACATTAAGATGAAAGGAAATGCTAGTCAAAAATTGTCATTAGTAACAATGTATAACACTATTGCCTTAACTTTTAGGGTAGAGCTCATTTGAGAGGAAAACGCAGATGGCAAATTTATATTTACTGTCTCAACTTTGCTTGGGTCTCCTAGACTTGAAGTCGATAGAAAATCTTTTGTTGTGCAAAGCTCTTCTTCAGTGTATAACGTTTATGTGAGACTCTTCAATACGAATCTTTTCAAATTATAAAGAGGATATTAGAAGTGTCTTCACTCAGCATTTCATTACTTATGATACTGGTCAAAAGTCGTTTACAAACATGAAGTTCAACGAAACCTTTTAATGACATCATAACTATTCTTTTCGATTTCTATTGTTGAACTTTTCTGGAACCGATTGACCAACCGAAAAGCGTCTTATAGAGATGTATTGACAAATCTCCAAGTCAGAACCGGAAAATGGTTCCAACCTGAACGTGTGGAAACGAACATCTGTCAATATTTGGAGATGTGTCTTTCTCTTTTTCACCAAAACGAAAAAGTTATTTTTCAACACGAGAGTCGCTAACGATGGAAACTGGATTCATCAAAATAACTCAGCGTGAAAAATATCCAAGAAAGTTTCCTCTATCTCAACCTAAACGGAATCTACTTGAAAAATGTCTTTCTCAGTGCTTGGTGAGATTGAAAGGATATTATTTATAAAGAATTTCTGAAACATGGACAAAATGTTACGGCGTAGTGGTATAGTGAACAATTAGTTCGCTTGAATGACATATTAAAAGAGAGAATACCTGTCCCTATACAAAAAACAAAAAAAGAACGACCTTATAAAATCACTCTTCCTCACGTTAAGAATGCAACGTAGGAAACTGTCATATTGTTAGGATGGGAAGTTCTATATTCAGCGTATTCTCCCGATTTGGCATCCTCAAACTATCACTACTTTCACTCCCTGAAACCCTCTCTGCGTGGTCAGTTGATTCCGGTGGCAGGGCAGTCATTGGATATATCGTTGTGACAAAAAGTATTAGAAACACTCGCTGCTCAAAGAAGGTTACTGCAAATATATTTTCAAATTTTAAAGTGATCTGACGGTTGATTTTTGTAAAATAAAATGCTGACTTGCAAAACTATGGCCATGGCAAATATTTTGATTTGTTTATATTCTTACAATTTTCTTCCATCGATTGATCTTCTAATTTTGTTTATAAATTATGTACCTTAATTTGTTTATAAGCATGCAACGTCTATGTATTTACCTATCCGTGTTTGTCAGCCTATCTATCTATTTATCAATCTATCAATCTATCCATCCATTCATCTCTCTCTCTCACTATATATATATATATATATATAGCTGTCTCAGATAGTTATCTGCAAACTGAGATATATAGATGGATGTGCACAATCTCGATTTGCGCATGTATCTCCATCTATCTATCCGTCTGTTTGCAATCAACTTGCAAATCTAACGCGATTGTATACTGCCTCGTTGACCGATGTGATTTTGAGCCAGTGGGACCCATCTAATCGATCGGTTTGGCAAACAATCGATATTAGCCCGAGAAATGAATCGAGAATTTGTTTGCTAATTACAGAATTCAACCAAATCTTTACATTTTGTCCCTGAATGTAAAAACCTTCGGGGTATTTTCCTGCCCTGGATCCTGCAATAACTGATTGCGTTAACGAAAGAAATAAACGATTGAACCCATTTGTGTTGGTTTGTGCCAGACAAAGATGTGCTTAATAGTTTGGTATTCAGTTGTGCCATCGATTCTCACTGGGTGTTTTTATTGGTGTGGCCTTGTACCAGACTGAAGTATGCTTTGTACATACTTATACTGCGATACCGGTGATCCTTAATGGATGGCCCACTAGCAACGAACCATGCAGTAAAATGTCCCCAAACCAACCTCACATGTTTGGTTTTGTGGTTAAAGCATTTATATCAATCTTATAACGCTAAGAAAGAACAGGGTGACGCGATGGTTACATACACAGAATATGGAATCGGCGAACCAAGTTCAAAATTTTCCTTAAGGATAAGAAAAGGTGTCTGTAGTGAGATTATTTTAATACTAAGAAAAAATGAATTCAGTCCTACTTGCACTATCCCATCGCCAGATATCTTGCCAAAAAATCTCTCATTACTGGCATGCTGCGATGGTTGAGAAAGAAGTTTATGTTCCTTTGGATAAAGCACTCCCCCATGAAGCCCCTGTGAAGACGTAAACAAAGTTGTTAATCATACAATAACTAATGTAATTTCCCCTGAGCGAATTCTTCCCGCTGTCTCGGTGGGCAATATAACGACCCTGGAGTGACATCTCCAGCAACAGCAAAAAGCTGCTATCCATAACGACGAGGATTCTCGACAGAATCCAATCGACAATCGATATTGCAATACCTTGCTCACCGCGATGATACGCGCTCAAGTCAAATGCATTTAAATCAACGAAGGATTATGGACTTTGGTGGTCAATTTTTCCGGAATTTTCCAATCTCTTATAGATCGTGATCTTTAGCATCTGAAAGCAGCGGGAGATGCAAATGAAAGGCTTCCAGTGGGAAAAGACAACTATTTGTCGCTTGCGTTAAGAACCCATTTGGATTTATATTAACAACTTACTTTCGTTGCCAAGTGCCATTTAAGTTGAGAATTGGGAATTCGGTGCCGGGAATAAATATTTTCTGCCAGACATTCCTCCGCTTTCCTCCACTATGCCATGGCATGACTTTTTCTCTCTTGCTTCAAAAACAACACGCGAACAATATAAACTGGTGAGCCAAAACATCAGGACCAGCGACATGCGTTCAGAATGACAGCTCCTGTTTTCGAAGTTAGGGTAGGATGTATATAACCTGATAAGCCAAGTCAAGTACTCCATTTTGATGTGTTGAATACTCCAGTTACTAGCAACAATGATTCGGATGACTTTGATGAAGGCTAAAATGTTTAGGCCAGGAAACTAGTTCAGGGCATCTCCAAAACAGTCGAGCTTATGAGGTGCTCATATTCAATCTTAATGAGTACTTAGCAGCAGCGACCTGAAGTTGGAAAAATCACCAACCACCAGCGAACAATTGGGCGGCCAAGACCTATGGATACGGAAAATGAACGCAGGCTCTCCCATCAAGAACTAGAAAAGAAAAAGTTCAATCAAAGTAAAGGAAAGAAAGCGTCACAAACACAGTACATCAATCCTCATTGTGTATGGGGCTGCGTACCCACAGACGATTAGGGTACCTAGACTGACCAATGTCTATAACCCAAATAATTTTTATGCTTATGTGAGCGTTGAAACTTGACTTTTTATCAAGGGAATCACAATAAATACGAAACAAGTCTGAGCAAGAAAACGAAAAAAATATACATCAGATTTTTTATTCTATGTACTAGCATATACCTGTAAAATAATGTCGAGGTGTTAATGAATGGATCGGCACCAAAGTTATTTTATTAGATAATTCATTTTTTTTTATCATTCAGGTATAATAAAATAAAGATTTATGGAAAATCTCAACCCATCTCAAGCTGTTTTGATATGCGATCAGATATAAAGTCATTGAAACCATTGAAAAACTCAAATAGCAATGGGTTGGCCATATTTTAAGGATATCAGACGATAGGCATAACGACTCACAACGTGGATCCCTAGAGACCATGTGCAAAACTGTAGCTGACAGAAAGTAAGATGGCGTCACGAGCTACTTAAATTCCGAAAATATTGCTTCTGCTATGCCCATGATAGAGAATTCTGTTGAGTCTTGGCAAAGGTCGATGTCCAACAATAAACGTTAACATACTACTGTTAATGATGACTCGAAATCCATTAACACTGCCTGTTAACCGTTAGTCCACATGCATCAATCGTAATTAGAGAAAATGTTGAGATAAATAAACCACAAGGAAAGCTATGTGGCAGTGGGTGTTAACAACTACATACTATTAGAGAAATATGTATACGTGTGTGGCAAACACCCAACTACTGGCCACCGTAGTTTGGAATTTTTGGATCTGCGTTACTCGAGAAATCAAATAAAGTCTAATGAAATATTTTAATTAAAATATAAGATTTAGATATAAAATATCAAATTAGCTAACTTGAAGAGAAGAAACCGAAATACATCGAAGCTGTGGTTTTGTACGACAGGCAGAAAATTATTCTGACAATTATGGCAGGTTGCCCCTCAACATTGAAAGCCTTGTCCTTTCCCAAATGCACTTTTGTGAGCAGCACTGTCCTAGCGTTATTAACTTTTCAGTAAAATGCTCTTTAATATGAAATCGTGCATGAAACGACATTAAGTGGTAATAACAGAGACGTGAAGCGGAGAAGATGTTTTGTTCGGTACCTCAAATAGAATATTGAACCCGTTGCTGATGTTTCTATTTATGTAAATATTTTTTTTGTTATTTAAATGTCATTTGTTCAGCACATTTTGTATTCTGATTCTCTCAAACCACTTATCTATCTCTCTCTCTCTCTCTCTCTCTCTCTCTCTCTCTCTCTCTCTCTATATATATATATATATATATATATATATATATATATATATATATATATAGTAGAAATAGATTTTCTACTCAAACAAGTATATGTTTCTGCCCAGCCTAGCCCTCTTCAGGCAAATGAATATGCATGTTTTAGATTCCTCTTTGGGGAAGTTCATGTGGATGCTGCTATAGTGGGAGAAGTTTTTCTTGTTTGATTGTTAATTTTGTAGTGTGTGCGATTCACCGGTGATAATGAGTTACGTGTCTATAGGTATGGGCTGGGCATACGAATTATCCTTAAGTGAATGCTGAATTATGTTCAAAGGGATGTTATGATTTTAAACTTGATTACGTTAGATTTATTGCCTATGTTAGGGTCCTTCATGACGATTGGGTATTGAGTTATAATTGTTAATATACTATTTTGAGCAATGTTGTCATTTTAATGTTATTTCATTTTTCCTGTTTGATAAATCTATTTTTTTTTGTTCTTCTGGCAAAACTCAGCATTTTGAATTTCTCAATTAGACAGAGGTAATATATTTTGGCATTTATATTTTTATCTTAAAATTTTCCATTTTACAGTTAGTTTGTAATTCATTTTACGCAATTCCCAGTAATATATAGATAATGAAGTCTTTATTTTTATATTTTTCATTCGTAAAGGATGATATGTGGTTGGCCAATCTAAGTTTTCATGACGTTTCAGATATTCCGATATATTTTACTTCGTGGAGGTTTTCTTGGGTTGATATTTCTGCTTAGTATACTTTATTTGATCTGAGACATTTGATTTGCAAAGGGCAATAATTATCATTTGTACAATTGCAGTTTTGTTCCTTTATGTTTTTTTTCCTTATTTGTATTCTTTCTAATAACTTTATTGTTATGTCTTGCAATATATGTATTGAAATTTTCTGTACAACTAAAGCTGACTTTCAGTACATTTTTCTTAAATATTTTGCTTAGTGGGTGGTTTGGGGGAAAAAGTTTTTCTATTAACTGAATGAATATTTTACCAAAGTTAGTTTTTACTTTTAGGTTGAAAGGTGGTGTATACCTGAAGAATTTCCTATTTCTATTTTTTTTAATTGATTTTCTGTTTCTTGTTATTTGATTTCACTTTTTGTCGTAATCAAAGTTTGTTTCATTGAAACCACTATTTTTAGGGGCTTTGATATAATCTTTTTTGACTTTGTTAAATATTGATTCGTTAGATGAGTTGTACATCAGTCTAGTCTCTATAGATTTGGGGATCTTTTTAATGATTTTATTTGGCTGGTTAGAACTAGTGTTGATATACGTAATAACAGAGTTTTTTTTTTCTATATGGTTCATAAGTTTCGCTATTCAAGTGAAAAGTAAATTCTTAGAAGTGTAAATTTTAATATTGACCTTGATTTTAACTTAGCGGTTCATTTTTTTCATATCTTTTATCATATATTTTTAATATTTTACGCATTTTTTGTGCGTTACTATTTTCTACAATTAGTACGCCTTCATCCCAGTATAATCCTACATTTTTAGAATCTAATTTATGGGTAAGGTTATATAAAATGAACAGACCGACTAAGTCTGACATCTCGGCCGAATCGAGGCCACCCATAGAGACATCGAAACGTCAGACTTCTTTTTTGTGCATTGTCCTTGGTTGTGGAAAAGTTCCATACGTCTGCAATGTTCTAATAATTCAATGTCTGTTTTTTGATGTTGGTGTAAATTTTGCAAATTCCATGGCTTCCTCATGTATGCTTTTTGAGATGGAAGAGTCGAGTAAGTAAATCAAGAAGAATAAAATTAAGTAATTTAAGAACAAGACAATCCATTATGGTCATAAAGGACCCAAACAAAGCAATGAATCTAACGTAATAATCAAGTTTAAAATCGAAACATCCTTTAGAACATAATTCAGCTTCACTATAGGATAACTCCAACATCCAGTCCACACCCCTTGACACATAACTCTTAACCACCAGCTGAACACACGCTACAAAAATAACAATAAAACGAAAGAAAAACTCATCCCACCATAGCAGCACCCACATGAATTTCCCCAAACAAGAATCTAAAACATACATAATCATTCGCCTGAAGAGGCCCCAACAAGGCAGAAACATAAACATATTTGTGTAGCGAATCAACCTTCTACTACATCTTCAGCTCTACTCCAAACCAACTCAACATATATTGTTTGAAGCCGAATTTATCGAGCACTCTGCAAAATAAAACCATCACATATAATACATTGCCTTATACCATGTCATATTGCAAACCTGATTTTTACTATATATATATTGAATAGCTACATCTAATTCCAAGGTAAAAATGTCTGCAAGCAGTATTTCTCTATCGAGAAGGGTAGTGAGGGCATTCCCTGATGTCTGTGACGAGTCAAAAGGCAGGGCCAAAAGAACAAGACGATTCCGAACACTTTACCACATATGCATGGTATTCTTTGATTTACGAAAGGTTACATGCCTCAGTCCAGCAAAGTGTGAAACTGAATAGTTCTCCTATCATCCATTTATGAATAAACATGTAAATTTTCCTAATTTATTTACAACCCTGTGCTCGCATGTGTACGTGCATATCCTAATGTCCATTATTGCATTGTGACAGAAAATATGTGAACACACCTATCTATATCTATCTGCCACTTGGCTTGTATGATGGATGGCATTCAACATATGTAGTGAGGGCTCTCCCACTGTAGTGGACTTATACATGATATTATTCAATAACTACAAACATATAAAAGTTTTAAATCACACTTTCTCATGCAATTTGTGATTCACACCTTCCTTCAAATATATACATAATCTAATAATCACCGCTCAACACAATAGACCAGTTCAATTGCACTTGCTGGGATTAGGTTATTGAAATGTTCTGACATTTGTATGTATGTATGTATGTATGTATCTATCTATCTATCTATCTATCTATCTATCTATTCTACTTTGTTCATATCTATCTATCTATCTATCTATCTATCCAAACTTTGCCAAGAAGATTTTGCTCTGGAAACTTGAAATTTGGCACAAATGCCCTCCAATGAGTAAGGACCTTTTTTTTTAAAAAAACTCCCGTGAATAACTTTTCATTGTCGGTGTTCAATTAAGAATTAAGTTTTATGCCAAATTGGTCCCTTAGTTTTTGTTCAGCGGCATTCATGCTAATTTCTTGTGAATTCGAACTTTTAACACACAGCACAACAAGACAAGAAAAGTAACTCATTCACTGATCACCCATTTCTCCATTCTTTTCTAACTGATCTCAGTTATTAAGTGACTGAATGTATAAAACTTGATGATCCCGGATCGAACGTGGGAGAAGTGGCGATGTCTTTAGGTGGTGATCTTTAATGATCAAATTAAGATCAGGACAATTTTTGGCCAGAGCAATTTCCAAGTATAACAGAAATTACTTCACCCAATTGGCTACAAATGTGTGTACGGGGGAAAAATTGACAACAGTATGAACATAGCGTAGGTGGTGCTGACCTCTGTTTATCTCTAGAAGACAATTTAGGGTCTAGTCAATTCAAGCATTTTCCAACCTAAGGTGTAGAAAATTGTGTACATGGGTAACTTAACCCAAACATACGTTACACTGGCCTTTAGTGACCTTTTCAGGACGATTCAAGGTCAGCGAAATTTTTCTGAAAAAATATATTTTTAGCATTTCACTCATGCACAAGTATTCTCGATCTTCTTTATTAATAGCTGAAATCATGGCATCACTGGTTGCGACGTAAAAGACTTCGTAGATGGAACGTCCAGAATACATCTTTCTTCCTTTTATCGCTGTCACGCTATTTTGTATTTTTGTTCTTCATCTCTTCTCCTGATACGTTGGAATACGAGCTCAGTTCAATCACCCTCTTGCATGCCAGGTTCAGCTAGGCGGAGAAAGTTTGTCCTCCATTGACATCAGAGTATCTGACTGATAGGAGGGCATGTAGATAGGTTGGAAACCTTGATATAAAAAGATTTCGTTAGCTTACTTAGAAAATACACTCAAGGGTTGGATTTTGTCTGAGCAATACCACTCTAATAAATAATCATCTGCGTCATTTTAATAGAAGAAACCTACAGAAATTGACTGCAACTTTGAATTGATAATTTTAGAAATATGAAATATGTTCACACATCATCTAAATTCAGAATGATCTCTTATCATTGTTAAATCTGCAAAATTTACTATATATATGCTTTTTAATATATATATATATATATATATATATATATATATATATATATATATATATATATATATATATATATATATATATCCCAGTAAGCTTTGAAAATTTGAACACCAAACTAATAAAAAGAACTTTTTCAATATTTTTTGTATTACTTTCATTTATTTCTCCAATAAATGTTCATGTGATGTGGATATTAAATTTGTTGTGTCGGTTTCAATCTCAAACTGCATGCAAATCAACTTATGATGTAATCTTTTAGAATACTAATTACACAGAAAAATCTTGTCGAATTGATTTTCTACCAACGTATTCAACCGATGATTTTGACAATTTTTCTCCACTAACCTAAAAATTAATCTCTTCTCATTGTGTTCCATTTGCTTCCCTCAATTTGCTTTTTCGTTTAAATTATTCAATAAATTAGCCTTGTATACATGCTTGAAACGAAACCAAATATATATGTGTGTGTGTGTGTCTGTGCGTATATTTTTACAAAGTCATTTTCATGCATTAGTTCCTGAATAAAATTTCTTATATAATATCAAACCAATAACTTGAAACAAACAAGGATACAACTTAACAGCAAGTATTATTTCCTAAGTATAGGAAATCATTCAGAGATTCCGTGAATATGAACGATTCTGTACATCATTCCATATCCCTGGAGCTTGTCCCGAGGAAAAGTGCTGTACACTCTGACATAGACGGAGATTTCGTTGAAAATAGAATATTTGTTAACTCAAATTGTTTTTCCCAACATTTGGCCACAGAACCGATGTGCATGAGTGTAGTAGAGGTAAACAACTTGATGAACCCTATGAAAGGGAATAGAATTACAAATTTAGATACAAATATGGTCAAATTACATGAACCAAAATTTTTAAATCAAATTAAAAATAACAATTAGAAGATAACGCACTGAAATATCACTGATCAGATAAAAACATGACTTGAATAGAGTTTGTTTGTGGATACTTTGGAGGTTAAATAGAATTTGACGAATTGAACTTCCCTTTTCAACGTTAAAAATGGAAAATTTACATGACTATACATATATATATATATATATATATATATATATATATATATATATATAAAAGTTAATTTTGTATCTGTCTTTCCACTGTTGAGAATATGCCCGATTCCCAGGATATCTGAAATTTTGATGATTTTTTTACACTTCATATAAAATATTATAAGACTATAAATCATACTTTTAGTAATAGTTGAATTTTTTCTCAATACAATACTAAAAACGCATGGATGTAGTCATCCTTACATTTCAAAACTATTACTGCTAGAGTCCTATCGTTTTATTTTTCATTGCGCTATGTAAATTGTCTCACTTACACTTAATGTACTAAAAATCAATAAGATTTATGCTAAGTACCATGCACTGAAAATGGTTATCTCATAAAGATAATTTTCAACATACCTGGAAAGTTACAAAAACAGCTCCTTTTGGGTGGCAGTCAACTATTGAATTATTATGAATTATTGGGTTCATCACAGATTTTATGTTTCAAGTAGCAAGGATGAAATATTTATCTCTTTTGAATTAGAAACAGCAATCAGTTTTGGATTTAACACTATTTTTGGAAATAATGTCTTAGAGCTAGTAGTCAAAAGAAACCAAGAATGTCATGGAAAAACACAGGAACCTCAGGCCACCTACAACAAGAGAGAAAATTGAAGCAACCAAACTGAATAAAACAATCGAAAAGAAACAAAGAGAAGAAAAAAGGAAAGAAAAAAGTTCATCGAAACAATTCTCGAAAAAGGAAGTGGCTTAAAAGCTATGAACAAAGCTCTTATTACAGAAATGAAACACATAACTATTATACTCGAGAAAAATGGAGACCTACAACAGACAGAGACTGAATTGTTGAACGTTCCCAAGGATTCTACCAGAAACTTTACTCCTCCAAACAAGGACTATAAAACAACGAACAAGGTTTACAAGATGCGAGCAATCGGTTCGAGGATTTCCCTGAATTTACGTTTAGGAAGGTTAAACATCAAACAGAGAAAGAAACGACCCATGGACCAAATAACATCACCACCTACTAAAAAAGTTGGTGAGACCATCATTTAGAAACTAGATATTCTTTTTTGCTTATGTTTGAAATAAATTAAAACCTCAGAGGATTGGACCATTGCAATCATATTGCCTCTATAAAAAAGAGAAACCTGAAAGACCTCAACAATTACCACGGGCAGATAAGTCTACTCAACTGCATCGTCAAACCTTTCACAAGAATGATTACCAACCGAATAACCATAATGCTAGATGAAAACCAACCACGGGAGCAAGCTGGATTTTGAAAAAGCTACACGACCATGGACATCCATTTGATAAATCAACTGAAAAAAGTAAGGTGATACCCGCTCATACAAACTTTTCACTGCCTGCCTTGAGAAGATCTTCTGAAACCTAGACTTGGAAAATTAAAGAACCAACATAGACAGCGAATATCATCGCACTTTTTGCAGATAACTTCCATGACCTCCAACTAATGCCAGATGAACCGAATGAAGAAAACAATGAAGTAGGCCATCACATGAACTTCAGCAAAAAACTGGCCATGTGCAAAAAACACTTCTGAAAAAACACATAATCGTCAAAATCGAAGACAACAAATCTCTATTAAATCCACAAGAGAAGAATAGATCAAAAGAAAAATCACTTTAGGATGGCAAGCTATCGGCAAGGAAAGCTGGGACTTCAAGAACAAGAAATTACCAATATGGCCCCGTGTAAAAATTTTGGAGATCACATAACCTTAAATTCAATACTCATGGAGGACGAAGCTAATTGCATATCACTACAGGGCTAACAAGCGAAAATTAATTTAATTAATTCAATTAACAAATATATTGATTAAAAGTTGTTTTTTAAAAATTTCGGCAGTCATTATGGTGCCACCCTCTGATGGTGTCACCTAGGGCAGGGCCACCCCAACCAATCGATACACATAGCGTAAACTTGATCTACCTTCCTTGTGTCGCCGATTGACTAAGCTTGGTGCAGAATGCTGGCGACATTAAAGTATTTAATCGAAGAGCCTATCAACAGATCGTACGCAACACTTCAACTTTTTCGGGGTGATTTTATTCTCATTTACTTCCTCTCCTCTAATCTCTTCTTTTACGCTATTTCGTTTCTCGCCCCTGTCTTCTATCTTTTCTCTTTTTTTTTGTAGAAACACTTTTTTTTCACTTGTCACTTTTTAATTTAGGATTTTTTTCTGAGTTCCCGTTTATCTAGTTTCTTACTCTCCGTGGGTAATATTTGATAAATCATCTCTTTATTTTCGGATAATGGGGTACACCTGTGCCTTCGTTTCTGGAGGGGATGACCACAAGATCTGAACAAAGTTACATTCTAATCTACCAAGCAGCCTCACTCTGGATCATATCAGATTAATCATTTCATAATCTTTTTACATTCGGTTTTTACACTTAATATCCGCCATTCCTGGTGAATCGATCAAGTCCTGAACATGCACCATCCGGGTGATACTTTTATTTTCAAAGTTTTTTTTTTATTTGAGGGGTGGGTGGGTAATTGATCACTGAACAACCGCAGTCATCACTGATGGTGTGGGGTAATATCTTATATTATTTGTGCACCTGTTTGTTTGTTCATGCAAATGTTTTTTTTGCATCCCCCACCGCTCCTGGCCATACCACTTTGTCTACAAAACTCCACTAGACCTTTTCAAAATGATTTTTTATATAAAAAAAGGTTTTGTGACATTTTCATTTAGAATTTGGATATTTATAGAAGTTTTTTGAAAGACTTTTCCAGCTGAAAACGCCACTGATGTCATAAATAGAATTTATTCTGACCGTATTTATTCTTAGAATGATTTCTTTTTCACTTGAGTTCAAATTATGACGCTACGGATGTTCAATTATTAACTCTGATAGCGAGTTTTTTCTTTTTCTTTTGACCTGTCGAATTATCTTTGATGCTTCTTCTTTCTTTCCGTCTTTTTTCTCCTCCTCCTTTCCCTTCTATTTTTTTCCGTTCTCTATTTCTTCTTTCCTTCTTTCTCTCCCCCATCCCCTATCCCTCCCACCATTTTCCTTTCTCATTTTTCCAACCTTCCTTTTTTCTTTCGATCGCTGTTCCCACCTTCTCTGCATCTTTCCTTTCTTCCCCTTTCGTTCCTCCTTTTGTTCCTCCCTTCCTCCCTTCCTTCCTTTCATCGTCTCTTGCATCTGTACAACATTCTTTCTTTCTTTATATTCTTTTCCTCTTTCTTCCACCCTCCCTTTCAAATTTCCTTCCTTCTTCTCTTCCTTGGTGCCCTGTTCCTACTCCCCTGCACCTTTTTTTCCTTCCTTCTTTCCTTCTTTCTTTTTTCATTTCTTTCCCTGTTCCTTCATTCCCTGCAGATTTCCACCTTTTCCATCCTTCTTTCCTCCTTTTTCTCCTACCTTTTCCTCAATCCCTCTCTTCTTTCCCCGTATCTTTCCCCCCTTTTATTTCCTTCCTTCTTTTTTTCTTTCAGTCCCTATTCCTACCTTCCCTGCATCTTTCCTCCCACCCCCCGTCCCTGTTCCCTCTTCCAAATCTCTTTCTTGTATCTTGCATCTAAGTCTTATTCTTGCTTTCCTCCATTCTTCTCTATGTACAAATCGATTTTGATGTCCACCTCAGCCGGTTACTATAAAAAGACTCAACTGAGATAAGTAAATACTCATTTAAGCAGGTTTATCGTGGTCCAATAGATTGTCAGTAAGCCTCACAGACCATTTTACCATCTTACTTTCCAGTCGACCTTTAGATGTCTCGCCGTTGAACAATGGTTAACGAGTTAATCTCGCAGACTAAATGTAGCTGACTGAAGAGAGCAAAGCATTTATGTTTTGAGAAAGAAGTTATTACGGCGATGGTGTTTTGGGTTTTTTCGTAGATATCATTTGAAATGATAATGGATTAATCGATACACCCAGAGAGTCAAATTTTCTTAGGAATGATCTAGGAAGTCTACACGATTAATTATATATATATATATATATATATATATATATATATATATATATATATATATATATATATATATATATGTATGTATGTATATATATGTATGTATATATATATATATATATATAATCCAAAGAGTGGTAAATAAACAAGTTGCCTTTTTCAAACCTGCATCCGTGGTTAGCCTCCCCAGCCTAAAAGCAAGGCACAGTTTTCCCCCACTGCCCGAAAGCAGTGTTCCTATGAAACATTTCGTAATATGGAATGGCTGCAGTCACTATTACTCTATAGGATATAGGATAACCATAGGATAATTCTCCAGCGTTCCCAGACCCAAAGTAAAACCTTCTTTTATTTCAGCTGCCTTGATGATAGTTGCTGTCACTGATGTGGAAGACTTTGAATACGACACTATGCTTCGTTGCTTAACCCCACGCATTTTCCATCATACGACTCCCCATAGGCACCCAAACACCCTTACAACCTGCTCATTTCTAAACGTTCCCTGACGAAATCAAAGTAATTGTTTTCTACAATCATTGAATACTTGTCAATCGTATCGAAAATCTCACGCAAAGTTACTTTGGGAGTCTGGGAACGCCAAAGATTTTCCCGATATGAGTGTATAGTAATTCTTTGTTTCAACTCATTTAGGCTTACGATGAGTTTCTGGGAACACTTTATTTTCAAATTGTGGGGTTCGCCTGTACCTGCCTTCTTCGTACGGAGTGCCACTGGTGTAGGTCTGAAAAAGGCAATTGCCCTTTCTACCAAGCTACCTCACTCAGGATTATATTCGATTAATCTTTCACGATCTCCAAGTAATGCTAGACAAAATGAACGAACAGAACAAGAAAGATGGACTAGAGATGAACTTCAGTAGAACAAATAACATGTACAACAAACATGTTGAGGACAAGGATACCAAAATCTAAATCGAAAACTGCACACCTGAAGAAAAGAGACCACTACATCTATCCAGGACAACAAATCTCCATTAAGTTCTAAAGAAAAAAGAATAAGAAATCGAGCGAAGAATCACTGTAGAATGACAAGCTTTCGGCAGAGTGAGCACAACTTTTAAGAACAAGAAAATCCAATTAGTCTTAAAAAGAAAGGTCTAAAACTAATGGAGCTGAAACATGGAACCTAGTCCAGAGACTGATTATTAAACTGAGAACTATGAGACGTGCACATGAGAGGATCACAGTCAACATCGCATGAGGAGATCACAAAACAATCCAATATATTGGGGAAAAATAGGATTCAGGGATATAATAGAATCCATTGGAAATGGCAGCTGCAAGAATGTCCAACAACTTATGGAAATCACGATTCACAACTAGTTTCATTGTGATCATATACGAGACTGTGGCTGGCAAAATATAGGTTGCTGTGATGGACTAGACAAGTTTAGTATATATTGGCTTCGTGATGCTCATAATAGAGAGGCCTGGTGAATCGTTGGGGAGGTCTGTGTCCAACGACGGACGCTATAAGGATGCTGCTGCTGCTGATTTGAAAAAAATGATTCCCAGGAAAACTTGGCTTTCCTGGTTAATCGATTAAGTCCTGAACATTTCAGATCTTATCCTGTAAAAATCTACTTGTGCCATCGGGATGATGATTTTATCCAAAGGCTTTGTTTGTCTGGGTTTTGGGGTGAAAAGGGTAATTTTCCATTCTTATTCTTTTTTATGTTTAGTTTTTTAGAACTTTGCAACGTTGTCTTTGAGTGGAGGACTACTAGATGCAAACATCACCTGAAGACCCTCTGAGAATACAATGGTCGGAACATGGAAAAAAATGGATTTTTCGTTTTTTTTGTTTCTTCCCTTTATACATTTATTGCTTTTTATACTTACTTTCTTTATTTCGTTTCATTTGTTTTTATGCACTATCTTTTCTTTCTTTTTTCATTCTTTTCTTACTTTCAGTGTTTCTTTCCTTTCCTTTTTTTCCTCTCCCCCGTGTTCCTTCTTCTTTCCCTTTCTTCTCTTCTTCCTTCTCTTCCTATCTCTTTTTCCGTTTCGCCAACGTTCCTCTTTGTCTTTCTTCACCCTTTTTGCTTTCGAAGCATTTCCGTGTTTCCTTTCTTTGTTAGTTTTTTCTTCTTTTTCATACTTCAATCGCTTTGTGTTTGCCCCTCTCCCATCTCCCACTTCCGTCTCTCTGCCTACCCTCTCTCTCTCAGATACTTTCTTTTAAAGATTTGGCTAAAAACCGATCACTATCATCAACTAGAAATAAGCCATTCTCTCAGCCACGAGGCATGCAATCTATACTGCTTTCATAGCGTTTCTACCCCCTCCTCTGTCTCTGTACATCTTGGGAATATCTCATATTCATGTAGACGTTTACTAAGCTTTGCTTACTTTAAAAAAGACAACTCAAGTTCACTTCTTTAATCCGACGATATCAATCTTCTTTACTTCAACAAACTTTTGTGTATTAATGATGCTTGCACGAATTAAAACATTCACTTGACGATACAGAAATTTTCGAAAACCTGATCGAGTTGAATGAGCTGAACAGATATTTACATCCTTTCCTCGTCAGTACAGGTGATGTTTGCAATCCTATCACAGTTTATTAAATTTCTTCACCGACAAAAACCTGTACCGATCCAATGTGATGCGCTTATCTCTTAACCAAACGATTCCATTAATATTCTTTCCAGCTCTCCCAGGAATTCACCAGGATCTGTCGTCTGCATAATCGTTTTAAACTTTATCAATCGGAGGTTATTTAATTCATTCATCTCATGAAAATCAAGAGAACATAACTCTGGATTTATTGCCGAAACCAGTGGTTCTCAAGTCATTCCTCACTTTAGTCAATAAGATCAATAGTTTCCCCAACTAGCAGAATAATTTCCCCTCCTAGAAAAATTTAGGTATCAAAGTTAATTAAACCGATTAACAACGACGAAAATCTAAAACCATACGTGATTTTTTAAAATAACTTTCATGAATAACACTGATGAGGAAAATACAGAACTTTGGCAGTACATTTATACTCCATCTTGATTCACACATCCTCACGATCCTTGGGCCCAAACTACAAAACCTTCACTTCAGACCCAGAGGCTGGCATTTTACCTCTGCCCTACGCAGAACTGGACGGTTAGTAAGATTGAATTTATGTGATATATTCACTTATGCACGATTCCCCATCAACCAGAATGCACCATTCCAAAGTTGGAAAGCATTGATATTCATATATTTATATATAAGTGTGTGTGGGGGGTGTATGAGGGGAAATGATGTATATCTGACAGAAAACTGTAGAAAAATGACAATATAGAAAAAGGATAAAGACTTGAGAACGCTCAGTAGGAATCGGATTTTTAATAGCTTACTTATGTTCTGTCCGTGGACCCCACGTTTCATCAGAATTCGGAGCACAAAAATTGTTTCTAGAGAAATGCATAGATTAATGGTTAGGATATATACATTTTTTTGTATGGTTAAAAACAATTTTTTTATAACTCTGTTTTAAAGGGGAAAGGCTTTGTTGGTGTATGTAAGTTAGTTCTTTTTTGGTAGATAACCTTGTTTGGGGGAGGGAAATGGGTGTGTCTTGGTTACTTAGTTCACTTGGTCAGCTTGCTCCGTTCAACCCCGCCCATGTGCTCCAAGGTGGCTCTTAAGGTCAGCTGCTGATTTGCAATGTCCAAAGCACATATCAAAGGCAAAGGTCAGATTGCACACAGGATTGATTGAATCTGTCTGTGAAATTGCAGTCTTTCATACATCTTTTCAGTCCAGGGTCCGTCTTACTCACATCTACTTCACAAGTTGTTTTTTCGAGGAAAGGATGTAAAATATTGATATATTCAGTCTGTGTGATTCACATTGCCTGCCTTTGAAAGACAACTACGACTTCAAACATTACACTCCCAGTTCTTTACATTCTCCGGTACACCCAGGAAAGTTCAGCGTGTTCAATTTCCCTTGTTGCACGCTTCCTTAACAGAGCACTCTCATTCACTTCTAGCAGCTCTTCCCTAGTTTTTCACACTCATTCCATCAATTCTTAGGATCATCCTTAACGCAGTCCTCGTGCCCTTTCATCGGTCTTCAGACTGCAGCTCACCATGAAAAAACCGTTTTGGGATCGTTTATCACTCATGCGGATAACATGCCCTGCCCAGTGAAGTTGTTTCAATGTGACTCTGACAACTATCTCCCAAATGTACATCAGTTTGGTTCAAGGTCTGCCATCTGATATTGAATATACATCTCAAGCATTTTTGGTTAAGTATCTGAAACGACTCTAGATACCGACTTTGTGTTGTCAATGTCTCTGATGAATACCAAAGGATCGATAGAACACGTCCTATAAACTGACTTTATCTATAATACTTATTCAACGATCCGGCCATTGTTTTTATTTTATTTTTTATCGGAAACTATTTCATCTATTTCGATTCTTGAGTGGATTTCAGCATCTAAATTTCCATCCATTGATAAGGTGCTCCCAGAGTTTTAGAACAGGTCCGCAACTTCTAATCTGGTTTCTCTCTCAAAGATATTCGGCTCAATGTAGGGTTCAACTGATGCTGAGGTGGATATCAGCTTTGTCTTCTCCGAACTTAATTCGAGTCCAAATGCCACACAAGCACTGAAAATCGATACATGACCCAATAGATACTTAATTTTTCTCTTAAGTTATGCCATGAACAAGATCCTCAAACTTATGGTGTACAGTTCTGCAAATATCCGGCACTGATAGTTTAGTTACGTCAATGCACTTAAGAGTTTTCACGCCATTTTCGTGAAATTTTTCCCGAATGCAAAGCTTACATTTAGTGTATACCAATTTATGGCAGTGTCACATCCTGCACGCTATTGCAAGATATTACAGATAGCTAAGCCAAGTTCTGAGTATGGTTGAAGTAAGAGTAACCAAATGCCATTTTAGTTTCCAGCGTCAGAGCACATCATCATCATCATATGTCTTTTATCGTCTGTTGTTGGATATAAACCTTCCCCAGGATTCACCACATCTCTCTATCATAAACATTGCGAAGTCAGTACTTTTTGAATTTGTCTAGTTTGTCTTTTCATCTTGTATTCTGCCGGCCTCGATTTCGCATTTGATCTCTGGGGATCCATGTTGTGAGTCGTGATGTCCATCGGTTGTCTTCCATTCTTGCAACATGACAGGCCAATTGCCATTTGAATTTCTAGTAGATTCTCTGATGTCTCGGACTCCCGTTTCCTTCCGGATATATTGTACTGTTTTGTGATTTTTCCATGTGAGGTTTGAGCATGATTCCCCTATGTGCACGTTGCATACTCTTCGGTTGGCAGACGTGTCTCTTGGTCTGATTCCATGTTTCAGCTCCGTAGGTGACTATCTGGAGGATGCATAGGTTGTATACCCCCCTTTTTATCAATAGCATCTTCATTTTGAAGGTTGACCTTGCTCTGCCGAAAGCTTGCCATCCTAAAATGATTATTAGCTTGATTTCTTCTCCTTTTGAGGATTTAGTGAAGATTCGTTGTCCTAGGTACATGCAATGGTCTACTTTTTCCAGTTTTCTAACTCCGATTTCGATAGTTAACTCATGATGTTTCCCAAATCGTCCATTGAAGTCACCAACAACTATCGTTTTTTTATGATCTGGAACTGATTAGATGGCAACACGAAGTGAGTCATTGAACGACAAGATTGAATCTTCACTTGCCTGGAGAGTTGAACCATAAACCGAGGAAAACAGATACATGTCGTCCATAACATAGAGAGAATGTTAGCGTCACTATGTATTCAATAAAGATAGGTGGTCACTCTAAATGTCTAAACAAATTAATGGCAAAACCAACACCCCCTTCCCTCTACTGTCCTTTTGGTTTTTGACCCAAAACAATGTGAAACCGAGGATACATCATTTATTTGATCCTCATCTGTAAGGTGCCTTTCAATGATTCTGTGTCTATGCTAAGTCACCACAAATCTCTACTTACGATGACTGTTCTGCTTTCCGATCTATCTGATGAATCACGATCCAAAAGAGTTTTAACATTCCAGCCACTGACGTTAAGCGATATTTGCTCTTTTACCTCTATGGTAGTATTGTAGCTCTCTCCATTTCAGCATTTCATGAACAGCCATAAACTGCAGTAAACTAACTAGCCAAAACCAGACAATTAACATTTAGTGCACCTTTTCCAACACCTTTCCAGAAACCTGAATGGGCAGTGCTGTCCCAAACAGGACTGATCAGATACAAGAGTTCCTCCAAAAGAGTAATGCCACCTGCTTGTAGATTTATGGCTGTTCCAACCACAGGTTTAATATCAGGGAACCTTCTACGAGACTTTCCCCACTACAGGGTATCCACAAGTCAGCAGGCGTTTTATTTTAGAGTTATTTTTGCCATATGGTCTAGGTGCGCGCCCAGGTACCAAACAGTTTCCATGTCCCGGCTCGCTTTGGAATGCTACATATAAACATGTAATTCGGATTTAATAAAAATCACCCAATTTATGTTTCAATTAATCCCATTTTGAAAGAACTTTATTGCTTGAAATATAATGAGAATTGCATTGACTAATAGCCTGTGTCCGTTACTTGGGGGATAGTTCCATTTATAAAGATAGTATTAGGTCAATTTCTATAAGTGATTCAATTTACAAGCTTTTACGTGTAAGCTGAATGTTAATGACCAAAAAAGAGAAGAATTCACAATGTATAATCATATTCGCACTAGCCACACTGAAGAGTCATAATACAACGAAACAGCTGTTTGTAGATGACTCAATTATCAATTATTATATATACGTGTGTGTGTGTATTTTTCTGTCTGTGACACAACCTTACATGTAAGAAGCTTAAGTTTTTCATACTATTACACCTTTTCACGACGGAAGTCATAGGGCATCGGGAGTTGCTGGAGGTTTCACTGGATAATTTGATTTGATATGAAACTATAGATTTAAACTGGATCCCCACTTTTCCATTTCAGAAATTTTCACCCCGAGGGCCTCACTCACAAACCGATTCGCTTTAGGTCCAGGCATACGTATATCCGACTGTGCACTGCCAGGCCATGATAAAACTATTCACGTAAGTGAATGATATTTTCCATTTTAAACAAATACCCTTTTAATGATATTTTGCTTATACGCATAATTTTTTTTCCTCCTGAAAAACTGTTTTGTCGGTATTATTTCGGCACAGAATTTACTTGAATATGTTTTACATTTTGAATTATCCATAAAAGTTATTGTTTACTTTCCAATTCATTCACCTAAAGTAAAGAAAAAATCTTTCTAGAGAAAGGAAAAATATTTTCTGTTTCTGTTTCATTGGTGTACACCGATTGTTAGATCACCGACTAAAAGGCATTGTTTCGAGGTCAATGTATAGTAGTAGCAATAGTTTGATGGGGGCTTCATTTTTCGCCAACCTGTATAGGATGCTAAATTAAAGTTCTATAGAAAGACACGCAAAATATTTCTTGAATTCTGTCTGATGTTTTGCGAGCTAATTAATTGAAGTATTTATCTGACTAATTGCATTTGTTTAAAGAATGTAAAAACGGGATATTCCTGCTAGTACATATATTTGTTACACACGATGAGTATGATAGAACATACATTCGTAATTTAGCCGCATGCCATTCGGCACTCAGAAAATAGATCGATCCAATGTCATCCAATGTTAACGCATATATTCAGTCAGCCGCCAGGGAAATTCCACCAATAACAGTCTCAGTTTCCTAACCTTCACGTTCTGATGACCAATGACCAAAAACAACCGAGAAGTCAGAGACCCTAGACAGCTTTCTCCAGAAATAGGTAAACTTATTTCACCACTTCAAGCCAAATGTCCTAACCTGTTTAAAGAGCCTGGGAAAACAGAGACACTATAAAAGCATTAAACAGGTTGCAATTCTTTCGATGCCTGAAACAAACTTTAAAATTATCAGCCTTGTGGTTTCCATGCATCAATTACATTACTATACCAATGGTCAAAACCATTGGATGGACTCTAAACTGATTGATAAGATCCTTGTTAATGGAAAAGCGATGAATAATATGAAAAAAACTAAATTCTGGTTAACCAGAAAGAATTCCTTGCAAGCTAAGATTTCCCAAAACATGATTTCAATTCATCAAATTTGGTCATAGCATAAAATAGTTCTTGATGAGCAATGTCTATTCCAAAATGGATCAAAAGAGCGAAAAACCGAAACTTTTTTAGTTCCTTGTGCTTGGGAGAAAAACTGGGTTCCTTTAATTTTTTCTTCTCTTTTCATTCATTTTGAAAGTATTGTTAAGCCATCGACTGGATCCTTACAAATCTCAAGATTGACCCCACAGCTAATCTTTCGTGTGTTATAGGTGTCTCTCAAACCTTCACTTACGTAGGCAAACGAACAGATTCCGTGTATTTTGCAAATGGGATTATATCTAGGATTATCTACATTTTTAGGCAATCTATGAAGAAAAATATCTAGATACTAATATATCGAAATGGCCCTTTTCTAATGCCAAGTATCCGATAGAATCTACCATGGTTTCCCTATTTTGCAAACCAACCCTCTGATGGCGTCTATCTAGATGAAGAACCCTTTTCCTCTGTTGAAGAGTGCTACCCGTACTGCAGTAGATACCAATTACTTTTCATGTCATATTCATCAAAAAAAAGCCTAGAATGTAAAATGGTTGGGAGAAGAATAGATCTACGATCTTTTCGCTTCACTTTCGCGATATTTTTTTTGCATTTTGGAAGCAATTATTTTCTGATGCCAACCCGCTGACAGCGTCCGTGTAGATTCTCATTTTCAAACACGAACTCTCCGAAGGCGTCGAGCGAAATTGTTATTTTATTACACTCCCCTGATGGTGTCAAAAGGGATTGCTATTTTGAAGGAAACTCTCCGATGGCGTCCGTCAGCATTGTTATATTGTTACGGTAATCTTTCGATGGCGTCTATCTATATTGTCATTTTCCTACGCCAACCTTGAGATGGTGTGTAGGTGTTAGGTAAATCCTAAATTGTGTCAATAGATTGTTATTTTCTCCACCCCCTTATTGTCTATACAGTTTGTTATTTTTCTATCAAATCTATCAAGGTTGTTATTTTCTTTGGCCAACCTCCCAATAGCGTCTATAAAAATTATGATTTGTTCACTCATACCTACCAAGAACGTGTATTGTTATTTAATGATTAAAACCTTTTACCTTTTTATGACTAAACATATTTTTCCACATATTTCAAATGTAGCCAGAAAGTTGTTTTACAGTGGTTCCAGGACATTCATCCTGACAGTGTAGAGGCAGGAGTCGGTACGCCCTGATACCCAAAGCAAAACCTGATCGAGATTCGGTTATTTTAATTTTAACCAATTGTTTTTGGTATCTGCTTGACTATCGGAGTTCTTTCAAAAACACAGCTTGGCAACCATTATGCAAATACAAAGAAAGTGCAAACGCTAAGACATGGAGGGTTATCTCCCTTAAACCAGACATTTCAGACGCATTGGTTTTGCCTCCCGCCTGTTTTCCAAACATTGTTGTTGTTGTTGTTTTCATCTTTATCGTATTCTCAGTTATTTCCTAGGAAAAAGCATCACCAAAATTAAAAACATAAACCTTGAAATGTGTATAGTTTCTAATTATGAAGATTTGCCATTTTCTGTCTCTAACACGGTCTTTCTCTTTCTGCACTATTTGGATGATTGACTTCATTCATTCAATTCAATACCACTCATTTCTTATTTGACCTCTCTTAATGGTATTCATTGACAATTTTTCTTTTACCTAAATGACTATTTATTCATTTACTGTATAATCATTGCACACGTTTGTGAATCTTCTGGCTATGCGTCATGATTTCTTTTATCGTCTGTATGTGATGTTGACACATTTTGAATGTTTCTGTTCCATATGAATCTAAATATATAGAACATTCGTGACTTGTATTCATTACTGCTCTGTATAGACCAACCATACTTAACAATAGAAAATTATTGGGGTCAATTAGGTCAGTCGAAACACAATCGGGTTGGTCCTGATTAGGTAAGTTCGGTTAGTTAGGTCTCGTTAGTTGGGTCAGGGTTATGTTCTCACTTTTAGACCTTTATATGTCGACAGTTGCTTTTATTGTATCATAATTTTATGTTACTTTGACTTTCTTGGTTAGTTTTTTTTATATCAATGAATGGTATGTCTCATTAGATTATTATCGGGAAATTGTTATCGATAAGGTTTTATCGCTGAATCGTTGTAAATAAATCTGCCAAATTACGAATAAAAGATCTACTCAGAAAAGACCATGAACTTTTGAATCAACCGAATATATTCAAGAGGTATGTCTGAGAACTACTGATACATTAATGACAAAATAACCTACCAAGGGTAATGATGCCTTATTCCTTTCAAAGTTCTCCCTTTGGAACCTTATACACTAATCCCAATGTTCTCTACACTTTCGAAAACAGTCTGTAAAGTCTCCTTTTGTGGTAGAAACCCACCCTCCCGTCCTGTAGAAATCACAAGGAGTCGAATCTTGACTGTGAGGTGATCTGATATTTTGCTGAAAACAAACATACACGTTACGTGTAGAACAAGTAGTCTTGGTCCTTGTGAATGAGATGGTCACACAGTACACGAGCTCAGTTAATAGGGTGTCACTGCCGACAGAGAAACCCAACAGGATAATATATGTTCATGCATGTGCAGTAACGTCTCCTTTGATTAATCACTGATTAGTTACATCAAGATAGCGTAATCCGTTCCGGAGATATCTAAAATGGCTGGATACTTTCCTAAGAAATCCGTATATATATATGTATATATATATATATATATATATATATATATATATATATATATATATATATATACATATATATATATATATATATATATATATATATATATATATATATATATATATATATATATATATAATGCATGTGTTATTCCATGTCGAATGAAGACAGAAATCTCTGTGATAACTAGAGCCGAACAACGCAAGTACGTGGCTTTTCTTCTCTCACTAATAAAAAAAATGGAAGAAGCGGCTTTGGAGGCCAAGTGAAAGTTGATTGCTTGCTCTCATCCTTGAGCAGACAAGTTTAGGAGTGGCTGTCTTGGAAGTAACGATGGAAAGTGAGTTTTCTTTCTCCAACCTGCCAACAAGGAGAGACTCTTTTGTTTGAAGACGAAAAACGAACTTTGTCTTCTTTCCTCGAGAGATGCTACAGTTTTGTATTTATATTTTATTTCATATGTATATAAATCCTGACGTTTTTACTCTGATACTATTTGATTTCCTTTGATCATAACATGCACACGTGCACACACACACACACACACACATATAGTCGTCATAAAAATTCTCCTCACTTTCTAGCATATCTAGTGTTTGTTACTGACGCAATCAGAGTAAGAAAAACGTGATGAATCAAAACACATTCCCCTACAACCTACAGTATGTAGTTTCCGGTGTATGAATGTATCGTTGTAAATGTATTGATCAAAAGATATCAAACTGATTTCATCATCCATTATATCCACCGCTGGACAAAGCCTTTTTCCATCTCTTTCCATACCGAGCGTGATTGCGCTAATATGTGCCCTGTCTTGCCCGCAAATGGCTCGTCTTGTGTCTCTACTTTTTCTACTGCATTTACAGTTCCTCCAATCGATTAGCCTTTTGCACGACCTGTTGGCCTTTTTTCATCTTGTGTGTCCTGTCCATCTTCATTTTATTACCTTGTATGATATTCTCCACCTTGGTTCTCTCTCAGATCTATGTTAATCTTTTCTTGTTGCTAAGAATTATTCCTAACATTGTTATTTCCATTGCCCTCAGTGATATTCTGAAACAAGTAGGCAATTTGCTTTTCAGTATGTCTCTATTCATACCAAGTACTTTCTAGCCAATTATCATGCACCATCTTATCTCATTCCTATGGTCCTCCTCTTGCTTTATCGCCTGGCCTGGATAGAATTTATTCCTCAACTTTTTCAAAGGGTTCGACATGTATTTTTTTCATTCGTCCCTTTCCTGATCTTCTCATCGAACATTTTTCCCATTGTTTTGTTCATCCAAGACCTATTTTTATTTCTATTCAGATCACTCAACATGTTTAGTAAATATTCCACGGTTTCTGCTATCAATGCATTATAATCACAGTACCTTAAATTGTTCAAAATTTCTCCATTTACGTTACTCCCATCTTTTCCCGAACCACTTTCCAAAAGGAGCTTTCAAGGCTTGCTGTAGAGAGTTTTGGTGATACCATATCCCCTTGTCTTACCCCCTATTCAATCTCATTTATACCTTGTTCCCACATTATATTAAAGGCAGACATGTCATCTATCGAACCAAATGCTTTTGATGGCCAGCGTAAGAAAAATAAACGAATAATATCCTATATTCCTCAAGAATAAAAGAACAACAAACCGACACCTCGTTAGAAAACTGTGATGTCCCAGATGTAACAATAGACAAAATAGTTTTTACACTACAAAATATGAAAAGTGGAAAAAACCCAGACGAAAATAAGATAATGATAGATTTTTAGAAAATGCAGGAGAGGTATTTTACGATAGACTAGCACTATATTCATAATGCTTATGAGGAGAGAAAATGCACCAAAACTTCCATATGGGAATATTGATTCTACTACACAAGAAAGTAGACGATGAGGACCTCGGCAATAACCACACTGTTACTTTACTATCAAGATTTACAAATTATTATCAAAATATTTATAACTAGATTAAGAAATACTTGAAAAACAACTATGGGAAGTGACGGTCTTTAGAATTTTCAACTCGACAATAGATCACCTAAACACAATAGAGGAGGCATTTGAGAACAATATGAATCATGAACATTGAAAAGGAATGAGATTATGTTGAAAAATATATGTCGTGTAGAATAAATGTGTTTTTGGTAATTAAACTACAGATTCAATGATTTAACTACAGATATGCTTATGCCTGTGTATGCTTGCTTGCCAAAATGCGAAAATGTGTATATGTGTTTTTGAATGAAATAAAGCACAACATACTTGATGTCTGGTGACTTCAGTTCAGCTGATTAAATCTCTTCAATATAATTCAAGATTTTGATCATGGTGACAATGGTGATTATCACAAAAAATGGACATTTCTCGCGTTATGCCCCTTGTATCTGTTTAAAAGTTGCGTCTTACCTATTTTTCCAAATAATTTTAGGAGCAAAATACAACGTATTAGGCGTGCCTAAATATAGCACCTCTCTTACAAATGGTAATAGTTTGCCCGTGATAATAGGCTTCATGATATATTGTACGTTTAGGTTTTTTAACGTTGGTTTATCATTTTATTGAATACAAAGAGAATTTGCCACCACAGTCAATTATTGAACAACTGTAGCATGAAAATTTGAAGTCAGCGTAAAAAATCCCATCGAAGAATAAATATGGTAAAAATGATTTTGTCCCCTGGAAATATTGAAACTAGAGTAAAAATGTTTTTGTCATGAATGTCATTGATAAACAAACAGAATAGAGCCCCAAAACGTACAAAGAAATGGTTCTTTTCCAGAGAAAATTGTGTGGAAGGCGTCTAGTGGAATAGTGATGTCAATTTACAAGTCTGCAGCAGGTATTGGCAAAAACGGTAGAAGACAAATGCAAACATAAACAAATACAGAGACGTATGGAAGTATAAAAACTTTTACAATCCACCATCTTTGCAATATATATATATATATATATATATATATATATATATATATATATATATATATATATATGTGTGTGTAATGCCCACGATTAGAGATGTAAAAATTTGTCAAATTACCGTCTATATTAGAGAGAGAGAGAGAGAGAAAGAGAGAGAGAGAGAGAGAGCGAGAGAGAGCGTGTGTGTTCACGTTGTTTGGAGACAGAGAGAGAGAGAGAGAAAGAGAGAGAGGGGGGAAACCTGTGCGAGGAAAATAGTCGGGAAGATTGAAAATGAGTTAAAAGACATGACTGATTAGATATGAGAAAACAGGCTGTCATGATATATATATATATATATATATATATATATATATATATATATATATATATGTTAGTTATCATAAAGAATATCCACAGAAGATACACCAGATAGATGCAATAGTGGTGGCATTTAAGAAGTGAATATTTCAGAAAATTCTTTATTTATGAGATTAACTTTTTTTTTTCGATAAGTTGTTCTTGTACATGTTGATCAAAATATGGTTTACTGTTTCTTGTGATAATCCTTTCCAGTATAAAAAGGATCTTGATGCAATAAATTTATCACAAATACCAGGCTGGTGATGTACTTGGAATTCATGACTGTGACTTCTGTTTATTGTTTCTTTGTGTTTTTGTAGCATTTCCTCTGTTTGTCTATCTTGTAATGAACATCAATGTCCATTTCTACCATGTTCAGGGTTATTTTGTTTATACGTGTCAGGTCACTTCTTGACCTCCTGTGTTGTGGAGAGGGAAGCTTCAGAAATTGCAGTCTGAAAAATATATGTATGTTTGTATGTATGTATGTATATGTGCATGTGTTTGTACAAAGGTAGATCAATAAGTCCGTAGCTTGATGATACAAAAAGCACTTATTTTACTCCACAAATATTTGCTTTTCAACATAATTTAATTTCTTATCGATGCACTGAACCCAACGCGTCTCCATTAATTACACAAATCTGCATTATACACCATTTCAGAAGATTCACTCAGTAATTAAAGTCAGGCTGCCGGCTTAAAGAGAGACGAACAGATTTTGCCGGTACATTTAAATGGAGGAAGAGGGAGAGATCGCTGACGTATTTAAATATATAGAGAGGGAGTGTGTATGTGTGTGTGTGTGTTTGTGCATACATGTGCGCGTGTGTGCATGCATGTTTGAGTGTGTTTGTATGTGCGTGTGTGTGTGTGTGTGTGTGTGTGTGTGTGTGAGAGAGAGAGAGAGAGATCGCCGGTACACTTAAATGGAGAGAGAGTCAGGGAGGTTTTGCCAGTACTCCAAAATGGCGGAAGAGGGTGGGATCGCTAGTATATTTAAATGAATATAGAATGTGTGTAAGATAGGGAGAGGTCGCCGACATATTTAAATGGAGAGAGAAAGTGTGTGAGAGTGAAACGGAGAAGTTGCCGGCAAATTTAAATCAGATAGAGAGAGAGAGAGAGAGAGAGAGAGAGAGAGAGAGAGAGAGAGAGAGAGAGAGAGATCGCTGGCATATCTAAATGTGATTGCCCCAGCAGTTGGTTTTCCAATCAGGTTTCAAAATCTGATTTTGAAAAACAAACACGTTTCCTTCGTATCGATTGTCAGTTCATCAGTATTACCGAATATTCAGTGCGTACAGAGATCCATATCTATAATATTCTGCTAATTGTCACTTCTGGTTAACTTATTTCTCCTCCTCTTCATCCCCTCTCGGGCTTATTCGTTATTTTTCAAACTATATGCACATATTTCACTAACGCTTTTACGAATACAGGTATCCTTATTTTTCCGGGAGTTCGCTCTACACCATTTTTTTCACTTTCAAGAAAAAAAGCAAAAACCAAGAATATCAGTATTGAGGGAAACCTGTATAATCTAAAATTAACCATTAACCAACCAAATATTTGGGATAACGCCAAGTTAGACATCATTGTTCAGATATTGCCACAGGAGAGCACTGCATATACACCGTGAATATCTATACATGTACATAAAATTGATTAAAAAACTCCAAAAAACTAGCAAATAACGTTACGGGGAAAATACTTTTTTTGAATGTTCAATTTTACTTTTTGTGAAAGTCGACTATAATATGAGTATAGATGACTCAAATTTGCCTACACTGTAACTAAGAAATGAGTATTAATGTTGATTAGCGTTTGTAATATATTGTTTCAGAAAATTCTCTATTTTGACAGTACTTGAAAAGAAATCAACTCTACAGCGCATCTTTGATTAACAAATGGCTTACATCACAATTCAGAATTACATATATGTAAATTAGCATGTTTAATATTGTCTTCATATTGAATTGTTGTTAAAATTCTATATTCTAGCTGTATATAAAAAGAAATAGAAAGTAAAGCGTGTATTCGAAAGCTTATTTAGAAATAAAGGCTGACGTGATGAATGAGTTATTTGTTTTTACACCTGATAATTTTCACGTTGCATCTTTATCAATATTAATAAGTTTTTGTCGGTCAGTTTTGAAGGATTCGGTTGAATCACAGGAGAGTTTTTGGACCTTTGTATGAAAACCTCTCAGATCACAAAAGAGTCAAAAGGTGAAGAGAGCAAAGCCAAGGGACCAATGTTCCTGCGTGTAACCTCTCCATGATTCCATAGATGCATCGCCTCTCTATCCAATAAAGTTCCCTCGGCCTTATGCAAATTGAATTCACTTTAGCTATTGTCTGAGATGATGTATTTGTCTATTGTCGACTAAATCTGTCATTCCGGCCATCTCAAGTGACGTGTCTTGTACAGGTAGCGTGTTTACTCGTTGCCTCTTGTTAGACAGCTGCCAAAACCATTAGAAATAAGATGAGAGCCGTGAAGACTCCTAATAGATTGTTCTCGGTGCTGGGACCAATATTCTAAACCCGTATATGCAGACGTGTGAATTGAGGTTCAAAAAAAATATGGGTTGTCAACTACATAGATAATAACAATGTTAGTTTGAAATCCGTGCATGACAGGAAGGGCCAAGTGTAACTGTTAGCTCGAAGCATAAACAGAACTTCACGCCCTAGACACAAAATATGTACGAATAAGTCATGAAAAGTGTCTTTCGCAGATGACGTTCTTAAAGTAGTTTGTGTAGAAGTACCTATCACAGTTTAGCCTGCCCTATCATATATAATATCACAATAACGATGGTTCTTTTGCTATTTTTACACTTGGTATCATTAAATTGATATAAAGGTTTCCAGCAAAACTTTTATTCATATAAATATTTTCCCAGGATTTCTTATCCCACTTTTTAGATAAACTGTGTATTTTATCATAAACGAATTCTTGGTTACCCTTTATATAGGAATTTCATGATATCTTTGAACTGTTTACTAAACAAGGAGTGTTACATAAAGAAAAATAATTCATATTTTGAAAGTGACTAGTCTGGATAATATACTTGATGTAGCAGAACTTCTCATCCTAACACCTTGATTGTTTGCTGCATTGCATCAGCAAACAAGATGACCGGTTGTACCATGCAGGGAATTTTCAGATATTTGATGTCCTTATGTGTCATTCAAACGAGCAAATTGTTTACTATAGCATTTTACAGGAACGGTTTTGTCCTTGTTGCAGTAATTCATGATAAACGATGGAGAGAAAGATTTTTTTTTCTGAATAAATTTCATTTTGGTTGAGACGTTAAAGGCTGTCGTGGATCTAGCCAAGATTTCCTTAGTTTTGGCTTCTCTTGATAAATCAATTTTTATCTCTTCCCAAAATGGTATTTTTGTGTGAATCAAAAAGAGAAAGACAAGAGTTTAAAACCCGGTCGATGTTCGTTTCGATCGTAATATTTGGAAGCTATTTTCTCAGACTATGATATTTTTATCAGTCTTGAAAACGATCAACTAAGACTAAATGACTCATTTCTAATTTCCCTACAAGTTCACTTGCTGTTTGTTCTCCACCTTCCTCCATACTTTCCTTCAATCTATTGGTTTTCGAATACAGGGAAAGCCTTAGTCCATGAGCTCAACAGCACCTATAACGAAACCATTCCAGTCCCCGTATTATCATCATCAGAGATCGTTTACAAGCACCCAATATGGACTACATCAACCTGATTATCTTTGTTCCGATACATGATTAACCAGCACCAATTATGTTGGCTCTGTTGACAGATGTGATGATTGCAGAGATGCCTGAATAGAGACAGATACTTTGTTAGATTACTTGAACATCATCACCCCTGGTTTGGAGGGGGTCTAAAATATTTTTGAGGGTGATGCTGTTAAAGTGATCCTTTACACGATGGAAGATGCTGAAGTGAAACATTCGAGGCATCCGACTTCAATAGAAAGCCATCAATCATTTGGTGATTTTTTTTAATGAATAAGCTGGATTGAATACACAGACCATCGAGTCATATTGGAACAAACAAAAGTCCAGAATAAAAGGAGATGTGTGGCTGTAAGCTCAACTTATCAAGGAAATACCTTGAAGAATTTATGTGGAATGACACATTTGGTGGTTTGGTGATAATGCACTTGAAATTAATGCATTTATATTAGTGAATAATATCTCCTTTAAATTCATCAATAAAGTGAGACATTTAGAAATTGATGCATAGCCACGTGCGAATAATAGTTTCTCTAACTTTGTTAATGAAATGAATTGATTCCTATGTCTCTCGTAGTTTTCCCAAAACACGATGGTCTACAATTAAACGTCCTTCCGTTAGACTACTCAAGTGATAGGATGTTCAATTGACAAAACCCTGGAGAGGTAGATGTCCAAATGGCCACTTTAAAGGGAGGGACATGTTATAGTGATCTGATGGGTTTGTCAGTTTACTGTGAAGCCAAAAATAAAGTATGGACAAACACACAAGATCGGTTGATAAGTTTTGCCAAGTTTAAAATAGTAACAGTGGGGTTCACAGTAATGATAAGGAAGCTTGCTTACCTCCACCATCCAACAAATCACCTTAAGAGATCGACCTATATACGGGATTACACGGTGTCAAGTTTTATCAGTTCAGAGTTGGGCGATCAGCCAGAGTTTGTTCTCACCTCGCTGATTCCATTCACCCTGCCGTTAACCATTAGACTAACCGCACGTCTAAATGTCACAATTACTGTATTAACGATCATAGTTGTTTACTAAGCTTAGCTTAATTTGGTACAGAGTGCATCAGTCTTGAACTCATCACACTAGTCTTCATTTATCTATTTATCTATTTTTCTGCCTATTTCTATCTATCCATGTCGACGTGAGTGCGCGTGTGTGTTCATACACAATTTCTAAAATGGTAGATGGTAATTCACCTTGACAGCGTATTCATTAGAATGAAAAAATATATTTCTAAAAAGAAAGAGACAATGACAAATTATATCAACACACACACACACACACACACACACACACACACACACATATATATATATATATATATATATATATATATATATATATATATATGGAGAGAGAAAATGAAGGGGTGAAGAAGAGAAAGGTTGGCACTCATTTTCCAGACTCTCAGATTTCTGACTCTCGGATTTTCCGGCATTCTGATTGGCCGACTTATCACCTTCCTAACTCTTCATATCCCCCACTCTTCCTTTTTCCTGAAAAACTACTGTAGACAATTTGGGAAACACAACAGGCATTTCTTCCATACTCCATTCTATACGAAAATACTGGTTGATTTTTACCCTAAAATAATTCAGTGGGTGTATGTTCACAATTTGTGAAAAAAAAGAGTCTAGTGCAAAATTTGTGTTGCACCATTTACCGACGAAAAGATTTGGCATTTATGTTATATACTATGCATATAGATTATTGTATGACAAATCAATTTTAAATAAATCTAGTATATTCAAGGAATAAATAACGGAATTTCTTAGAATTTTATAAGAAATGACCAGTTTTATTAAATCTATAGTCGCCACCGGATGAAGAAATGTACACTTACTATGATATGGGTTATTGCAGAGATGAATAAATAGCTGAACTTCATAAAATGATAAATTTATCGAGATCAATATATAATTCAGTAGGGGTAGGGGAATAAACAAAATTTCCCAGCGTGAAATCGGCATCAAAGTTCAGAAAAATAATCAGAATTTTCAAAATTCTACTTCCGATTTAAAAAAAAATTCCCAGGTATAAATCAGCCCGAACTTCCCTCCAAAAAAAACAAAACATTTTGATTGATTTTAATGTTGATTCTAACCCCTAGAAGGACATTGTTCCCTATATTCAGCGAAAGATCAATAATGATGCTACCTATCTAAAATCAGTATATATATATATATATATATATATATATATATATATATATATATATATATATATATATATATATAGCTCTGTCAAGACAAAAAATAGAAAAAAAGCAAGTATTTCTATGCTTTCAACTCATGATATCTCCCTTTCATCAGAAAATCTGTCAGTTTGAAAAGAAAATTTCAAAGAAAAAGAAGTAGATGTTTCTTGATATTCCTCACTGTATCTCACATTTTCCCAGAAAAAATGCCAGTTATGACATAGTTCTTCCATGTTTCACATCATAGGAAAAATAAATGAAAAAAAGTTATTCTTACCTTTATAAACAAGGTTTCAAAAAATTGATCGTGCTTTCATCTAAGTTGGAATTGGTGAAAAAATAATAAAACGACATCTGAGAATTCATCAAGAAATACAGAAGTAAATACACGAATCGTATTGTTACTGCTTCACTTCATAAATTTTCGCGATTCGAAATAAACTCCGTCCAATGAAAAACGATGTTAAGTATTTAAGTCATAGAATTACCTACTTATGTTAATCCGTTCTTTCTTCACTAATCTCATACACAATATATATCGTGAATACTGAATTATGTTGTAAATAAATAGTACATTTACAAACTTTACTATAGAAGCTATTTTTCGTAAATAGTGAACATCTCCGAATTGCACGAAGAGAAAAGTGAACTAGATGTTTCTGATGCTCCTCATTCTATTCCATATGTTTTCCAGCAGAAAATGTCAGTAAGGTCATAGAATTTATTCTGAGTATATTTATTTTCTTCAAATTCTACTGCTACGGTTGTTTAATAATTGACTTCGATGGCGACAATTATTGGTGCACTCAGAGCAGTCTCCCAGAGCCACGCAAAGAGATTGGAAGGATTGGAAATCTGTGAGGGAATGTAATCATTCAGACGAAGGCATTACTAAAAGTCAGCTTGAAGACACTGTCGAGACTTGCTCTTACTCAATCACTGGAGAAAACACCTGTTACTACTGATGTGAATGCTCAATATACACGTGTAACAAAAAAACTGTCGCTTGAGACCCTTGCTAAGATGTACAATAGACGGCATATCTGTTGAAGAATCGAACCCATCCAGACGACAGCATTCAAAAAATCAGCTTGAATACTGAGAAAAGTGCTGGGGTGTTAGGAAGACTTGCTTTCACTAGAATATATTTATAGTGAAAGCTGGCAGGTACTATAGGTATGAAAGCAAATTTCCTACTACTTCTTCAATGACATTGACGATAATGATCGTTATTATTATTATTATTATTGTTATTATTATTATTATTAATATTATTATTGATATTATTATTATTATTATGAGAAAAAATAGAGAAGAAGAAGAAGAAGAAGAAGAAGAAGAAAAAGAAGAAGAAGAAGAAGAAGAAGAAGAAGAAGAAGAAGAAGAAGAAGAAGAAGAAGAAGAAGAAGACCCTTTTAAAAAGTTGTAGAGAAAATTAAATGTGTCTGATGACCCCGCAGTGAAAATAAAGAAAAAAAAAGATGAGAGACTGGGAAAATGTCACAAACATGCCGGAAAGAAATATGTTAATTTATGGTGGTAATTATGCCCTTGATTATTGGAGAAAGATGGAGATTTGTGAATGAATCAGAACTATCTGGATAACAATATCACTTAAATCACCAAGGATACCAAAGACAATGATAAAGTAATGTGGGGATTTTCTCAAGGGTTTTAGAGTGCAATACAGCACAATATATCGGGGAGTTCGAGACATCATGGATTATATTAAAAAACTCAAATTGCAATGGACTAATCATGTTGGAAAATGGCAGACAGCCGATGGACATCACAACTTACAACATAGATTCCCAAAGATCACATGCGCAACTGAGTCCAACAGAACAAGATGGAGAATCAAACTAGACACATTCAGAAGGTATTGGCTCTGCGACACCCGTAATAGAGAAGTGTGGCGAATCCTGGGGAGGGTCTATGTCCATCGACTGACGATAAAGGACAGATGATGATGAATCATAAGCAGCTTTAGCAAGTCTGTTTCCTGTGCTGGTGATAGGTACGTCATTCCACAAACAGCCTGCCTATCTATCTGAATATATTCATAACTCACCAATTATGTCAATCTTTTTTACCCACCTTGGCATATTTATCCATCTTTCTCATTCTGTTTGTGTCTATCTTTCTATTCATATCTATCTTTGTTCATATCTATCAATCAGGTTACCTTCATATCTATCTCAGTCTGTTCATATCATATCCATCTAATTATGTTCATATCTATCTATCTATCTATATCTATCTATCTATCTATCTATCTCTCTCTTTATATATATATATATATATATATATATATATATATATATATATATATATATATATATATATATATCTGCTTTTCACTTCGCTGTCTTGCCTTAAGCCACACTTATTTTTACCAGATCAGGTGTAAAGAATACGGTGTAAGTGGATTGATACTTTATTTGATGTCAGAATGATGTCAGCCTCGCGCATGTCAAACTACCTTATGACGTCACTTGCATATACCTGTCAAAAAAATGATGGGATCATTTGTACAGATCGGCACTAAAGTGCCCAAAGCCAGTACATTGGATACTTTATTGTAATAATGCAAATATACTAATTCTACGTTTTTTTTAAAGTTCCGACTAAACTCATGCTATTTAATGTGTGATCAGATATAAAGTGTCAGGAGTTTCTCTCACGTATTCTTTATTACTACAGGAATGTATATTAACCATTGAGATATAAAACCACAAACAAACAGGGGAGAAATTTGCATATATGCTTATTATAAAATTAGAATAACTATTCTGTTAAATGTAATATGAAAACAATATGCAAAAAAAAGGAGAGATATTTGGAGAACAGCTTCGGTCTTTTATCACAGTAAAAGTTCATCTATTATAGACAAAATTGAAGCACCTACCAAGTTTTTTTTCTCCCCCAAAATATACTTTTTTTTTATTGAAATAGAATCATATATCGTATTTGAACTTAAAAAAAAATGAAAAACCAAAACTTGATAATGAATGCTTATTCGATGAAGATCTTTCAATTCTTTTGACTCGGTCATTCATACTATCAGAGAACTTCTAACTTGTTCGATTTTTGCTGATTTGTTGCAAATAATATACCCTTTCTTCTTGAAGTTCTTGAACTTATCTTGAAATTAATTGTTTCCCACAGATTCTCAGGTTTCAGACTAGAAGACAGTCCAGAACAAAATAATTTCTGAATCGCACAATCTTTGAAATTTGTTATGATTGATTCGAGATAATGTGAAGGGATATTGTTGGGGAAAAGAATTAGATACTTTTTTTTCCTAAAAGATTTTCTTTGCTGCAACTGTCAGTAAAGCTATCATTCCAGAGCATCAATGGTAAAAACACCTTCAGTGCTGAAACAATTCCACGCCACTTTTACCACCACTTTCAAACTTTTTTGTTGTTCTCAAGCAGTTTCTTCTGAATTTTTTACTTGATCTTCTGAGACATCTGCGATGCCCGTCAGGTTGCAGAAAAAAATCTCCACTTATCAGACATGACAATCTGGAAGAAAAGAGAGTCCTCGACTTTGTAGAGGTCAATAAATGTGTTTCCATCAACGATGTACTTCTTTAACAGTTGATGTTTTCTTGTGTAAAACCAACTGAAAATGCTAAATTCTTCAAGAGACCACCCAATAGAATATCTGAAATTACCTTTACGTTATTTCCATGGGTATAATTGTTATCAGTTGCTTTTGTTTTTTGTCTCCTTTTTTTCATCAATATTATTTGTAGTAGTTCTTCATCTTCTTCTCCTCCTCCACCTTTTCAGTATTATTGTTATGGGGTATTTTTCTTCTGCTTTCCATCATCATCATCATCATTATTATTATTATTATTATTATTATTATTATTATTATTATTATTATTATTATTATTATTATTATTATTATTATTATTATTATTATTATTATTATTATTATTATTATCATTCCTCTTTTTATAATAATACTCAAATCCCTATACTCAGCCGAGCTGGGAGCTATCGTTGGAGATCTGATAAAACATGTCTGCTCATATCTCCGGAATTCTTCACAATATTCTCACCAACTGAAGCAACGTTCTTTTTAACTGGGTTTTCCATTCTTTCTTGCATCTGCAACTTCTTCGCCAGCGTCTCCGAGAAAGTTCTCAATATTCCAGTGATCACAGACATGGGCGCCGTTCTTATATCCCTGAATTTTCACCTCACTTGAGAAAGGCCTTGATATTTATCAAATGTCTCACCCTTTTCAGCTTCCCTCTGTCGATTGCTATCATTTCCCCTTTCTTTATAGGCAACAATCATGTCAAATCTCTGTAATAATATGAGGGCTGGCCGGGATTGTTTTATAGAATATATCTTTCTTATTCTGAAATATTTTATTTCATTTTCCCAAAACACTTTTGTTAAAGGTACTTTTTCCGTGGGTATACGGGAATAATACGTAGATATTTGGTCAAAGATAAGATGATTTACAGAGTAACCCTTTTCAGTTGCTGAAAGGATGAGAGAAACATCTCAAGTAGTTTTATTGACAAAGTAAAGCGTGGTTGCTTGGAACCTCTGCATATAGATAGCCAATCATAGCCACTTGATTGAAAATACATTAGGAGTCAAAAATGTGATAAAAAAGGACAGTGTATAAGGATTCTAACGGTGGAAGTAAGAGAGATAGATTGTAAGTTTAGCTGTGTGAGAAACGAAAGAAAGCCGTAGGAAAATGGAGACAAAAGGGATAGATTATCATTTAATTGTGGTAAAAGAAGTGGGTATTAATTAATTTAGCGAATGAGATAGCGATATAGAAGAATGTTCCCAGCCTATAAGTTGGGAGACCAAAGGTCTGTCACCTCAAGAGAAGACCAGAAAAGTAGAGTAATCTTGTGACTACAGTCTCTCTCTCTCTCTCTCTCTCTCTCTCTCTCTCTCTCTCTCTCTCTCTCCTCAGTCGAAGACCATCGATGTATTCTGAGTAGGTCGAATTAAAGGAAATAAAGGTCAGATTTTGAATCCCGAGATGAATCTCACATCTCTCGTTCCTTCTCTTGCTTCAGTTGTGGTGCACGTACATGCAATGAATTACATCAGAGAACACCGTCAAATCACCCCCCCCTTTTCATTACGGTACTTCTCCTGGCCTCTAAACTGCAATCTACTTATTTCTCAAATCCCTAATTCATTTATTACGATTATGATTGTTATTATTGGTTAGTATGACTGAATCAGTTCCTGGTGAATCCGTGTCCCCACTCAATCGTACCTTTAATTATCATTTCAGTTTATATTTCGCAGTTTCGATGATGATCTTCACGAAGCAACCACATGCCAACAAGAGACGCAAGTGTAACACAGAATAAACCACTTATCATGTTCATTTCGGGATAGGGTTTTTTTTTCTCTTAGATAATCGTCATTACCATTAAATAAAGTATACAAAAATTTGAACGATTCACATTATTTGTATAAATTAGAAATTCGTTGTTATAAATAACTGAGCAAAATAATATGAAATAAACAATTTTCAAATGAATTTTTAATTCATTTAAAAAAAATTGGGAACTGTCCAATTTTGATCGCAATAACTGTTTGATAAAATTATCTGTGATAACAATAAATGGCTTCCTCTGTATCAAAAAAGTCTTTAGGGATGTGAACCCTTCCTCTGAGGGTAATATTCGGTACTTCCCTCTTATATATCTGATGAAGATGAACATTGAATTCTGTCTTGATAGAGGTCAGTGTTCCAATGAAAAGTGAACCTCTTCTCATCTTTGCTTCCAACATTTACTGGATTTTGATCACAAGATACCAAGCCTCTATTATCTTTTCTGCTTCTTTTCTGAGAATATTTACACTGTATGGGATATATACAGCAATGCTTTCTTAACACTGACTACGACGTCTGGTTGGTTTCGAGAGAAATTACAATGTGTGAGATAAAAACATCGATGGAAATGCCAGCCACGGCTTTGTTATCATAGACTGCGACGTTTGGTCGGCAGCATGTTATCGCCTTGTTTATGTTGATTGCCATGTTCCACATGATTATTGCATTGTCAATGTTAGTGACCATCCAAAGCACATATTCATGCCAGTGCTTAGGAAATCCATGGCTTTGTAATCTGCAATTTGACTAGTGTTTGTCACTCTATTGTACCTACGTATGTATTCAGTTTGAGCCAACACTGGACTGCAAGTTACTGTATAGCCTGTATGTGCATCAGATGCCTGGTCCATCGCATACTAATTATCTAAATCTTGCTTTTGAATTTCTATTTGGTTCCTTTGTGGCGTATCAGTAAGCCATGTTTTTTTTCCTTTAGTCCTCAAGGCCCGAAACCGTGCATTTTTTATCAAAGAATAATCGATCTAATAAATTGATAAAATTGCCCGTGGAGACGCATCACTTTCAATTTTTTTCCTCTTTATGTTTAAACATTTCTTTTCTCAAACAGCTTTTAAAAGGAAGTTTTCGTCAGTTCTTGCAGCTGAATTTTCTTAATTTCAAACGCAATTCGATAACGTGAATACCTTGTTTTCCAGCTTCCTGATCAAGCACTGTGATAACTAACTAGCCTTTTCCCTATTTAACTATGGTGGCATGTTAAATAGTCTTTAATCCAATCAGTCTACAGTCAGCTGCGTCTCTGTAAATATACAGACGCTTTCAATCAACCTAAAAATCGTAAACTTTTCTTTTCATCAGTATTACAGAATCCGTAAAAAATGACGAGATTACGTACGGATCGGTACTTCGACTCTAAATCAGGAATTCTGTGCGCTTTGCCTTGGAAAGTGTCACTCTCCATCTCACTACCTGAGACCAGAGTGTAGTATATGTGTGCTCCGTCAAGGATCAGTGGGTTGCTTTCCAGTACTTCTGCCTAAGATTAGGGTGTAGAATATACGCACCCACTGAAAAGGTTATATATATATATATATATATATATATATATATATATATGTGTGTGTGTGTGTGTGTGTGTGTATAGTTCCATTTTTATATATGTGGATTATTATCAAAGGGATCAGGTGACAACAGGTCTCCTTAGATATGAGTTGTTTTTTTCTCAAATAACAACAATTTGCATTTTGTAATAAATTTGGTGAAAACCGATCATCTTAAAGCAAACCTATATTTATGAATATCTTCAAGCATGTGGGTTTTACAATATACTGATTATTCGTGATGATAAATATAGTCTGATAACTTCCCAAATTGATCATAATATTCTTGGTCCAGGCATTTAAGATTTTTTACAGATGCAATTTTAAAATGAATTTCTAACCCCCAAATTGTATTCACAGAAAATATACCCGTATATAAAAATTACTGTCGAAGGAAATATTCATCATCATCATCATCATCATCATCATCATCATCATCATCATCATCATCATCATCATCATCATCATCATCCAGTTAGCGCCTGTCGTTTGACAGGCCTTTTCCCCAAGATTCGCCAGATGTCTCAATATATATAGAATATACGGTGCTGTCTTATGATCTTTTCTTTGTGAGGTTTAGCATGATTCTCTCATGTGGACATTGCATACTTCTCAGTTCAAGGGATATTCATAGTAAAAAAATTGTTACCTTTAAGAGTAACAGAGTTGTGGCTAGGGCGAAAAAATATCATTTATACAAACTTAAATTCCATTCTGAAGATATTTCTGCGCTGATTATAAAGAAGAAAAACTTACCCCAAGAAGATATTTTTGTTATATCATCATCATCATCATCATCAGTATCAACCATAATGTCTATTGCTGTACAGATACCTATCCCAGCTCCTACCATGACGACCAAGACTGTGCTTCCTTCTGTGACAATTAACCGGCACAATATTCCATCTCAACTTTCCATCTTATGTCTTCTCCGACTGGTCCATATTCCATCCTTTTTTTTCTTGTTATGATGTACAGTTTTATCCGTATCCGTGTCTCACACCGATACGTCAGAGATGGAATTATACATCCATTGCACACAATACGTCGTTAGCATATCGGCATACCTTGTATACGTAGAGGCATTTAGCAATATATTCATCGTAATCTCCATTATCAACAGATTATAAGTGTTTTCACCATAGGAAAGAAAGATAGAAGAGGCGTTTATTGAAAAATGAATAAAATGTTCATTCATTTCTTTTTTCAATTTTGTAAAGCCATTAGCAGAATACGTTTTAATCTAAAATAAATTATGTTTGTTAATTATATATTCGATATGATTTATCACATTATCCGTTCTGTGCATCGCGGGAAGTACAGTTATGATTTCTGAAATGATATAGCACGATTGCAAAGCAGGTATTCTGTCTGTAAGAGTTGAAAAGTATAGGTTCTAAACGATCATTGTAAGTAAGATATAAGATTAAGTTAACAGTCGAAAGTCTTTAATAGGAAATAAAAAATGCATAGATCATAAGAACTATTTGTAAATATGTTAGTTGAGTCAGTCGTTCATAGATCCGAAGCTGATGCGTATACATATATTGAAAATTTTAAGAATATCTTCGAATGTGTCTGCATAGAATATCTCTAATTAGATATTGTTTATATTTTTTAGGAAGGTCGTTATCATTCTAAGAGTAATTCGGACAACTGAATTTATTTTTTGTTTCGCTTATGTTCTTATTCGTCTTCTTTACGTCCTTCCAGGAGGCTGGCGATCTTGGCTATCCACAGCTTCCTATTCCTTGTTACTCTCAGCTATTTCCTCTCGTCTACACCTTCCAGAATTTTTTCTCCAACCCATTTGCTCAAACTCTTCGCGTTGAATATTTGCTTCCAAACTTTACAAGTTTGCCTCCGATTTGCCGTGTAAGCATTAAATTCTTCCAGCCTTCTTTCCTCGCGATGTATCCCTAAAATTCCAACTGTCTCTTTCTTAATATTAGCAACAATTTTTCCCGTATTTTTCAATATCATCATTGGTTACATGCTCTGTCATCGATATTCGTAATATTCTTCAATAAAACCACATTTCAGTTGTTTCAGTTCTTAACATACACACACACACACACACACACACACACACACATGTACAGTGTGACATCTCTCACTTTAATATACAAATATGATACGTAAGAAAGAATACGTAATGATATCTAAATACAGATGTATTATTATATGAGATGTAGAAATAGAGAAAATATGAAATGAAAATTTAAGATGAAAAATGAATGAAAAAAACAGAAAATACGATTTAAAGAATTGGAAAATTCAATGTGGACAGAATAATGTGAGGAGAAATGATGAAATTCCGAGAACTAACTTTGAACTTGGAGAAGGTAATAATGCTGTGATAACAACATTGGCAGTTTGTCACGAAATCGTCCGGGATTCTCTTTCCATTCTTCATTTTCTTTATATCTAAAACGTTTTTTTTTATTGATAGAATCACATAATGTGTTTATTTTTACATATCATAAAATAATACACATGTATTTGTATATCATTACGTAACAATTGCAATCTATCATACATACGTATATATCCATCATATATATGCACATATATGTATGTGGGTGTTTGTGTGTATCAAGAAACGGGTGTGTATGTTCCAACAGAATGAATTGTCTATTGCCTGTTATCATACAGAAACTCATTTGAAATTATCTCCTGTTATTACATGCTTAATAAGAAAAAAACCCAAAGAAAATGGGGGAACTGCATATATATATATATATATATATATATATATATATATCCAACACTTGATACATAACTGTTGCATTGAATTGAAATAAATAGGCCGAGAATAGACGAGATAAGAATTTGAGTTGAAAGCAGTTATTTGGGCCTTTGCATTACTGGAAGCTGTTTATCACAATGATAAGAGTATTGCTACATTGAGGTAGCTACCCTTATTGATGGCTGGTTCGATTCCTGCATCAGCCCCATTCTCTTCAATTTTTCTCACTCTATTTACGTTGTGTATGGCGAGTGAAGGATGTCATACAGTTTATGTGCGTGTGCCTGTTTGTCTGCAATGCTATAGAAACCATTCAAATATTGTCACAGCCAAACCAAATGTAGCATTCTTACTCAATGGGCACAATTGAAGTGAAACATTTTCCAGAAGAAACACCAAGAGTTATATAGTGATGTAACTATAAGGCTGTATTCACCGGACATCAAGTTCAGTGTTTATTTTCTTTCTATTGACTCAATTATAATATGAGTTTTATAACTGGGCTACGTCATGGGATGCAAACTGCCTTAAGATGAACCGCATTATATTAGGGGACGCTTGTACTAATATAATATTGTATCTTTCATTTGTACAAGATACACACATACACAGATACACGCATGCAAACATACACACACACACAAACACACACGTACACACACACACACACACACACACACACACACACGCACATATATATATATATATACATATATATATGTAAGCCTTATTTGTGTTGTATTTTTCAGCTCACAGAAAAGATTATGAAAAAATGAGAGAGATTTCAGGATGAATAGGTTGCTAGTTTCTAGGGTGATGGGCTGTTAGAAGATTGGCACTGTAATAAATCTGTCATCCATGGCTTATGGTCAGTATGTAGAAAGTTCCATAGAATTAAGGAGTGGCGAGTGTGGGGCCCCCTCCCGTGTTATTGTGTCTATGGGGAACGGTAATAAATCCATACATCCATACACATAACCATGCATACTAACGATTCATCCTGAGATGACAAAAATATTTACAACCACACCAACAAACGGGAACTCACCTACGCACTTCCCATATAACAAGGTTGGTCAATATATTTATGATCCGTCACAAAACTCGTTGTATAGACCTCAGCATACAACTATTACCATCACCAACAACAACAACCATGACAACAATAGAACCACCTCCACTCGTGACCACAGTAGTGCATCATCACAACACACAAGATCATCCGAATTTAGAGAATCGAGTCATTTTTCAAACAAAGAAGACAGAAGGTAGAAAATAACCCTGAACCATCGAAGGAAAATGTCGACATTAAAATCATTGATCGATTTGCCCCAAAAGAACCCCCTCTAAAACTGAAATATATATCTTATAAAAAGGACTGGAAATAGCCCCAACACTAACCAATGAAAATACAAATCAAATCCTAAAGGATCTACTCGAATTCACCAGGAATATTAGACTTGCAGAATTTTAGGGAAAAATCAAGAAGATAATGGCTAAGTTATGAATAAGAATCCTCTTACTATCCCGAAAAATAGAAATCCCGCTTCGGGCAAATTTGTCAAGTATTTGGAAAATATAGCATTCAACACCTATACAACTCAACATAACAAACTCAATGTCAGCATCAACGAAAGAGAGGTAATAAAATCTCTCTCTACGGATAACTCAATCATAATTAAAAGAGTGGATAAGGGAGGTACAGTTGTCATAATGGACAGATTGCATTTTAAATCAACAGCGGATAATATCCTAATGGACCAGAATTATTACAAAACCAACTCATCATAAACGACGTGTTTGTCTACAATGGATATATGGAGAAACACAGAGAAAATTTTTGTGGAAAATATTTATATAAAGCTAATTTTACGGTCTTCTGTAGGTCCACAAAAGCACCACCATCAAGAGAACCTATGAAAAATATACCACTTCAGATGTAGATGTATCCAAAGTGGAGGATTTTAAGTTACGACCAATGATATTAGCTTCATCATGTCTAACCGACGGACTAATTGACCAACTAGATATCTTATTGAAACCATAAACCAAACAACTACCCAGCTTCCCTGAAGACACTACAGATCTTTTCTGCAAAATACCCAAAACGACAAACAATCATATTCGTTTGGTTTCTTCTGATGTCAAATCTCTGTATTGAAATATGATCCACGAACTACTATTAGAAACAGTTGAATTTTTGATTAACACATATCCCAATGAAATGCCCAACAGATTGAACAGACTTCATTCCGAATTCTTTGAAAGTCATCCTTGAAATAATAGCTCCCAATTTAATTACAATTCTACAGACAATCTACGGGAACCACGTTTGGAACCAAAGCAGCAACAACTTATGCCACATTAAGTATTGCATAATTAAAAGAGAAATTATGCAATAAGATATCTGAGCAATTTGGAACAGAGCTTTCCGGAGAGTTCAAGAATCTCAGAAACGCAATCCAGATGACTGTTTCCTAATATGGCCAAAACCGAAAGACAACATTCTTCGATTAAACCAGACCTTAAACGAGCTACATAAATATATCACTATTACAATGGAATTTAACGAACACATTTCTGGACAGTAAAATAACAAAAAATGGAAGAGAAATCCAAACAGACATATATAACGAAGAGACTAACAGTAAAACCAAACTACTTATTGCTTCCTATCATCCTTAACAATCTAAGATTAGTATCGCAATCACCCTTCCATGGCACTTAAAAATATAGTATCGAAACAAAAAAGATTAAATTCTAGATTCAAAGATACATAAACATTCCTGCAAAGACAAAACATTTCACTTCCCTCAATCAAAGCAGGAATTGAAGAAACCAAAAGATTGAAAAGACAGTAATTATTAAGAGAAAAAACTAAATCAAACAAAATAACTACTAACCTCTCATTAACACAAACGACCCACAAAACCTGAACATCTTCAAAGTAATAAAAAACATCTTCATCCTAAATAGAGAGCCTCATTTGAACAAAATTCTTTGAAAAATCATAATAATCAACTGTCAACTAGAATTCTAAAATCAGCCAGCATATCAGTAACTGCATCCCTCCAGAACATAGGTTTTCAGTCTTTCAATTTTGCAAAATGAAGAGAGGCAATCCAGTATGAAAAAGAAGACAAGAAAACATCTTCAAGTATTTCAAAATCATTTTTCAACTGTAATTAGCAAATATGGAATTTAAATTTACAACTCTCTACACTAAAGACTTCATTCAATTACGTTTAAACAGCTCTCAATTGACTCTCCCTCCCCACACCATGTACCATATAATAATAGCCACCCTATTACCCCCTTAGAATTATAGTGTGTATATGAATGCAGGGGTATATATTTCGGCACCGTCATTCCGAGTCATTTTTCGGCTTAACAACCCGTCTTCTGTTACTTTGCATGCATACCTCACCATGTTATTTGCATTTCTAAGTGCAAGCATGTTTTTTCATACAGGATATTATATGTGCATACTTATCTTATATTAACACTACGCCTAATCGTTTGGTTTTGAGAGTTAAAATAGGAACCAGGGGTATATGTGAGCATAACACGATATGCATTCAGTCATGTTTTGTGGTTCTGAACGCTTAATATCTTGAAACTATTCTTTGAAATATATTTTTTTCAAAATAAAGGCAGAAAATCCTATACAAAGAAGAAGGGAAAAAGTATCGTCATCAAATGTTTCGAAGCCACTTTGAACTGTTACTAATAGATGTGGAGTTTCAATTTACAACCGTCTACATTAAAGACTTCTTTCAAGTACGTTTAAACAGATTTCTATTGAATCTCCCTCCCAACATCATTTACTACCCTATTTACCTCATATTATCTATAGTGTGTATATGAATACATGGATTATTTCCCCATTTCGTACCCGTCGTCATTTTTTTGGTTTAACCATGCTTCATCGGTCATCCTACCTGTATATGCACACGTCCGCTTCTCTATTCAGTTTTTGCAAGCATGTAAATCTTTTCATGCAGGTGTATATGTCATTGTCTATTTATGAGCATATGTCATGTTTTTTATTTGCATTCACCAGCGTACCCATCTCTTATGGTGTCTCATGCTCATGTATGCAAATGTGTATCGTGCATGTACGCACTATGTGTGCACGAATTTCTGCACATCATATATTGATGGATACCTATCTTTTCTTGTGCACCCGTGCAGAATCATAGATGTGTCGATTTGTGTTGGTTTCTTTATTTGAGGTTAAACAAATGCACCAGAAACAAACAACTGTCTCTCTACATAGTGAGACTGCCATTACCTTACTAGATATATGACAACAAATCATATGTTTGCATATGTTCTTTTTTGTGCATGCGTATGTAGTTATGTGCGAATACGTGAGTGCATATCTATGTACGTATTTGCATTTACGTATTTATTCATGTCCACATCTTCAGTGTGTCTGCATGCATGTGTATATATACATGTATGTGTGTGTGTGCATATGGATTTTTGAATGTGCATTAGAACATACGTTTGACATGATGACAAAAATGCTCTAATAGACTCCCATGAACCAATAGTTGAATACATGTGGGTATATATATATATATATATATATATATATATATATATATATATATATATGCTTGTCTGTACCTGCCTCCCTCACACATTCTTAGTCCTTCTTGCCATTAATAATTAAACTACTGAAGTTTTTTCATTATTTGTTTTCTCTAATCACCCATCTCTTCATGATTAGAATCTTTAATCTAGTATCTGTATATGTATGCAGGTGGGTATGTGTATGTGCACAGTCTGTTTGATTGAATAAATGCACCTCATTAGAAACCAATAATAAGAGTGGATACTAACATACTAGGAATATGACAGTCATTTCTTCAAATATATTTATATATAGCAATGCCCATCCAACTTTGGAATGGAGCATTCTGGTGGGATGGGGAATCGTGCATAAGTAAATGTATTGCTTAAGTTCAGCCTTACTGACTGTCCAGTTCTGTGTACGGCAGGGGCAAAATACCAGCCTCTGGGTCTGAAGCGAAGGTTTCAATAGTCTGTAGCCACACTGTAATACAACGAAACAGCTGTCCATGGATGACTCATTTATTTGATTATATATATATATATATATATATATATATATATATATATATATATATATATATATATATATTATCCAATCATTCACCTTTTCATGGTTAGAATTTCGAATTTCAAATCCAGTTTTTGTATATGTACACGTGTATAGAACGTGTGTGTGCACGCATGTATGTTCGTTAATATATATGTGTTTCAGTGTGCTTATAGATGTGTGCATACACATGAAAGTTCATTTGTATGCACTGATTTATGGGTACCTGCATGTACTGCTAATCCCTATAGACTCAATGAGACGAAAGGGGGTCCACATTCGCCACTGCCAAATTCTAAGGACTCCCAATGACCAAAAGTCTTGGATTTATGACGGATTCGTTAAGGGATCCATTTTCCAACAACTCATGACCCTGGAGAATCAACACCCACATCACTCTAGAATCTCTTTCTCTTTTCAAATCTCCACTGTGAACGATGAACAATGAACGCAAAAGCTTTAAAATAAATATCGAAATTATTGAATATGAAATAATCTCCAACCAGTGTGGCTTTCCCTTACTTCTTACTTATCTTTAAAACTTTTTGGGCCCCTCTTGTGAAATACTACTACTATGTAAGCATTCTGAAAATCTACCAAAATTCAAATGATTATGGGAAGTTGTAGAATATTGTTTTGCTCACTGAATAAGTTTTTAGTGAAAACGATTGAGGAATACAGCTTCTCCAAGGTAAATATTACTTCATGAAATATCAGTGAAATGCCGTTTGATCATGAATAAGATTTACATATTTTCAGAGATAAATTCCTGGAAAATTGAAATCAGTTCTAGTTATGGCAGGAAAACGGGATGAAATCGATCAAAATTATGCCCTAAATCGGGAAAATTTAAAATTTAAAATAAAAAATGAATATTGTTTTGTTTAGAAACTTTTTAGTTTCATTTGTTTAATCATGATAATAGATTTATTGTGCAAAAAAAAAAAGAAAAAATATCGACGCTAAATCCCAAACTCCAGTCCAAGTTGGAGTCAGTTGTTTCCCCCATACCAACAACAAGAACAATCTTCACCAAATTTAGAAGGAAAACTCTACGCTGTCCGTCTATCTCTTCCCATTAAACAAAATATATATATATATATATATATGTATAAAATTAATATTTCCTTGAAAAAATTTCCCTTAAAATCTCGATTAATTGCTATGCAGCTATCTCAAAAACGAAAACAAATCGTGTATATCTATGTTTTTTAAATCATATAAACAATTCTAATGTAGCAATAGATATCTTCAGCTGGAATGGACGTAGGAGAGTAGTTTGACCCGGCAGCAACCTAGCATATTTTTGATGAAGATTTAAAAATTTAGAAGAGTTTTCAAATCCTTTTAGTTATACTTTTTGCCTTTATTTGCACCTGAAAAGCTGTTATCTGACGATAACAGTGTTTAAATAATCGAGAAGTGAATGAATTCATTAATAAATGGTACCTACTTTAATTTAAATAGACTTTCTGTAAACGAAAAACTATGGATGTTGTATTGATGGAGGCCCCATTGAGTAACAACTAGATATTTACTATTCTTCCCTCACTTCTCTCTGTTTTCCTCTCTTCGAATACGTTTTTGTTTGAAAGGGGAATCGGTTTTTCATTGCCTCTGAAGTGTTGTTACTTAATGATAATAGCGTTTTTAATGAATGGGGAGAGGAATTTTGTAGAAGAAACTTCCCGATAGTGCTTTCCTGTTGGGTATATACATCTTTTCAAATCCAGGGTCAATAAATGAAAAAAAAGGGGTATAAAATCAATCCTGATAGTCACCTATGGAGCTGAAACATAGAGACAGCTCCTCAAACTGAGAATCATGCCGATGAAAGAATCTCCCCAGTATCTCATGGAGCGATCAAAAGACAGCACAATACATCAGATGAAAAACAGGAGTCCAGAATATCATGGAAACCATAGGGAAACTCAAATGGCAGTGGGCTGGTCATGTAGCAAGACTGTCAGACAACAAACAGGTTTTTCGACATAAAACGTGTATCTTCAGATATCGCATGCGAAATAGTGGCCTGGCAGAATATGTGATGGCCCTGTGACGCCCATGATCGAGAGTTGTAGCGAATTTTGGAAAAGTCTCTGTCCAACGACGGACGTTAAAAGGAGGATGATGATGAAGATGATGATGAACCTGTTATTACTTTAACCGTATACCTGGGATTTATGTAGGATGACACTGGGTGAAAATAAGGGAGAAAAAACGTTTTGCCTATGAAAAGATATGAATTTTGGATGTCTGGCAATAACCGGATGACAAGGCTTTCAAGTATCTTTAAGTTATTTTATCTCGGTCCCAAAAGGTGTGAAACATTAATTGACGAAATATTATCCATTTTTTTATATGTATGTGAGTGTGTGTGTGGTTGCATATTTGTATATGTGTTCATATGTATATATAATGTCTATAGATATGTGTCTTTTGGGTAAACAATGAGCGTAGTCGTTCACATCTGTCACTAATGAGCATGCTTTCCGGAAATAAATGCTTCTTTCCATCACGAACGACACTCCACAGTTCCATAAATGCAAAAAAAACAAAAAAAAAAAAAACAAACAAACCATAAAATATTCGTTCGGACCAGATTTGAATTGGTCCATAGCGTTCATAAAAAAAGAATGATAGAGGGAGTGGGCGTGACACTACGGAAAATAATTCTCTCTTAATCAATTATTGGAATAAAAAATGTGACAAAAGAAAAAAACGTTTGTAATTTGATAAGCTAAAACATTTTTCAACATTGCTCAAGGAAACAAGTCTTTTTTCATCTCTCAACAGCTTTATTCTTCTTTTAATCGATTGGAAACGAATAGTTTGAACAGGATACAAATATTACAAAATGTTATCAAAATTGTGTTCACAGAGCAACAGATTTTAAACAGAGCCTGTTGTTTTCCTCGGGGAAGTTATGTGATAAGCGCAAGTTTTGTATCATTATTTTTTGTGGGGTCTAGTTGTTAGTTCCGAGTTGGGGACTCGTCGGGGTATTTTTTCTGCAAGATATATGTCTTGCACACTGGAAATCCTTCACTGGGTAACTTATAAACTCATAGGTATAGCCACTGACGAGAAAAGTGAACTGCAGATGTAAACCTTTCATAGACACGCATTGGAACGGTAATACGAGCACAAGTTGTAGAAAAATCTAGATTTCGTTTATTTTCCAGGCTAGAAAATCCTTTATTTCAAAAATAATAATCGTTTAGAAAAAGTTGTTGGGAAAAGGAAGGTTTTTTGTGTATGCAGGTGTATGTGACTATTTCAACGTCGCTTTCCTGTGGGGATTCAAACGTACTTGGAATTCTCTTTCCTCATCCCTTTTTGTTATACCCCCCACTCTCGATCTCTCTCTGTTTGGGTGCCCAAATATATACATCCATTTTATCGTTCGTGCGTCATTGTTGATTAGCGTCCGGTCTTCCAGATGCCTACTGCTGCACACCATGTTTTATCTTGAAACAATCTGAATACGGGTTCATGAAAAGAGAGATATACGTAATATAGTTCTATTTGTGAATCCTTCTTTTTTCCATCTTAGGTTGTATACCGTGTAACCGTTTCATAGATTTAAAAATAAAACAGTTGTGTTGACATGTTTACCCAGCAGTGTTGATCAAACAATCCTCCTATGAAACTCTGATACATTATTTTTAGGTTTACTTGAGCTACCCTAAAATGTATTGGACGGTGAAGTATCAGTAAGTATGTGACTTGTTTTGTTCGTGTCACTTGATTCGTTATTTTCCGGAAATACCTCTTATTATGCAGGGAATATGATCAGATATTTGACCTATCTGGAAATAAATTCAATACTAAGAAACGTATTCATCATCTTTGATAGAAAAAGTATCATGCCAGTGAAGCACACACCGATATGAACATAAACACATTTACATAAACCCACATTCACACATATATTTTACTCAGACATACACAATATATATATATACACACACACAATACACACACACACACACACACACACACACACACACATATATATATATATATGTATATATATATATATATATATATATATGCACTAAAAGCAGATTGAAGCAGAAATATATATTTTGAAAAAATGAGCTGAGGATTTTTGGATTTCATAGATGGAAGAAATATCCCCTTGACTTTCATGAAATAAACAAGGTAAACATAATTCGGGTAAGCGTATATGTTTCTTTCGGTTTCTTGTCACACAATACAACTATTCCTGATAGGTGAATATTGGTCCTGGAACAATAACTCGATCTCTGGAATGTTTGTTTTTAAAAGTACCTAAAAGTTGCAAGAAGGGAAAGTCACGTCTATGGATTAAGGATGAGGAGAATCCATGCAGATGTTGCCGTGTGGAGCACGCAGATAAACTCATTCCCGGTAATCGAAGGTGACCCTAATAACCACAGGATCTTCTTCAACCCAAGGAGTATATGCTGCTCTCCAAGGGCTAAGTCAGTATAGAAACTTTTGATCCGGCTCAAGGCTGTGGATTTCATGAAGCAGACGAATCTGACCATCATTCTAAGGTTGGTTGGGTCTCACTTTCGAAAGTCTTACTTCAAGTCATTAAAGAATCTGGAGATTTGATACAGTTGATTTTCACAGGGAGTACGATTGCCGACCACATTCTGAATGAGACAATCCACCTTCACCCCCCTCTAGATGTAGCCATCTATCATAAAACACTCCTTCAATAGGGAGGAGCCTGACGAAATAAGGACCGTTGTGGAGAACGTAGCTGATGGGGAGACGAGATCCAGATACACAGCACGAATAGTTGCACTGTTTGGAGAGAAATTCTAAGAAAATATCAAAAGATTTGTTGAGGGAAGCGGGTTCCCTGTACCCTGGGCGTAGTATTGCTACATAAGTTGACAAGATCTTCATAAGAGCTGAACGACTTGCAAACCACGATGAACACCTATCCTGCATCGTTGCAAGGATGCTTGACACCCTCTCAGCTACAGTGCATCACTGATACGCCAAGGGCAATCGACTGTATTGACAAAAAGGAAGCAACATGGAACTTCGCTTTGTGACAATGATGGAAGTTTCACGCTCATTGGTCCAGTACCTGATGTGACATCTGCGTCGAACTGAGACTCTTGAAGTCAGAAGGTTGGATGGGCGAAAGAAGGATTAGAAAATATTGATTCTGACCAGAAGTGCTTGGTGCAGATCCTCAACTAAATCCGATATGAATCAACGCATGAAGGTATATTTTAAGAAACGTGGATCTCTCTTGCCAAAATACGGATGAAGAGAGACGCTGAAACGATTTAATTTGCACTCAAATGTTCAAATGAGAACAATCTCTTCGACAACAATCGAGGCAAGCAATTGCTTGTTTCATTAGGGGGAGATTTCACACTAAGGTCGGGAGTCATGGACAACGCTTATGACAACGTTCATCTATCCATCTCCTCTATTTAACATTCCGGGAATGACGGATCACCGAAAATCCGATTGGTAGGGTAACATTGGCTGCCACTGGAAATGAATCTGCCGAGGCCAGTGAATATTCATCTATAGATTTTATTTATATCAACTATGATTACTTCAGATTTTTTTTTCTGTATCGATATTTGCTGCATTTTGCAGTGCTACGCTGTGAAAAAAGGAGGAGTATTAGAATCGATAGACAACTCATTCATCGTTCAAGACGCTTTGTTCTATTTTTAGGTGTGGGTAGAAGACGTGGACAGGCTGGTGATGCTGGTGTACTGTTGCACAAGTACCAATCGTCCACATTTCCTAGCCACGCCGACAGCCTCTTTCGACGTCAGGTGGATCCGAGAAGCTCCCTGAAAGACAGGCGTTACTTGCTCTTTTGTCACACCTCCACTAGTTGTAATACGGTTTCTGCAATCGATGGTCACGGGAAAATAACTTTATTTGATGAGCTTTATGCAGTGGACGTTGTTGAACACATGGATATATTCCTTGATATACTGACCACTAAAAATGTGGTGACCAGGGCTGGTATTGCTATTTTCCAGCATGTACACCATGCACCGTAAACTAATCTGAGTGCAGTCCGATAATACGTCTTCACAGAAGGCGGCAGTCGGCTTGATAAAATCAGAGACTCTACTTCCAACAGAGAGCTCATCTATCTAGTATTCCCTCCGTGCCTATCTCAAAACTCAGGACCGGAAGCTTCTGCAGAGCATGTTGTTGGACCCCAGAGACTAAGGATGGACAGTAGGTATTCGTGGTTATGAGCCAGTTCCCACTCTAGACTCCATCACCCCCAAGGAGCTGCTCCTGTTTACAAGATATAATTGTAATGGGGTTTGTAGCAACCCGTGGTACAGCTGTCAAATGTATTTCGGCATGCGGAAGTTGTAGAGGCATTACATGCCAGAATTGTATCCATGATGCTAAAGAGAAGAAGACCCAGACCTTGACTCCTGAGGCATTTGACATTGTACAGCTGTATTTCTTTTTCATTTTTTCTTTTTTCAATAATGCTACTTTTCAATATCCATGTAAAAGTAGACGTGTTTTTTCTCTAAGGAGTGGCTTTTAGTGCAAAGCAGATACTTACAATCAATTCAGAATCATGAAAAATCTCTTTTTTGACACCTTCTAAGCTAATTAAATAAGAGTTAAACATTTCCAATTTTTTCGGATACTTAAACTATCTGTCACAGCTTTTCTAAGGGATTTAGTTTACATCTTTTCCCCCTCATATATATACATAGTGTAGGAAGCATTATAGCTTTATATACTAAATATTAAAAAAAGCTCAATGGATTTCTTTGTGTTATTTCAGTCACCAATTTCCCAGTGTATGTCAATGCAATTTAAAAAAAGTGTTTTCTTCTTTGTTTCCCCAATACTTTGTTGCAATTGCACGATGTATAAACTATCTCTTGTTGGGAAGGGAGCTTGTCAGATCCTCCGGACATCGTCAGAACATTTTGACATAGTATATATATATATGTAGACATAGACAAATGTATAGATATGTATTTATGTGTGAATCAAATTTACAACAAGTTCAATGCTCTATTTACAGCGTGATTTCGATCGGTTTCATTCAGTAAACACACACACACACACACACACACACACAAACACATATGTATATATTAAGAAATGGATATATTCGGTCCAACAGAATGAATTATAGATTGCTTTATATTATATGGAACCTCATATGAGATGATCTCCCGTCGTTACGCGCTTAATATATCACTTGCTCTAGACAACGTAAATAGAATAAACGAATAAAGAAAATGGAACTGATGCAGGAATAAATGAGATGAGAATTTGGTGTGGAAGTGGTTATTTGGGCCTTTGTATCACCAGCAGCTGCTCAGCTTAATGGGAAGAGCATCGCTCCCTTGAAGTATTTACGCCATTGGTGACAGGTTCGATTCCTGCAACAACCCACTTTCTTTAATTGTTTATTCTATTTATCTTGTTTAGGGCAAGCGATATATATTCCATCTAATGACAGGACATCATCTCAAATAAATATCAATATAATATAACACAATTTATGATTGATATATTTAGATGAATATGTGTGTGAAAAGTGAATATCTATCAATATACATCTGTATGTATAAATGTATACATTGATGGAGATTTACGATATAGTCATTCTCTTTATCCATTTAAGATAAATAAATGGACAGAGGATCGAGATATGTACAACGTACGGCTTATGTTGATTATATTTTAGTAAATATAAACTCTGTTCTTCCAGACGGTCGAAAGAACTTCACAAACGATTGAATTAATCATTAATAACAGCGAAGTGAATTTCAGTATGATGTCAAAAGCATGAACGCTTCAATACAAAAAAGGGAATCTTTTTTCCTTTTTAATCTTTTCGTTTTTTCCTGTTCTGCTGCAAATCATGTCTCCATTTTTCTCCAACCGTTAAGCTCCATTGACGCATATCAATCAACATAATCGACGAATGACAGAGTCAATAAATGAAGCTTTTAAGTAAAATTCATTTTTTTGACAACCCTCGAAAAATATGGATATATACATGGATAAATGAATCACCATAGTCCACGCTTGTACCACATGATTATCCACAAAATTATCGGAAAGAAATTGATCTTTTATCTGAAATTATCCTAAAACATTGATTTCTTATCTAAAATTATCCAAAAAAATACCAGCACAAGTTTTTGGAATTGTTGATTCAAAACGGCCAAAGAGACCCCGAATAGTACTTGGAAGTAAACAAAAACAAATAAAGTTTTTAGATGGTACCTAGTGGTGTACTCATGCCTATTTCCAAGGTTGAAGCCCCCAAAATGTGATAAGGAGTTCCGAAAGACACACACTCACACACAGAGACGAGGAAAGAGAGATAATTCTTTGACCCATTTGACTAGTTGGTCGGATGGGCCAATTTGGATTAACGATGATTCAATGTATTGATATTTTTTGAACTTTTACAAAATTTCCACACAATTGATGCATTCAATGGAAATATGATTTGTAGTTGTGAGAATTTGCACATCTGATCGCTTGCTTCAAAAACTGATAATATAGATTTTTTTATCATTTAATTCCTGTGGACTACACGTTGAGCATAGGACCGAAACCGCTCCACTGCAGTTTCAGAAGCAAGTAGATTTTACAGGATGTAGCTGCTAGCACCACACCCAACTATTGACCTTTACCCGGGCTTGGGACCAGCTATGGTGACAACCACAATATTTTTTTGCTGTGAAAGTTACCTTCTCTTTGATGGATTGCTCTACAGACGTCTCCAACTGCCCAATTAATTGGGGGAAGAGTTAGTTTCATACCTTTCCCAAATGCATTGGTGAGAAACAGCCACGACCAGATCTCAAACTCGGTTAGCTGGTTACGGAAACTGTTCCGCCACCTCTCACATATACTCGGATGCATTGTTTAGTCATTCTGTGTAAGATCCTATTATATTATCATTATTATTGAGTTGCTCACAGAACTCAATGTTTTCAGCCATATCAAAACTAATCAGTTCCGACGCCTCTCAATTTCAATGATGAGACAATGACCATCATTGAGACTCAAGAGTTGGAAAACAGTTGTGAATAATAAAACATTCAGTCTGTTCACCTACTTGATTATTAAACATAAATAAAATCCATCATAATTTATTCGATAAAACTTATTGAAGAAATACTGAAAATACGTATCTTTTCAGAGGCTGGTCAGGCTAAATGTTTTGGAAATATAGGTGTAGAGAATTACCATTTTGTCTGGATATGAACACTGGCATTGATTGCAAATACACAACTCTTTCAGCCACGAAGCAGCTCTATCTTATCTGTTATTTCTTGTTGCTATTAACAGTAGTTTATTTTCAAAAACGTTCGTTGTTTTCGTTTTTAGGAATAACACTTTGGTAACAATTTTAGTTTTTTGGAATTCATATTCTTTTAAAGTTCTTACGAAGAGGGTTCTCTTTACAATTTAACTATGCATAAAGATAAAGTGGGCGCACACATTCCATCACTTTTACAAAGGCACGACTTACTCCAATTTTCTCATCTCATTCCAAAATTTCATTTCTTTCTGCAAACTCAATTTTTTAGGGTTGGGGGTAGTTGTTAAGGCACAGTGCAGGGGAGGTAATTCTGATGGTAAACTTCACACCCTCACTCACTCGATGTTTAAAATGGTGCATATAATAAGATATAACAGAATTAATGGAGGAAAGAAGGGAGTGAATATATGAATTATATTGTTATTGCTTTGAATAAATTAAATTGTTATACTGTTTTTATCTGTACACCGTTTTTTAGCATCAAATGAACGAGTGTGTGAAAGTTTACAATTGACGTCACCTTCAATGTGTTTTGCCCTATCCCAGTTCCTAATCCTCGTCTTCAATTTAAAAATATTAAAAACGTTTAACATTTTAACATTTTAGAATGAGATAACGTATGTGCACCGTATGTACATCCATATAATTTGTTGAGTGCACGTGCCACTATCATTACAGTTGCATTCTGAATTATAAGAAAAATACTCGCGGAACATTTTTCTAAAACCTGTCAAATTTCAGGAACGTCTAATGGATTGGAAACACCTGAAATTGAAGGATGAAATATGAGAACTACGAGCTGTGAAAAAACAAATCTTAACCAAAACATCAGGTAATACCGGGAAGGGGCATAAAAAAAAATTACCTGGCTCTCCCGGGAGATTCAACTTTTTTTTCTCATAGTTATCCTCATCAAACTGTCCATGGTGAAAAAAAAAAAAGAAGAAAAAGTAGAAGAAAAAGAAATTGAATGAAGAAAATGAGAAAAGGAAAGAAAGACGGGGTTTTAAGTAAGTAAAAAGGGAAGAAAGGGTATGAAAGGAACACGAAAAATGATGTGAATGAAAATAAAAAAAATAATGATTTCTCTTCATTACAGTCAATAAGTCAACAACCATAGCATCAGAATTTGAGATCTCGCAAAAAATTTTTCCCAGGAATAAATATGGTCAGAATAGATATGATTTATGATATCAGTGGCATTTTCTTTCTGAAAATAGAGTTAAAAGAACACCTAGAAATATCCAGATTCTGGAGAATCTAGATGTGATTAATAAATCCGTCGAAGTAAAGCACCCCAAAAAGTCAAAAAAGCTTCTTTAAAAAAAACAAAAACAAAAAAAAACGAAAATTTGCTGGGGGGGGGGGGGGTATTGGAGTACCGATGCCGATTTTCAAATCTCTTGACAAAACAGCGTGGCCATGAGCGCCTGAACACACGAAACCAAATACAGAACACGCTCGTATAAAAAGGATTGAAGTCTTCACCATCTTGGATGTTTACGTTTCTGCAAATAATGATGAATATGGTATGGGGTGGCGAGTAAGATGGGTGAGGGGAGAGGAATGAGAGGAGAGGAAAGAATTAACAAGAGTAAGGGGAAGAGAAGGAACAAAAGAGGCGGGAGAAGAGAGAGAAGGAAAAATAGCAAGAAAGAGGAAAGGAGGTGGTAAAAAAGAAAATGAAGAAACAAGCATAGAAAGAAAGGTGTGAGAAAGAGGGAAGAGTTAAAAACAAAAGAAAAATAAAGGGAAAAACAGTAAAAGAGGAAAAGAGAAAGACAGTACGATAGAAAAAAAATGAAAGAGAAACAAAGAGAGGACCAGAGAAGGAAGGGAAAGATGAGAGATGAAGAGATAACAAAGAGAAAAAAAAAGAGGAAAGACTCAAAGTAGAGAAGAGGCAAGAACGAGATAAAGAAGGAAAGTTCAACGAAAGAGAAAAGAAAGGAAAACATTTTGAAAAAAATTGAGAAGAAAAACAAGGTTTAAGACAAAAAGGAAAAAATTAATGGAAAGAAGACAGCTAATGTAAATGACGCAAAAAGCAAGTCATGTTTGTTGTTATACTTATTGATCCGTCATCGATAAAAACGTTTTTAGGGCAACCTACGTAAGTATGTCTTGTTTCAAAAAATAGATATGTAGTAAGAAATGATATTGATGTACAATACACGTAATACCTTATATAAAATGACAAACTACATGTACGGCAAAAGTATATAATGAAGGAAGGTGGTGTTTGATCAGCACTGCTGGGGTGCAATGCTAATAGGACTATATTGTTTTTTTAAATTCTCGAAACGGTAACAGGGTAAACAACAAATGGTCCAATTCATACATTGTACAATAATAGCAATGTAAAAGGGAAACAAAGGAAAATACTTTTGAAGATTACGTGAATTACATTGACAGATATTGGGAAATGGATGACTGAAATGATGCAAAAATCTATGGAAAAAGTTTTTTAATGTTTAGTGTTTAGAGCATAGAAGCTTTCTAGACTATATGTATATATATATATAATTTTCAGATGGGTACGTCCGTTGGAAAGTTGGGAAAGGTCTGTCACCCTACATAGAGGTATCTTGTTACATCTTCCCTGGTTGTGTTTGAAATATTTTGACCGTTGTTGTCTTTGGTGATGAGCTAAGATTGGGTTGGTTATTTTTCCTAACGACTCACATGATTTTGTATGTTTCAATCATAGACATTTCTATTCTGGTATATTAAAATGGAGATATTTTTCGGACATAAAATTTTGCAGTTTATTTGATAAATTAATGATAAATTAATGTATAAGATTATTGACTTGAAAGTATTGAATAGAAACTATTTTACAATGGTCTGTTTAACAATGGTTTGTATTTTGCTATTGAATTCTTGATACATCTATTTGATAAAATTGCATTATTTGTCCATTACTACATTGAAAGATGAGTTTGAAACATAAATTCCTGTTTTCATGGATATATGTATTGCTTTTGTGGAGGGATTCTCATGATAGCGGGAACAAGTGTTGTAATATAGAAATAAAAATAATACTCAAATTCAATAGATTTTAAGAATTCCTTCTTTTCTTTTAAAGTTCATTTTCCTCTCGTTTGATACTTTGAACTTTTCTTCCTCTCTCTCTCTCTCTCTCTCTCTCTCTCTCTCTCCATATATATATATATATATGTGTGTGTGTGTGTGTGTATAAGGTTTCAATCCTACCTCGTGGTAATGGATGGGATAATGGATAGTCTATAGCTACACTGAAGAGTTGTAATACAACGAAAAAGCTGTCCGTGGATGACACAGTAGGGTTGAGTACTCTCTAAGTGAGGTAATTCGTTCATTGTAAGCTTATGCAATGCACTTCCAACGTAGTAATAGAACACTCTGGTGGCTGGGGAATATATGCATGAGCAAATATGTTGCTTAAATTCAACCTTACTGACTGTCCAGTTCCGTGGGTAAGATGCCAGCCTCTGGGTCTGAAGTGAAGGTTTCGATCCTACCTCGTGGTACTGGATGGGATAATGGATAGTCTGTTGCCACCCTGGAGAGTTGTAATACAACAAAACAGCTGTCTGTAGATGACACAATATATATTTATATATATGCTTGCTTTGCGGGCTAAAAAGATTTGTGGAACCATAGTCAGTGGGGCCATAGACGCGAAACAACCTTCCAGCTTACGTAATGAAGTTAAGGTCAAGAGTAGCATGCGCACAGCCAAAGCTACCCTTTAAACTAAAGTCCATAATGGTTGCACGAATAGGGGTAGCGTTTCCTTGGTCATAGTTTTGACAGGAGTTTTTGCAGAAGCCAGAGATAGCGGTTGGAGTCTGCCGCCCTTCATTCATATATGTAGTACCAATCAGGTTTGCAAAGTAACATGATATAATATAAATCAATGTCAGATATATGATTGATTTATTTCATGGGGTGCTCAATACATTCAACTTTAAATTTCAATAGTTAACTTGGTTTGGGATAAGGCTGGGAATATTCAAGAAAGTAGATTTGCTAATCAAACGCGCTTATGTTTCTATCCTGTTTTGGCATCTTCAGACTAATGATTTAGCCTTAAGATTCCCAAACATGGCAGAAACATAAGAGTGTTTGAGTACCGAATCTACTTTCCACTATATATATATATATATATATATATATATATATATATATATTGTCTAGGGTTTTTTTGTACAATTTTGAACATTGAGTATACGAAAAAAAGATTTTCCCAAAATTTTATGCCATTTCAATCAATTACTTCCCAATATCTATTAATGAGCTTTTTGCAGTTTTACCTAGAACCAAATATGGTAGTTTGTGCGATTTTTTCTTGTTGGTGTCATCAGTTTTATATATATATATATATATATATATATATATATATATATATATATATATAACCTCGACTTAACGAATGGTGGTTATATCGAAGTCGTGGATCCCTTTGAACTAAGTTTGGATTCAACGAACAAACGCAACCACAGTGAATTTTCAGATAAATAGCATTTTGGGGGACTCACATTTATTCGTGTAGGGTCTTCACCGGTTTTGTGAGTAAATTGGCACGTGCTATATTGTTTATATATTTCGACAGAGTTCTGTGTTTTTGATCTGCACAAAAAAGATATGTATATTTGATCATGTCAAAATTTAATATAGATATACGTGTACAAAAGGTATTAATATAACAACATGATTTCCTGTTTTTGCAACGAATTTCATCCAGCAGTGAAGATCAGTTACATGAATCAAACAATATACAGAGCAAATTTCAGAATTCAGCCAGTGACTACTTTTCAGGCTGATGATTTATTGATGTACCCTAGCATACATACAATCAATAACATTCAGATCGAACACATTTTTGCGAACTAGGAATAGTCCATTTATTCCGATTCTGGTGTCCTGGAATCAATGAATTCTTCGGAGACCTTTCCTTAACGAAAATTCTTGAAAAGGTGACATACGACTGGAAAGGGGTCTGGCGAGTGAGCTTAGGGAAATAAAGTTTTGTAGTCTGCTTCGTTCCATTTCTGCAACGTCATTTGTGAGACATTCGATCGGGCGTGGTAATGGAATTGGCCCTTTTCGATTGACCAAAATTGACCGTCTCTAGTATGACTGACATGAAACACAGTCACCGCAAATAACTGATTTTTTATGCACTCAGACACACACAGACACAGACACAGACACAGACATATATATATATATATATATATATATATATATATATATATATATATATATATATATATAAACCAAGCACTTGGTATTCTGTTTGTGTAGTCTTACGTGTTTATAGAAAGACGTTAGGAAGTGAGCAGTATCTGAAGACTATGCAGCTGCCTGTTGTGGTAGGTGAAGGAGAGAGAGAAATAGTATGATCAGTGGAAGAGAAAGTGCGTGCCGTTCCTTCAATCAGTACAGTTTGTTTTTTTATTAACCACATGCACCCGGAAGGGAAGTCTTTTGATATTGATACACTCGATAGGCATGTCTCAATCATGCCTCAGTACAGACTTCATTTGCTGAAAGGACAATTACGTAAAATAGACGGGGATAGATAGATACTCAATAGGCGCATGTGTGTGTCTGTGTGTGGTTTGTCATTCAATAGAAACTGTTACCTGACCAACGTCTTTTGGTAGCATACCGAGTTGAGGTTGACCAGTTAAAAAGAAAAAAGTGGTGATCAATGAATAAGTTACATCTCTCACCTCTTTGGGAGACAGTATTCACTAAAGCGTATGGATTTTCAAAAAGACATACAAACTGGACACATAATAAAGATTGGATCGTGGATTTTTCATATCCACATCCAGTCAGCCAGCCAGACCAACATGAGAACTGAAGAAATCTAATTCTGCGTATTTCTAAATACATAATCGGTTTATTGAAAGAGACGAAAAAGACCGAAAATAAAATGAGATGATAATTTGGTGTAAAAACTATTATTTAGGTTTTGCATTACCGATAGCTGTTTAGCACGATGGTAAGAGCATCGCTACGTTGAAGCAGCTACCCTATCAGTGGCAAGCATATTCCTGCAGCAGGCCCATTTTCTTCGAATGTTAATTCTATTCACATTGTCTAGGATGAGTGATACATTAACTGCGTAACAAAGGGAGATCATCTCAAATAAATTTCTGAATATTACAACGCAATTTATAATTTGTTCTGTCGGACCAGATATATCCATTTTTTAAAACACACACACACGCACACACACACACACACACACACACACACACACACATATATATATATATATATATATATATATATATATATATATATATATGCTTGTAGCAAAATTGATAGGAAACTACATCAGATCATCTGTCGGACCGAGTATCATGTCTCCAGAAGATTTGTTCTTATTAATTTTCCAGGATTAATCAATAAAAGCAGAAACGGCCAAATGGAAGAACATGGTCAGGAATTAGGAAAAAACAGAGAAGTTTTATTTTACCATTTATGGAACTAAAATAGAACATGGAAGTGCGTGTATTGGTGTCTTTAAAAAAGGAGAGAATAAGAAAATCCTTATGAGAATTGAATCTGCTTCATTTTTTCAATTTCACTATTTCACGCCATCTTGTAATCTCCCTGTGTTCATCGGTCCTATTCATTCTGTTATGATTCAATGTATGCGTTTTTTAAACAAAAAGAAAAACGTGTCAGCAAGTAGAGAAAATTGGAATTGTCCGGAAACCATAAACAGAATTCTATTGCTTTGAGGGATTTAAGATCCGTGTATTACATATTATCATTATCATTATAGTTATCATTATAAATATTATCGATAATACTACTAATACTACTACGACCACTACTACTACTATTGATAATAATAATAATGATAATAATAATAATAATAATAATGATAATAATAATAATAATGATAATAATGATAGAGAGAGAGAGAGAGAGAATCGAGGAGACTGCTTTCATTTGAGTGGAAGCCACCAGTCATCACTAGTGTGAGTCAGGATTGATATAATCAAAGTGCATTAACTTTTTCATTTGTTTTAATGTCTAATTTAAATATAACTTGGTTGTTTGTGGACTTATTTTCCCATAGAAATATATTTCAAATCTCTCGACTCAGAGGCGAAAAGGTCAGTCATTTGACCCTGGGAGAGAGCAAGTGTCGTCATCAATTTTAGCGTCAGGAAACTCGGCTTTGGATTTAGCAATAACATCTTTAAGTATCTATTTGATGGTTGTCATTTCTCACAGCGGAAAGAATTAAGTGCGAGCTGGATAAACGATAGCCAATGAAAACTGTCGGGGTGATTTTCAAAAATCTCTAGTTGAATTAGTTACGGGTTGCGCTCTGAAGCAGTCGGAAAAATCTCAAGATCTCAGTTATTTCGAAACAGACAAATGCTATTCATCGCGAGAGGCCAGCGTTGAGACAATAAATGGTGAATGTTACCTGATATCATCGCTTGCACTGAACCACTTGGACATACATATAGGTGGCAGTTTATCTCTCGGATATGACGGGAAGTGAGGGAGAATGGGTGGAACTTAATCCCAACGCAGATAGTCTCTCTCTTTCTTTCTCCCTCTCTCACTTTCAATCGACTGTGGCAGTTTTGTTAACATACGATACATATTGCCAAGGAAATCAAAACTACAACTACGTTGGATGAGAAATAAAAGCTATGGATTTCACGACGGAATTAGTTTGTTTCGATTCTTGTCTCTATGCATTTTATCTCTTACTGTATGCACAACACAAGCGCATATCGGCAAAATACGATCTCCATGCCAAATCCCTATCCAGATAAAATACTATGGGTGCTATTAGCCGGTGGAACTCTGGGGATAATCGGATTGAAATCAGTTTTCATCAACCTACCAGGACTTGATAAGACCGTTCAGGTCCACTAATCAACTGGAAATGAAAATACACAGTAATAGTATAACCAAAAGAAAGATTTGCGCGTCAAAACCGCCAGGTATTCTGCTGTTGACTACCAGGGGGGACCAAGTCCTCGTCCTGTGATTGGTGGCAACATTTCCAGCCTAAAGGAGTGTCACAGTTGTTACCGAACGACTGCTAGCCTAAGTAATAAGAATGGAAAGGAAAAAAAGGACTACTAAGTACTCATTTACTGTAAACTGCCTGCAAGATCACAATATCGGAGGAAAAATTAGGAATACCCAGGTACAACTGAAAAAAAATATGATAAAGTAATAAAAAAATTCAAACAAAATCCTTGACCAAAACATTAGTCAAAGACGAGAAGAGGGCGTCGACACCCTGGAGAAGAAGAAAAATTCTTCGTACAAACTCTAAAGGATTCGATGCCAGAAGAGATGACGCAACTGGCATCTGTTAGGGTCAAGGATTAGAAATAATTAGAAGATAAAACCGAACATGATAATTACCTTTTACAGTATTTTGAAGCTAACTAGATAACGGGGCTCAAAAACCTCACCTACGCTGGTGCCAATATTCGTAACAAGTATCTTAACCACACAAGAAGAAAATCCAAACAACGAGAGAAAAACTTGCATGGGAAAAGTGATTAGGAAAAAGAAGATCTCCCGAATACAGAGAAACAAGGGATTACTGAAAAGTACGTCGCATATAAAGAGCCAGTCTATGTGAAATGTACAAGGTACGACAAAAGAGATACTCGCTACAGTAGAAGATCTACACCAAAGAAGACTTGACAAAGAAGTACAGTTGAGGAGATGTAGACAAAAGACTGCCCAATATATATGGAACTACACTTTCCCAAATAAAGAACGAAAATGTTACCTGTCTGAAATGGATAAAAAGACAGAGCAGAAAACAAACGCCCACGGACACAAAAACAATTTCTGGAATGACATATGGGGGTAACGAAAGAGACACAGCGATTTCGGTTAAAAGTGGATGGATAATATTGAAAACCGACTCAAAGGCATAGAAGAGAGAGAAATTAGAATTAGAATCTCATCGGCAAAAACTTTCCGAAAAGTAACCAGCTGGAAGACTCCAAGATCTAGTGTGATCTACAGGTATAAGTCGAAGAAATCCACTACAGTACATGATAGACTGATCCAACAACTTCACAGATGCTGAGATGATGGGGGCTGAATGATCATCATACAAAAGGACAGTGAGAAAAGGGAATCAGGAAAGCATCTAGACAAATCACGTGCCCACCCGTGGAAAATTCTGTCAGGACAGACAGCAGAGATAATATACCACCATGTCAGAAGGGACTCTTACCGGGAGGACAGGAAGGATGCAGGAAAGGAACCAAAAGGAGAGGATAGCTTGCTTCCCATTGACCATACGATTCTAAAAGAAGTAAGGAAAAGAAGAAAAATGTTGCAATGGGATGGATTGATTACAAATAAAAAAAAGCATCCGACACGATAACAAATAGCTGGATACTCGATTGTCTCAGTATATTCAAGATTAGCGAATCAATGGTGAGCTAACCACGAAAAACTGGAACCACGAGAAACTGATAGCTGCAGCAAAAAAAAAAACTCAGCATAGGTTAGTAAAGAAAGGGGAATATTCCAGGGGGGGACTCTTTGTCCTTCTATTCGTGCTAACCGTGATGTCACTAAGCAGAATCTTGTAAAACAGTGGGAGATACTAACTTTCCCAAACAAAGGGAAAGTTAATCACCTCATGTACATGGATAACAAGTTATTTGGAAAGAAACAGGAAAGGTCTATGAATGTTTTTCAACAAAGTCAATGAATGGTAGTGCACAGGGGGAGTTCATGGGAGTGAAAAGAATAGATATAAAACACCACAAAACGATTATAGCATCAACCACACAAGACTAATAAAGACCTGGGGTGCTCGAATGTGATTCTTTCAAACAAGGAGAAATAAAAGAGAAAATGAAAATTGATTACCTTGGGAGAATGAGAGAAAATTGGAAGCAAAGGTAATTAGGAGAAATTAGATAGAAGGAATGAACACACAGACATTATGGTTATTAAGATACCACGGACTATTTATCAGATCGGCAAGAGATGAACTCCAATCAATGGACTGGTGAATTAAGGAACTGCGTGACGATGCACAAGACCTTACACCCAGACGTTTCACAAACAGATTGTATGTGATGAGAAAAAAGGCAGCAGAGGACTCATCAGCATGGAGCACTGTTTCCAAGTATCAGAAACGGGTTTAGTGAGGCATGTGCAGCCACGCATTGATGATATTATACAAAAGCAATCAAAGCAGTGCGATGAACAATGAAAAGATAATATACGAGATAGTAATGAAATCAAAGAAAGAAAATTGGGCACAAAAACGACTCAAAGGAGAGTTTAGAAGTCAGACAGAAAATATTGCAGACGAAAGATCATTGATATAGCTACGTAAAGGACACTTGAAAGAATAAAACAAATGCATCAGGACAAACTATGTCTAGGCAAATATTGACAGGACGAAGATAGATAGTAAATCTTGCCTATGTGGAGAGAGAGAGAGACAAGGCTGCAAAAACCACACGGCCAGTGAATGTAGCAAATCCGCCCTGGTTACGGCAGGGTAGCAACTCTTATACGCAAAGAACTATGCAAACTACTGGGATTCAACCATGTGAAATAGTACTAACACTAACCAGAGATTGACATTGAAAGTAGGAGCTGCAAATTACTTCAACATCAAAACCGACCACCCCATCCAAGCAAGAAGACAGGACCTGGTAGTCATCGTCAAGGGAGAAAGAACCTGCCAAATAATAAATGTAGTTATGCCTATGGATCACCGAGTGAATATGAAAGAGAACAAAATACTTTGATAATCTGGAAATTGTGCCGAAGACACTGGAAAGAAAATTGGATAAGCTTGAGATAAGGAACTACTGAGACTATGCAGACTACAGCAAGGCTAAAATTGGTCCGAATATTGAGGAGAGTGCTTGAAATATAAGACTAATCACCACTAGTCATCAACGATGACTTAACTGGTAGAATGGAGAAAGTTGGAGAAAGTTGGTAAGGTACAAAGCACAGCGCTGCTATAATATGTGAGGACGATTAGGGGAGGCATGGAAACGTGAAGAAGCTTACTGTCACAGCCTCCAGTGACAACCAACTGACATATGGTGAGAAAGTGAGAGCAACAGCACTGCTGTGGACTGAGGGAATGTTGAAAAGAGGGTCGGAAACTTGCTGTCACTCAATCTTCAGCGATGACCACCAGGCGTCTGGTCGAACATGCAACAACAACAACAACAACAACAACAACAACAATAATAATAATAATAATAATAATAATAATAATAATAATAATAATCTATATATTACTTTTTATTGTCACGATCTACGTTTGTGATGCTCTGATTGGTCAACTAGTCAGAAACTGACCAATCACCAGAGAAAGAATTTTGAGACGCGAATAAAACATGTGATGTTTTTTTGAGACAGATCTTCTATGTGCCTTTTTCATTCCGTTTTGGAGGTTAGTAAAAACCTGGATTCGAGTTCAGCAAACCTGAAATTTGTCAAACTCCTGTCCAAGTCAGACGCTGGAGTTGACTTTGTTTTTCCCCTTTACAACAAAAGCGATCTTCGCTTAGTTTAGGGAAATAAACTCACCACTTTTTGTTCGTCGCATCACATTGAACCGAACTATCAAATAAAACGAACATTTCCCAAGAGTGATTTGAAACCACAACCAGTTCATCCGCTTACAGAATGAGCCAAATTTGCAAGCCATACATATCTTCGGAAATCTATGTTAGAAATATGAAAGGGCTTATTTCATTCTGATTAATAAAGACATTTATGAAATTAAGATTTCCTTACGGTGATCTGAAATCATGACCAAGTAATGATCAGGCAGCTCTGTTACCGATTGAGCCAAACTGATTAGTCTCACATCTCTGCTAAAATGTATATTGAAAAAAATATAAGGGTTTATTCCATGGTAACAAATTCATTTATACTGAAAAATAATATTTTATACTTGTTCATTTTCATGTAAAAACAAACATTGTAGCGACCATATCAGTCGTAATAGAAGTAGGGAGTACAGTTTGACCTTGCAACTGCAAAGCTTGTTTCTAACGAAATATTTTCTCATTTTTTTTTTTTGCTATAAATTGAACAAATAAAATTTACTCCATACATCTAAAATATTACTTTATGATGATTACGTAAATTAAAATATCACTTATTTCATCTAAAAATACCTTTTTTTAAAATTTAAAATGATACTTATCTTATCACTATAAATTAAAACATCTCTTATTCTTCTCAAAATATTTCATTCCATTCAGAAAGAAGGGAGAAAGGAAGTTGGGTTGTTTAGCGAAGGGTAGGAAGATCGAGGTGGAGGGAGGTTAGATAGCTTATTTAATAAAAGGATTGGGATAGATAAGGTGAAAGAAAGTTAGGTAGTTTACTGGGGTAAGAATAGTGAGTGGGGAAAAGAAGCTCGTTTTATAAGGGGGTAAGAATAGTGAAGGAATGAAAATAAAGTTAGTTGCCCATGAAAATAATACACAGAGACTAAGAGAGTTGTTAAATGTTTTCTTATCTAGTACAAGGTGGAAAGAAAACAGTTCATTGACTAGTGCATACTCCGTTGCCCAAAGACACAGTAAAGATGCAATCTATTATGATTACTGAATATCTGGAGCATAAGCTGATGGGGAAACTGTTGAAAGCTCTTCGCTCTCCACTTTGATGAAACCACTGAAATTAAGAAGGATCAACAACTTAATTTGCATTGCCATTTCCCGGATTGTAGAGCATTATCTTTTTCGTTTGCCGTTGTGGAGCAAACAGCATGTAGAACTGAAGAATTTTAAAAAAATGAGTATTTATTTTTAAGTAGACGTGTTACCGTGGTAGTCATGATGAGAAAACATAAAGGAGACACCAATCACATCAAAGGAAAACCCAAAAATTGAGCCTTCTTACACTGCGTTCACATCAGAAAGCAATAGCTTGAAAAAAAATCACAACTGAAAACCTGTTGCAATTATCAGAAATATGATCAGAGAGATTTAAGGGAAGATCTGTTGGAACAATGTTCTTGTTATTCGTCCACGAGCAAAAGAATGTCGGCTATCTTCTGAGCGTCTTCAGATCACATGATTCTCCCCTTGCGTAATCATGATTGTCACGTAGAAATGTCCTTGAAGAACTACTGAAAAATGAACTGCCTGTATTTTTATTATGCAAAATGACATGAAAGCAATGCAATTCAACGATGTTTTTATCCGGCTGAATTGTGTTACATCCCTTCTATGTTAGAGTATTTGAATCGGTTCAAGGAGGTGACATCTTGGATATCTTTAGGGAAAAAAAGAAGGTGACCATCTTGCATAGTAGCGTTCAGAAGGGCAATTGCTTTAATTTGTCACCTTTGTAAATTCCTCTCAAAGAATGTTAGTGGAAAGGAAATGACCTGATCTGGGAAAAAACACATCACATCCAACTATTTGGAATTCCCGTCTGGAAATTTTGAAACACGTTTTCCTCAAAAGCGTCCACAGGCCAAGGAAAATCATATGTGGAAAGTTGAAATTTTAATCACCATCTATATCAAGTAAACTGATTTGGACGTATCAGAAGTTGTTGCTGATAATTCATTATGACTTCATTCGAAATCATCTTTTACTATATACTCCAACAATTGAAACCTTTGAGTTGGATTACTTACTTTCTCTCAATACGAACATTTACCTTCAAGACCTTTCAACCACTATTAGTGATGACAACAATGTTTCTGTCTCAACAAGAATTTTTGACCGTGATCAAATTGGGAACGAAAAAAAAAACAAACAAAAATTAAACGGACTTCACTTCAGTATGTTGATTTGGCAACGTGAGTTGCTTTGGAGAAGGAAATTAAACATGGTCTGAGAAGCTTGTCGAAAGGAACACAAGAATATCTTAATCAGTTATGTTGAAAAAAATTACTTTATGTAAACCAAGAAAAAAATTCTGATAATTTTTCTGTTCTTACTTTTTTTTGTCACACCAAGATTTCTTTTCGTATGTTTAGTATGTTCAAGAAGTTGAATAAAATAAACACTTGACAGTCACATCAGAGATAAACAAGTCGATATATAAATAGGAATTACATATATGTTATTGTATATGTATACATACACACACACACACACAAACACATATATATATATATATATATGTATATATATATATATATGTATATATACTTTATACTCTGAGAGTTGAGTTATTTTAGGGTTTGCATAAAGAGACTCAAAGAGGCAGAAATATGAACTTATCTGTGTAGTGAATCCATTTCCTATTATATATTTACATATATATATATATATATATATATATATATATATATATATATATATATATATATATATATATGTATGTATGTATGTATGTATATGTGTATATACATGAATTTTCATAACACTGGGTATGAATAATTTCATCTGAAAATTAGAAAGTAAACCTGCAAATGTCGATACTGTTCAACGAAACTAGCTTAGAAGAGAAAATTGCTGCCTAAATATACATCATGTGTGTGTGTGCGTGGGTGTGTGTGTCAGTGTGTCTGTCAGTGTGTCTGTCAGTATACTCTCCAATGTACTGCTAATGATAAATAGGTGTTTTCCTTGCCTAAAACCCAGTAAATCATTAAGATACCGTGGCGAATTCTTCATGGTATTTATTGGGACAATGCACTTACTAAGCGATGCCCATCTCCTCTTCAGGTAACCAGCACCAAGTTGTACTAAGTTACATGGTACAAGCAGCAGGGAGTAATCCCTGACCTGACACGTTGAGGAATGCGTCAAGTGAATTTGTGCGGCATGAAGACAAACTACCTCAGCCTGAATTCAAATCAGTTTTGAGATTCCATTTTCTAGGCTGATAACTGCACCCGGAAAGTGCATGAATACATGCACACACACACACACACATACATGCTCACGCACACACGGACACACTTACGTCTGCATATGTGTATGTATACTGGGTGCAAGCCATTGAGTTCGATAGCAAATTCGATTCTACAGTGTGCCACATTATCCAAGTAGACAAGGAGTGAGGCCTTGAGCCAGACCAGGCTTATTGATTAACCACACAGGCAAACACACACACACGCGCGCGCACGCACACACAAAAAATCCTTATATGTGCACGTATATCTAAATTGAGATTGATTAATATCAGATCACATTGCATACGTGTGTGTGTGTGTGTGTGTGTGCGTGTGTAGTATACATGTGGGTGTGTATGCACGTGTAAGTGCTCATGATTTATTATATATGATAAAATGTTAACTTGTAACATTTTGTATCTATATGTATATGCGTGTACATATTGTACTCACACAGACATGCAAACGCACACACACACACACACACACATATATACATATATATATATATATATATATATATATATATATATATATATATATATATATATATATATATATATATATTCTGGTGGCCTTATGTCATGAAATGGATTTCCGAAAGAGAGAAAAAATGAAAGAGATCTCAGAAACGTTGGGCAAGAAAAGCCAAGAAAGCCATAAAACTTGACAAACAAGTTTTTACTTAAAAATCAGATTTAGAAATTTCAATTTTTAATAATTTTTTAATGGAAAAGTAACGAACAGCATCTTCAAACACCAAAGAAACCTTCAGATAGATTGATAGATAAACAGACTGGCATAAATGGATAGATAGATGAACAGACTGGGATAGATAGATAGATAGATAAATGAGTAAACTGTAAAAGATAGATAGATAAATGTACAGACTAGAATGAATAGATAGTTATGTGAACGAACTGGAAAAGGTAGATAGAGGGATAGAGATATGGATAGATAGACTGATGAATAGACTGGAATAGATAGATAGATAGATAGATGGATAGATAGATAGATATGTAGAAAGATAGATAAGCAGACTATAATAGATAGATAGATAGATTGATAGATAGATAGATAGATAAACAGACTGTAATAGATAGATAGATAGATTGATAGATAGACGATGAACATACTGACATAGATAGATAGATAACTGTGTTATATGTAAGCACATTGTAGAAATATCAATTCATCAATTTGTGAACTAACAAAGACACTGCGCGTATTAACCTACGCGTTCCTAAATCCTCAGATTCTGTTGGTGCCGGGGTAATGACACTCGTTACCATGCGAAACTTACAAAGAGAACAAGAATATTCGGTGCAGTAATTACTCAATCAATGATGTCCGTACGCACTCCATAAAGGTCCTCTGCACGCATACACACGTAATGTTTGGTATGTCTTCTCCCCCCCCCCTAACTTTCCTCTTGTCTTTCTGTTTATGGTCCCTGGCCCCCTTTTGAAACCCTGGATATGATATACCCCTCACATCTGTCTCTCTCTTGCTCTCTCTCTCTCTTTATATATATATATATATATATATATATATATATATATATATATATATATATATATATCATAAGCACTGAGCGACGCCCACTTAATTCAGCATTTCTCTCAACTTTAAACAAGCTATACTGATGTTTTATAATCGTACAGAAATATATCTCCATGTATCTGGAGCACTCTTATCCGTGTGGAAGAGTGAAAAATCTTTTCCAACGAGAATTCAAAGTACATTAAGCCCAGCTTTTCCCTAACTCCAATAATACCTAATGTTGGCGAAAGCTCAGTTTTGTCCAGTGGAATTTTCGGGTAGTGCATATTTTTTACATATACGTGGGGAGAAACGTTTACGAATGCACAGACAAACGCACACATATACTGGGAGACGACACGAATAAACACGATAATACACTCTCAGACATACATACATACACACACCTACCAATCAAGACACAAATACGCGCACATACACCAACAGGCACTTAAGCATACAGGCATACACATAGATACAGGCACATTTCAGATCGAACCCACTGCATTAACAAATTAGATTGAGAGAAAAGCTTGTTTTGAACATTGGTCTATTTATTACACGTGTGGGTCACCTTAGTTCCGACTGTCTTCTTAGGAGTAGTCTCCTTGCGAGCCAGCACACTGACTCACAAAGGGTACTGCTCATAAAGAGCAGTGACAAATGCCTGTACTACATTCGATTCAAACTCGGTATCCCTATTCCCGAAATGTTGGGTAGCAGCCTGTATAATGAATTCAGATTTACTAAAGTACTAAGTACGTATTTACTAAACTTGATATTTCTGGAACAGTGTTAAATGTGTGGAGCAAGCTCAGAGAATCGTACAGTAGTTGACATATATATATATATATATATATATATATATATATATATATATATATATATATATATATATAAGAGTCAGTGCAAAAGCATCGTATAAAGTACTACTTTGAAGGGGCAACTAGCTAAAGGATGGAGATTCTTATTTTTTCGTTTCAAATTAAAATTTTTTTTTTTAGTTTTACCCCACAATGACGATGTATGATCAGTTTTATAATAATAGAAATCAAGAATATTGACTTAAAATCATTCGAAAAGATAAAGTATACTGACTTACCTATCGCACAATATTTCTCATTTCATTTCTGTTTCCCCTTTGAACTCCATGTGAAAGCAAATTAGTTGCTAGCCCCGAGCCCGAGACAGACTGCTTTATAAGCCTCAAGGACTACAACTGCCCAACTATAAGCTGCAGCGTGAAGAGGATCCAGGCTTTTCCCAAAGCCATTAGTGCGAAGTGAACATAAACAGCACGATCGAAACTCAAACTTGGTACATTGATTCAGTTTTTGCAGTCGGTAACCGGTAGACCACTCCGCACATCCCCGCTCATCAATGAAAAAAGAAAATAATTTACTAGCTTTGATATACAGACTATCCTTTCACAAAATTACTACATAAATGTGTAGATAGTGATGATCCCCTGTTGACTACTGGCAGGTGGTAGAGTTACGAGAGAATAAGTATTCATCCACACTTTTCATCATAAACAATCGTGACATGTCAGTGTTTTCTAGCGAGATATCCGTCGATGGGACGGGACGCAAGGTGAAGTGGATTTACGTCTTTCCTTAACTGGAAAAAGGCAGTTTTAACCAAGATTCGAAGTCACTTCGTCGATTCCGTTTTGCGTGATGTTCAACTGTTTAACCGCCACCTCCGCAACTTCAATACAGGCTCAAACATGTGCACTTGAATTATATATATATATATATATATATATATATATATATATATATATATATATATATATATATATATATATATATATATATATATATATATATATATATATATATATATATATATGTATGTGCACTTATCAAATATATACTTACAAACATGCCAACATGTGCACTTATTAAATACACCTTCACACGCACACACACGCACACACACACACACACACTCATGAATATATATATAAATACTACCGAAATAGTGCTATGAAACAGTTGATAAACTGTATAATAAAGATTAGAATTACAAATATAAACGCAAATATAACATAATTACACGCACCGATATCCTATAATCGAATAAAAAGATCAGTCGTGGGATAATACGTTTAAATAACACTGATCGGATTGAATATTAGTGTGGCACATGGTCGTATATAATTGGGGTTCATATAATTTTTTGACGAATAACAGTTCCCTTTTCAGTGTAAAAAAATGGTAAGTTTACATCACTCCAGCATAGTAACCGTCAAAAGTGACTGGAATATTTACGTATGGATTGACAGTAGTATCAGGGTACCGGAGCGCTCTATCTAGGATCAGAAATTAGTAGCTGTGTGTTCATTGGGAAGTGTTACATGCATATAGATGGATAAACATATATGTATATATATATATATATCTATGTATGTATGTATGTATGTATGTATGTATGTATATATATATATATATATATATATATATATATATATATATATATATATATATATATATACGCACACCCGCACATATATATGTATATATATATAAAATATGTATGTGTACATATCTACAGTATGGAACATATACTTGCATATAAATCTGTATGTGTTTGTTGGTGGTATATATAATATAGAGCGTAAACGTTTATATACCCCATCACTCACACATGCATAACTCAATTGTTTAAGTTGACTTTTGTAGAATATCAATCAATCAAATCACAGAAAACTTTCGACGAATATCAGAAAATATTTCCAAAAATGAATCGCAGTTATTTACATTTGACACACAGATAAAAAAAACTAAACATCTTAAATTGATAATTAAAAAATGTCATCATTGTGAATATTTTGTGGTATCGATTAAGCGCGAAAATTTGCATGATCTCAAGAACCATGTTTTTTATTGTTTGTAAACAAATACACGGATACGAAAGAATTAAAAAAAAAACCCAAAAAAAGATTGTGAATGTTTTCGAAATGGCAAATCAAAATCAAATGATTTTTTTTCTTAGTACCATTCTAACACAGATGAGACACACGCGAAAAGCTGAATAAAAATAAGTAAACTCACTCGATTTGAAAGCGCTCCTTTCGTTTAATTCCTAGTTAGACGAATCGCGTTGAGTAAAGCAAATGCAAGTCGGGACGAGAATCGATTGGATTTGCGTGTGATGAGAAACGAAGAGGCTGTTATGATTGGTATAGTCGGAGCCTCGCAAAACGAAGAGAGGATGCTGGGAAGGGAGAATCGGCGGCGCTACATCCACTTACACTGCATCCCCACACGTGGATACTAAATATTGGATACATGCACGAAGATGGTCTGCATACAGTTCAGCCTTCGTTCGTTTCCCAGGATTCTTCTGCTTCTACTTTTAATTGCATCTAATAAAAACGATACAATGGAGGAACTTGTTGAAAATTATAGGTGGTGAATTTACACCCGTACCTGTGGTACCAGTAGATCAAATCTGTACGTATTACTGGACACGGTTACAGGGGTGGGGATCTCGAGCACCACCACTCCGAATCGAAAAAAGTACATTTGATATTTTTTTTTAAATAAAAGAAATCATAAATTATCATTAAGACCAAAAATATATCATTTTGTTTTTCATCTATTATTACTTGAGATGTCTTCCGTCTAATTACATTAACTTTCTATGCATTAGTTCTGTGGTAAATTTTCTTGGTGAATTCTTTAATTTCTTTCTTTTGCCGATTCTGGTGCTAAAAAGCTACGACTCCAATTCAAGTGGAAATGCCAGATCACATTTATTCTTGTTTGAATGTTGTTTTTCTTCCTGTATTTACTCATAAAAGCATTTTCCCATTTCGACGCCCTACACAACAAGATATAACCCATGAGTTCAGAGAAACTCAAAGGCCCAAAATAGTTTTCAAAAAGAAGTTAAAAACTAATAAAGAATGAGGTATTAATTTCCTGATGAAGACATTCCGTGAAATGCAAAATGTTGGCGAGACATGGAAAACGCAGGGTAACTTGACAGGTTGATCAATCTGCAGAATTCCCCCCCCCCCAAAAAACTGGGTTGCATATTGTGCACGCACACACTCTCTCTCTCTCTCTCTATATATATATATATATATATATATATATATATATACAGTTTGTGTGGTACAGATCAGGCTAGCAGTATAACATAATATAATAATGAAAAGCCACTTCTGAATGTAATTGATTTATTTCTTAGAGTGATCGATACATACAACATTTTACTGATGAAGTTGAGTTGTTTTAGAGAAGAGCTCGAAATAAATCCGCCTGATGAGGCCCGAAGAGGGCAGAAACATGAGAGGGTTTGTGTACCGAATCCACAATCTACTATATGTATATATCATTGTGTCATCCACAGACTGTTTTTTCGATGTATTACATCTCTTCAACATGGCTATAGACTTTCCATTATCCTATACAGTACCGCGAGGCAGAATTGAAACCTTCACTTCGGACCCGTAGGCCGATATCCTATCTCTGGACTACGAAAGTACAGTAAGGCTGGACTTAAGCGATATATTTGAAAATCCTTCATCCAGCAGTATACTCAATTCCTTTGGAAGAGCATTGCATAAGCTTACAGTGGATGAGTTACCTCACTTAAAGAGTGCTGAACTCTGAATAGAGGAACATTCTAGACAAAAGTTTTGAGATACTTTTTCATTTCCCTGAATGCACTGTGGGGAAATTATCGCAAACAATCTCAATCAGACTAACAAACACTCTGGATGAAAATCAACCACGCGACAACGCAGACATCCGAAGTGGCAATCCAATAATAGACAACCTATGTACAATAGATTATCAACTTGGAAAGTCATAAGAATGCAACCAACTATTTTGTTTGGCCTTTGTAGATTACGATGAAGCATTTGACTCGGTGTAACATTCGGCAGTCTTCAACTCATTTGGAAACCGAAGATAAAAGTAATGTTGTACGATAAAGTTCCTGAAATGACCAAAATAATTCGGAGGGGCGGGGCTCCAGAAGATTTTGACAGATACTTTCACCCAGGACAGATCAAATTGTCAGAGGAAAACCAGCTATGAACCTCGGGTGGAAAACATAGAAATCAACAAAACAAACAGAGAATCACTCTAAGAGATAATAAAATATCAACATTGATAAGAGGAAGGACTAGAGTGAAAAATTTTATACAGATAACTAAGCAACAAAAATAGAGGTGGGCTTGACACTTTGTAAGAAGAAATGACTACAGATAGAGCAAAAAGTAAACCGATTGGTGCCCGTAGGACAGTAAAAGAGGCAAGGAAAAACAGACACAAGGAGAGATGAGACAGAAAGCTTTGTCGGTAAGACATGGTAGAGGTCAGGGAGGAAACTGGAAAGACCCTTGTCCCGCGATATATTCCGTGAAGCTGATGGAGCTGATTGGAGATTCTTTAATTTGTTTGTGTACCGAAACACTTGTGCGCTCATCGAACAAAGGAAGTTTTAGCGGGAATTAGTTCTGGGGTCGGCTGACCAATCGCAATCTCAATTACGACCAGTTTAGTCTCGCTTAGCCAATTAGCGTATATCTTAGATGTTGCTCTCTCTTCTAATTGGTTAACTCTTCAAACAAAGGCACCTTTAGCAATGAGCAACTGCACCAGAGAATTCGAATTGTAGTAGTAAGTTTGGAAAGAGAGATCAGAATGGGGCACATCTTTCCCTCGGCAGGCATCGGTTGATGAGGCAGTAGTAGTGAGTTTAGACAAGAAGACGGGAGCAATTATATCTAACCTGAACTCTTGACTGGTCAAGGAGTAGGGATGTTGAAGATAGGCTAGATATTAAGCAACTGAAACAGTCTAATATCTGACTATGGTCTATTTCGTTCGGCGTTTATATATTACTAGCTCAACAACGTAGGAATTAGGGTGAAGAAAAATCCTCCTTTGAACGGTTTCCATCTTTTACCCATTCTAAATTCCTCATTTTTTCTCTTGTCGAATATCTGTCTGACTTTTGTTTTCGCAAGCTATTTTTGTATTTATTTCTCGAGGGGCTCTTGATGTGACTACAACAAAGGTGGTAATATCAATATTGATGAGTGGAAAAGTCGCGAAACATGTGTAGAGTTTTTAACTCTGATAATATTGCAGTTATATATGAATATACATTGAGATAGGGAGGTAGATAGAGAGATATCGGACGAATTTCGGAAATTCACTTCACACCACTTCATTTTTACGATAGACATATACTAGAACAGGTTTACCCCATCATCTGAGATCGCGTAAACCTGATAAATAATTACTGTTAATTCATATGAGGAAAACTTTAAGCGTGTCCAGACCTCAATGAACTTTTCCCTGGTATGCCTGACTCGATGTGAAAGGTTGAGGTGCAGTGTATAAACCAACGTGCTCTTTCAAAATTGAAGTAATCATTTTCTGAAATCATCTTTTCTTAATCGGGCATAGGACCTACTGATTTATATACACATATATCAGAAACAAACACATCGCATTTGGCTACATTCGGGTTCGAAAGATTGTGTCGCACCAATCGTCCATTTCTCCCAATCGGAAATCAGTATCCGAAATCTTGGCTTCTAGCTTCTACCTCAAATACTGGCTACTGGCACCACTGAGGAACAGACAACCCATAGAATCACCCAGTTGGCACTATGTATAGTTTTCCATAATTCTATAGATATATCTTCAAGGTGTCCTAACATGTATACGTATTGAAAATAAGCGAAATATTCGTCTGTCACACTTTAGGAGAGAAAACATGTCTGGTTAGTCACTCAAGAGAGAGAGAGAGAGAGAGAGAGAGAGAGAGAGAGAGAGAGAGAGAGAGAGAAAAAGTGTAGGGAATGATTTTAACAAAAGGCTGTAGTAGGCCGTTGAGAAAAAAAAGATCGGCAAAAAAGTTAAATGAAGAGGAACAGAACACTAGGAGTCTATATATGGTAGAATTATTTGAGGGCTAGTGATGGTCACTTTGAGAAACTTCAATGATTTTTCTCAGATATTACAGCGCTTTAGATGTCCACCCATAGATATGTTGCTACCAAAGCAATGGGCATTTTACTATATATATATATATATATATATATATATATATATATATATATATATATATATATATATATATATATATATATATATATATATATATATATATATACATACATATAGTATGTGTGGTACAAATTAGGCTAGCAGTATAACATAATATAATAATATATCGATAATATAAAGCCACTTCTGAAATGTAGGTTTGAAGAATGAACATCTTCATACCACCCACTAGGAAATTACACCAAATAAACTACAAGCCAACAGTTAAGTGGAAAATTCTTAGACAATCTAATACATGCCAAAATTTGGAAAATTCTTGCAATCTCTGCCTTAATGAAAAATTTGAGATTTTAAACTTTACTAGAATCACAAAAAAAACAAGGAACATCTACTGAATAGAAAGAACAAGACCATAATACAGTGCAAGCATCGTTCTAAATTTCTTTTAATCAACATGAAACAACACCAATAAATCAAAAAGCAAAGTAGACAATTTGTCCCCATGTCCATCATCCCAAAATCTTCCCATCACCATCATTTACCTTCAAACATGCCCAAACACATTATAGATTAAACATCAAGATTAATACTATCCACCAGACTACAGAATATACCAACAGGGGCAATAAAACCCAATGCCAAGATACCAAGGTCAAGATAAAAAATATTCCCAGACCACTACTAAGCATCTTGCAGAGATGACCCCTATATGTAGTTCACACCCCTTGACAAAATAAATGTCCCCATACCCACTACCACACTCATAACATTCTCATCAAATTCCCAATAAATAGACCCCCCCCAAAAAAAAAACAACATTGGCAATCATTCGCCTGATGTGGCTGGAAGAGGGCAGAAACATAAGCTAGTTTGTGTAGCAAATTCACATTCTACTATATCTATCTATCTATCTATCTACCTATCTATCTATCTATCTATCTATCTATCTATATATATATATATATATATATATATATATATATATATATATATATATATTGAATCAAAGTTTGGAAAGAATGGCAGTCGATGTTTACGCTTGAATGTAAATAAGGTGTTCAAAATGCTTTTTTTGCAGCAAGGCGTTGCTCACATCGCCAAAAGATTCGGATGCAGGCATCAAATATCCTGAAATAGAATAAATTCTCTCCAGTCTGTACAAATGAAACAAACTTCACTTTGAAGATGTCCCCATAAAAAGAAATCAAATGATGTTAACACAGGTGAACGCATTAGATATTCGACAATATATCTTCGTCAGATCTATCTCCTAAGAAATGATTCGGCACAACATAACCTGACGTCACACTGAAATATATCAGATTCTTCATTCTGTTAAACTCCTCCTCCTCTTCTTCAGATAGTCAGAAAATCCTAAACTGATCTTTAAAGAGTCTATGTATACAATTTCCAGGGTACCTTGTATGGGTATCTATGCTTGGTACAGAACCAAAAGTATGAGACACCCCCAATACTAGATCTGTTCGGGAAGTATCCAGCTATTTATTATTGAGGATAAAATAGCCTACTTAGGCCAACAAAGTGAGCAAACTCACTTAATCACATCACACGTTGTTATTCCAGTGTATTATCATGCATATGCAGTAAGGTTACCTCTAATTAGTTGCTAAGTTACATCAGGATTGCGTAACCGGTTCTCAATGTATTCAAAATGGCTGGGTGCATTGGACACCGTTAATGGTCTGCTAGATTAGTTCGGTATCAATTACTTGGGTGTGGTTAGCCTACTAATCAGGATTTCAAATTCTGATTCTCTATGCAAGCAGGCTCTCCCGACTTACTAACTCCCGATCTAATTCATTCGGATACAATCTATATGAAAGTTGATGCAGAAAAATTCTATAAAAATCACAACTGGTTATCTCTCACGTAACTGATCTTTGGCAATGAGGGATGGCAATGAGTTTGACAGTTGAATCCCTGAAACCTAAAAATTGGCCCGTCTGACCGACCAGGCAAGTAACCTATATATTCTAATCTCTTTGTTCGTGTTTTGTGCGTGTGTGTATCCGGGCGCTCCCGGTCTCAGTTCAGGGGTTACAACCTTGAGAGTATACACTAATGAAAGGCGATTTTCTTTTTGAGAAAGTGCTTTTTGGGTCTCCATAGTCATTTTGGATTTACAATGCTATAAGATAGTACTGGTATCTTTTTAAAGATGATTTTACGTACGAAATCAATTTTTTTAGATGATTTTACTTATGATACATGCGTAGACTACGGAGATTCATTTATCTGAGGTACGGATATTCTTTTAGTTTCTACTATCGGAAGTTAATTGTGAGGGAGTGGTTAACTTGCTCACATGCTCTATCAGCATCTGAGTCAATATTTGTGAAAAAGATTGACAATCAGACAGAGTGATAGAAGAGATGGATTCATGCCTTTCCAAAAGACATTAACGCAGAGTAAACATAAACAGTCAGAATTTGAAATTGGTTCGTCATGTTTTCGTCGTCTATAACCTTTGCAACATCTCATACCACCTCTAATAGGAATTCAAGCAGAAAAAAACGTGTAAAAAGATTTGCTTTACGAGAATGGATTAATTAGTCCTTGGCCTGACACGTAGTTATTTGCTGAATTTCGATGGGAAATTTCTCTTCACGATAAAAACGACTGTCGTCGTAAAAAAAGAGCCAAGGATGAGAGCAATGAAAATCAAAATGAATCCTCATCCAACAAGACCTGACCAACCCAAGACACCAACCCTACTAACTGGAGCAGTCTGACCTGATTGATCCCAATGATTTTCTATCGTGAATTATGATCAGTCCATCCAAAATAGCAATGGATGCACTTAGGGATATATCAATGAAGACTATATTTAAATACATTCAAAATGTGTCAGCATTACCCACTGACGTCATTTCCATGAAACTTGACCAGATGATTTTCAAACCTATATAATGGCTAAATCGGGTAAATTAAATTATCTCTTCAAATACTGCGGGAAGAAAAAGAATCATGAAAGACAGAAAATTTCAAAGCTCCATTATCAGTAACTACAGACATTGCAAAATACCGTGTTTTATTCTCGTGTGCACTCCAAAAGTAAGTATCTATGTAGATACCATTGGAGGGCTGGTGTTTAAATATATGAATCTCTACAAACGCGGTTGACGTCTTGACGTAAAAAAAAAGAAATCTCAAAAAAATAGTATCTAGATATATTTCTAGACTAACGGCATGAAAACCTAGATAATTCTAGATATAATGGCATTTGCGAAATCTACCAACACCAATGAAAAGCTAAAGAAAGATCCTGTTTTGGGCTTTTTTCCGATGATACTAAATATGAACTTCATACACAAAGTACTCATCCACGTTTTCTTCTGCCTGATACTATTACTGAGATTCTGAGCTACACCATAATGCACGAAAAATTGGCTTTAGGACCAACGTTGAGATTGGTCAACGTACCATTGCAGATTTATTATGTTTGCAAATTGCATCAAACATGGCCAGTGTCTCAAAAGTGCACTGGAAATTTATTTTCCTCTTGAGCAATGTCTTGTCTTTTCTCGATAAAAATGACTTGAAAAGTAATCAGTGACCGCGGGTAGTGCTCTTCGCAGACAAAAATCGATGGGAGCCTATCCTCCCCTAAATACAATATATGTATATATATATATATATATATATATATATATATATATATATATATATATATATATATATTCTCCCAAACGCAGCATATGTATATATGTATATATAAATATATATATATATACGTACATATATATACATACATATATATTCTCCCAAACGTGGCATATATATATATATATATATATATATATATATATATATATATATATATATATATATATATATGTGTATATATAAATATACATACATATATATTCTCCCAAACGTGGCATATATGTATATATATATATATATATATATATATATATATATATATATATATATTCTCCCAAACGCAGCATATATATATATATATATATATATATATATATATATATATATACATATATGTATATATAAATATATATATATATACATACATATATATGCATACATATATATTCTCCTAAACGTAGCATATATATATATATATATATATATATATATATATATATATATATATGTATGTATATATATATATATATATATATATATATATATATATATATATATATATATTTTGGCTGCATAACCATTTCGGCCACATAAAATTCCTAGTCCACAGCTCTTTACAAAGCCCATCAAATTTCAACACATGGGGTATGGGTAAGTCAGGTAGAGGATCGTGGGTTGCTGTCCAAGGTCCTCGAGTGATGGGATTCTCCGTTGGCGCTATGATCAGGTGCCTACGGTGAGAGCAGAAATAGTCACCGCAGTTATCAGTCCTTGCATATATAATCTCAAGAAGAAGACCATCAATTTCATTCCGGGTAGCTGAGAATTCTCACCTGTGAAAATAAAACCAACGTCTCCTCATCCCCAGATTCATTGATGAGGGTGGATCCAGGGAGTCAATTAAGATCCCTGGATATTAATGAGGTGGCGACACCTGACCCTAAACATGATCATTTTTCTTTCAGATACCACAAAGCAAGTAATCATGTAGGAACTGACAGTGCCATGGGAGCCGAATCTAGAGGACACTTGCAAAATATCAGGAGCTGATAGAGCAACACAGGAGTTGAGGTTACTGGGTCATATGTGTCCCAACTGAGGTTGAGTGCCACGGATTTGCCGGGAAATCATTACGTAAAACCCTGACGGGTCTTTGGTTAACAGATGTAAAAAAGCGAAAAACTATTCAATCGATTACAGAATCAGCAAAGACGTAAAAAATGACTGTGAATTAAAAGAACCAGCTGTTTTTAAAGAGGAACGTGGTTGGGCTCACTACAAGAAATTAAGCTGCACCCGTTACTTTCTTTTATCGACAGGGTTTTATCCCTGCTCTCAATACAGTTGTTTAATTGCCATTCTCATACAGACATCTCTTCTACCTTTATTCAATCACCGACTGCTTAATCCAGGTATTTTTTCCTACCTCCCCTAATATGAGAATGGTTTACAGCTTCTGAACAGGATATTTTTTCTCTCCGGGGATTATTATTTTACCAAGTATCTTCCTCTTAATCCAGGATTCCTCTCACGGCTCAAGATGACAATTGTTGATATTTTATTTCCATCATTTCTAATCGACTACTGATCGTTTTCTGTTCTACTCAGAAATTTTTTTGGTTCCATCCCCGGACATAAGAATCTTTTTACATTTGACATTAACTCAGAGATTATTTGATCATTATTTTTTTCCGTCTTACTCAAGTTTTTTTTTCCTGTACCGAAATACGATGATTTTAAAAAAATAATCTAGGAATCTCCCTTCCCCCAAAATTTGCAGATTTAAAAAATCTAATCCATGAATCTTCTTCTCTTTAATAGTTCACCGTAAAAATAAACCCATCTAAGATTGCCGGTGTCGTCGCAGGGAGTCATCTTTTTAATCGACTGGAGGAAATAATTGGATACCACTCAGTGTCTTTAATAATTGTTGTTACGCTGTTGGAAGCCAGGAACGGCATATCAGTGATGGTTTGTAACGTCATATTTTGGAATGAGACGTACAAAGCGCAGCGTCTAGAGGTCTGATCAGTCAATAATGGAGCACTGCTCGTGTAGTTTCTTTGCGTTTGACCATTTCACGTCAGAAAATTCTGCCCAGCATTGTTCAGACAATTAAACAAGGAATTTGAACCACTTTCTAAGGAAAACCAGGTCTACTAAGAGATTGGACTAACACGGCTCATCAAAAGCCACACAACTGCCTACAAAGTGGGAGTTCCCCCCCTTTTTTGTTTGAGAGATTTTTCCTATACCCCCTCAATGGCCGACTATGCGAATCAAGTAAAAAAAGGGGGGAGTTAAAACGTCTTCCTGCTATGTGGGAAAAAAGTTTAAAAATTACCCCCGATAGAGGGGAAGAAAGAAAAGTCACACTCGAGAAATGAGCGAAGAGAAAATGTCTCCCCACTAGTTGGGAAGAGAAAAGAGTACCCCAAATGTGGGAGCCCAAAGAAAAGTCCTTCATCCAACGAGGACGGAAAGACTTACCTCCTGCCCAAAGACCAGGTACAGGAGAGTTCATAGCATAAACAAATAAAGAAACCCAGAAAAAGGACCAGGAAAGCAGTATTTGAGGTACTTTGTTGGGTAACAGGAGATCAACTATGAGCATATCTCATTGGATACGAGGATAGTGTGCAAGTCTCTTCTGATCATATGCGTGAGAGTGGATGTTCGGTCTTATGACTGATAAGCCTTTGTCTCGATTTCCTTCTGTTTAGACTTGGGCGGTTGGGAAATATTCCTATCATAGTGAGTCGAAGAATATCAGTGTGCTGGTTGAGCAGCGAAAGAGGTCACCTTTTGCAATCCTGTAAGGGGGAAGAAGGCCCCCGAAAAAACAGCCGTAAATCCACGATCCCCTTCCGCCCAGTGCAGCCGTCAAGAAGGGATCTAAAGCATATTTGCCTACTGCCTGGACTTGAATTATCAGGTCCACTACAGGGGGTAACTTTATTCACCCCCTCTCTGACTTCGACATCTCCATGGGTCAAGAGCGTTGTAGCACTGGCAGAGAAGTCGGACAGAGAGTGGTAGGCAGTAAGGTGGAAGGAAGGTCCAAAGAGCGGTATCTCAGTCCACCCATAGACCCCAGCTGAGCGATAACGACAATCCCAGAGGGAAGAGCTCGCAGTTAAATTCAGAAAAACTAAATAGTAGAGGTGGTTGCGTCAGTTTGCAGAAGGCATTATTTGCTATGGCGAAGGAACTGTTGACAAAATTCTGAAAAATCACACCCAACTGAGAGGGGATCCCAAAAACTGTTCAAACTCTCTAAACAAAAAAAAAAAAACAAACATTTCAAAGTCTGCCAAAACGACAACAACAAGCCGCAAAGACTTCCCCCCAGGACAAACCAGTGCCCCTAGCTTCATAAGGAGGTTTAAAATAATTGTAAAATCTACCACACCCGAAAACTTTACCACAGGGTCCAAAGCTTGAATCAGTAGTCAAGGATGAACATGGTACACGGCAGGTGTGGGTATGTTGAAGGAAACTAATGACACTTTCGACATGCCCTCTCCGTTGGCAGTCCAGCATGATCCATATAAGACTGGAAAACCTTTGTTCGGGGAGGGTCCCTGTTCATCTGTACCCAGCCATTCATAAAGCTGCTAAAATAACCTTCCCTAGACACATCGTATCCTATGAAACAACCATTAAAACTGAGATTGGAACGGTCTCCATAGGACTAGCCATCGATGTGTTGACATTTGAATGGTAAAGGGATAAATAATGAGTTTAAAAGGGCTAACCTCATTCGTTCCTTTCAGTACCTCAACATAAATGTGTCACATACAAGATGAACACTTTATTCCGAGTAACTATGAAAGTGTGCTAATGCAGGGGTTTCAGCTCTCCTCAACATACTTTGGTAACCACTCTAGGGTTTTTTCGGATGATAAGCCAATCCTTGAATGCAGCATCTTCCTCTGGCAGATAAATTGTCTGTTGTGGATGTTATCATAAAAGATGAAGCATTCTTTTTTGATAGGAGTTTATGCATGCAATCAGAGGCGTTGACTCCAATTGGCGGATCGATCCCTCCGTGACATCGGGTATAAGGTCGTTTGCTGCCGGTTATAGCCACCGATTTAACCAAGATTGATCAGTGGCTCAAACAGCATCAGAATCTAAAATAGAACGGGTGGTCCACAGCGGGGATGTAGGTAAAGTAGTCACAGCTAGGGTAAAGCATGCTTCCTCAGAAGGATCGAGCACTAATAGTTAGATTAAAAAGAATGTCTCCCGATGCTACGAATATGGCTGCAAAACTGTGAGCAGAATAAATTCAGAGCACTCGAAACTGAGTCATCGCTAGTCACATCTTCGAATGGACAACAGGTGACTACAGACGAAGGTACCTGCCAGGTATTTCGGTCTAATTTCCAGGAGCCGATTACCAGGGAGCCTTATCTGAGCGCAGATAAGTTCAACACCTATTTGACTGACTTCCCTCGCCCTTGTCAACTGGAGCTGCTGGGTTCGAGAGTCTATAATAGAGGATGGAATTTGAGAAGTGTCAAAAAACGTCAGAATAGAAAAGACTCCGGGGGTTTATGGTTTGACAAAAAAATTGTATCTGAGGCTGTAGCCCATATTTGTTCATTTACTGGCATTGATCTTCAACCACTATTTAAAGGGCAGTACTCCTCAGCACTTTACCCAGGGTGTAGTGGAATTGCAACACAAAAACAAAGAAGCAGGGGATAAGAGAGATGATTGTAGGCCTATAACTCCGAGTTCATGATTTGGGCCAAAGCCCTGTAAAACCGCTTGCAGGCTGTGCTGGATAATTTGATTAGCTTTGAACTGACCTGTTCTATAAGGGGGGGGGCAATCCAAGATAATCTGTATTTGGTGCTCATGATTATTGAGGATGTCGACAAAGGAATCGATCTTATTCAAATTAGGTCAATCCAAAGCTTTTATCAGGGATGATCAGCATTTCTTGGATTCCATCGTGTCTGCAGCTGGCTTTGTCCGGGACTTTATTTCCTTCATTTGCTTTTTGTATGCATTTCCCAGCTCGATAGCTGGAAAACATTGGCATATGTTGAATCCTCTCAGGTTGTCTAGATCAGTTCGTCAAGGTTTTTCACTTTTGGCGATGCTGTTGAATTTCCTACATTGGATGTGTGCACGATGAAGAAAACGGGCAATTCTGGAAAGAAGACGCCAAGGAAGCCTTTTCAGTTTTAAGATGTGAGCAATCGGTCGGGGACGAGCCAGCTGCTGCCCCGAGACGAGTATCCCTCCATCGCTAATGTCGACAAGTTCTGAAAATCTTTTCATGAGTCACGATAGGGCTCCCTTAAACCAAACCGTTGTCGAAAAAGGCATTATATCGTGTATTAGTGGAAGGTCCGTGCAAGACTATTTGTTTGAGAGACTTGGCTTGACTGTGGAGGAGAGCCTGCGCTGAGTTTTGCAATGTGGTACCACCGCTGCAGAGGAAAGAGCACCATGTTTTTTTCTGCGTATTTCAAGAGTCATGGTAACACGAAAGCGGAAAGTTGACGAAGGCGAGCTTTTTTCATCCTTACAACTGATCATTTATATCAAGCCTCATGCTCCCCTCGGCAGAGTTCGATGAAAGTTGGGTGAGAATTGCACAATTTTGCCGTGTGAATGGTGCTAACTTGGCATCTTGTAGTTACTGGGCGAGGGAAGAATCTTTTTACTCGATGAAAATAAATATTCTAGTGCAGCTAATGGTAAGTTTGAATTGTGTTGTTTTCTTGTGATAAAAAAAAACATAGCTAGAGAGAAAATGAGCGTTGGCCCCCTCTTGCTGTGCTTGGAAGGAAATATACACACACGCACACACACACACACACACACACACACATATATATATATATATATATATATATATATATATATATATATATATATATATATATATATATATATATATATGTATATATGTCTGTGTGTGTGATTGTGTGTGTGTGTAAATTGATTTTCATCAAAATCCCCAAACAATGAATGTCTCACAATCTTTGAAAGATTTTTGATTACAGAGTCTAACATTTCCTCTTAACAAACATAATAAAAAAACAAGGTGAAAACAATTTTATCATGTAATTTTATTCAGAAAAAAATTGGGTTTTGTAAACAAGATATGAAATGTTTATGTGGGCAAAAGATATCAAAGTATCAATTAAGTGGGTGGGTTTGTCACTGTATACTCAAAGAAAACAAATTCCTCTCTTTATATTCAGGGAAAAATCAAACTAAGATGTAATGACGGATCGGTTTATCACTTCATAACAATAGAAAACCACTCCCCTGCTTTATTGATCCTTCATTACATATACAGAGATTTAAAAAAAAGAGTCTACAATCTGTTTCAAGTAGGCTATTCTTTTTCCTTTTACACAATTATATTTCAAAATATGTTGGGCAAAGTATACAAAGTTTCAAGGTTGATACAGTTCAATAGCATTTTATTCGGACATTATTTAGGGTTGTATTTACAATAAAATGTATATTTGGTGACTTAGATCAGTAGATATGGATGTATTAATCAATCACTAAATACCAAGAGATAAAACCGATCCCCCTCTTATATGAATAATGAGGGATCAGTTTATTACTTCACAAGAATATAAAACCCACCCTTTTATGTTTAGAGATATATTAATCCTGACGGGTCAGTTTATAACTTCATGCCAATAGAAGACCAATGGCTCTCTTTATGTTCAGTTTAGATATACTAATCATGGGGCATCGATCTATCACTTTATAACAATAGAAAAAAATATCACCTGCTTTATTGATCACCCACAACATCTACAAAAATTTAAAAAGGTTCCAGAATTCAATTTGAGTACGCATCTCTTTTTTTCTTAATTACCATTTTTTTGACATATATTGGGGCTACGTATGCAAAATTCAAAAGTTGTAACGGGTTCTATTTAGATTTGAGCATGAATCCGGTGTGACGGATTCAGGTCTGTCAATGGGATCTTGTCAAAGCTAAAGATTCGCCCTAGAGCTACTTTTGTGTGCATTTTTCGTTCCTCAAATCCTTGCTGCGAGTTTTAGGCCAAAGAATAGATGGGTGTGTACTTTGAAAATGTGATTTTATCTAGAACTATCTATATTTTCATGCCATTTATTTAGAAACATATCTAGAATAAATGGAAATTCATTTTTCTTGCAACCACAGAACCGTTCGCTTTTTGGCTTTTTTTGATAATGTACGATCCACATGACTAATATTCACCACTAAATTTAGTGTTGAAACTGGGAAAAGGATTATGTTGAAACATGAATTTGTTTTGTGCAAATTAAATGTTTTATTCATTAGGCAACTGATAATCGATGTTCCTACGTATGTACTCTCGGGCAAGATGGATTGCAAGAGAGCTACAGCTACGCTGCTTTTTACCCCTTACTCGAGAAGTGGATTCATGCCTTTCTCGAAGGTATTAGTGCAAATTATTCCAGTCGGAGTTTGAACTTGATTCACTGATTTCATTGTCCGTGTCGTTAAGTTGGCATGCCTTCCCTCTTCGTAAGTAGCGGCTAAATATAATATCTCTCTTCGCAAGGAATCATCATTATTCCGACTGCATCGTTAGATATCGAAGGTTTATCAATCAACTTTTTTTCTGTTTTTGGTAGAATTGATTATCAAAAGAACAAATGTTTGTTGGAGTTGAAGCGAGTGCATTTGCCTGGGAAAATATTTCTTGATTATACATAAATTCGACCAGTTTTCTTTATTAGCCCTTACTTCAATCAAAACATTTTTATAAACTGAACCATTCAGAGATGAGATGAACAAGTAACAAATATGTGTATGATGGATAATACTTCATCTCATAATCTTAACACAACTTATGTATATTACTACTACGACAGGATAGTCAACAATAGAGCGTGGAAAATAATCAATTGTTGAAAAATTACCATATTTCTATAAGGAAATATGAAGAAACAAAACTAATTTTCCAGAATCCTTACCCAGGGTTGGCTGTAAATCCAGACCAGAGAGGAAAAAATTTCCGTTTCCCTATTTCAAACTGATCATTAAGTATTTTTGTGATTAGTGCTAAATATATATGATTTATGCATGACTTGAGTGTATAGATGTATACGTTGATATTCTGTACCTACAAGTATATAATGATAACATAGATATGCTTCTCTGTACAATGGGCCAACAAATATTCTAACAGTTTGTTTAGAAAATGAATTTCTTTGCAGGAATAGGTAGATGTCACCAATATACGAAAAGCCATTTCTTCAGAGAAAATCAAATGTTCATCTGACTATAGACATAATGTAATGTTCGTAGAGTCTTTTGAATAGTAAACATGTACATATTTAGATACTGTCACGTATAACAATAGAATTCATAAAAAAAAGAATGCAAGTAAATATAAATTGGAAAATATGTATTCAATTATATACAAAAGAGTTGTCAATAAGAAATAGCATATTTTGAGGCAATGTTAAAAGTGGTTAAGCCAAGATAGAAGAGTGCACCGGAAGTAGAGTAGAATTTTAGAATGTTAGAATGTGCACATGAAGAAATTATCTTCGAAGCAAAGATATTTTCTATCTACGTTATGCATAGATGGGCATACGCTGTACACTGAAATTGTTAACGTTATCGAATTTATATGTAATGCACGGACGTCGTACCGAACATAGACTCTCAAACAGATTTTGACCAAAATTAATTTGATTCTGTTTCTTTATAATTTAATTATATTTCGTGTGAGGATAATTTGAAAGTTAGCTAGTCATAATTTCATGAGAGAACGTATCTACAATGTGTCTATGGACGCTGTACGTTTAATATTTCAAAACTAAGTAGAAATTGTATAGAATTTTAATTTCGATCAATTTGCACGTGATAAAAGTTGTTTACTGGCTCTCCCTTGCTTTTAGTATAAGGCTGTTACAAATACTCCACTCACCAGACAAATTTTCAGTATCTGAAAATTTGGCGATAATTAGAAATTGCAGTAAAAACAGTGTTTGAAAGGGTGTACAATATTTGTGAAAAATAGAGTAATAATCAATATGCCAAAAATTAGTTCATAAAAAATGCACAAATGACATTCATTGATAAAAAGTATGACTGTAAAAATGTTAGTAAAAGTCTGTCTATTATTGGCGAAAAACTGTCTAGCCTTTATTTGTGTGTTCTTGAAAATTTGTGTGTGACGGTGGAAATGGCAAATAGAATGCCGAGGGAAGTATTGTTGCAGGCCATAGACACTCGAGCAGCGAAGTTCAAGCAAACAAGAATTGGTCGTATGATACAATATTGTTAATGCTTGAGAAATTTGATCTTTTTTCAAATGCTTGTTCCAGCGTGTATTTCTTTTTGCTACAGTGAACATTTTACATGAGTCAATAAGTAACTCAGCTTCAAAAAAAAAAAAAAAAAATAACAACCAATTACTGATTTTTATGAATAAAAGTTCTGTCTCCATTTGAAGAAAAGATTTACTGAGATGTGTCCGAATATTGGACACGATCTCTTTTCTGTTATTGAAGAAAAAAAGAGTTAAAAAGATTGCATGAATTTAGTCTTTTAGAGCAGAATAAAATAACGGTAATGAATACTTACTGTCATAGCCGAATAGATTTCCATTGAATCACATCCGTTGATTCACACGAGCAATCTTTAACACCCTTGACTTCAAATCAATGATTAGAAACCGTCAACCAGGATCAGTATTGTCAACATATGTTTCTTCAGTCTTCAACTAGATCTGGCTGACTATCTATGCATTTCTATATCACATTCACAGAACGCTCTAATGGAGCTGGTGGGCTGAAAATTTAAACACTCACTCATATATATTAAGGCATGATCAGTGATTAACCTTTTAACTAATTTTGCATATCTGGTGCCTATCATAAATCCTTGACTTGACCAACTCATGCCAATAAATCCTCTGTTTTGTTTATGCAAGGTACACCTTCAACCCTTCATTGTTGGTCATAGCCTTTGTTGTTTTGTTTTGTTTCTCTCTTGTCTCCCTCAACATTACCATTAGGAATACTTTTCTTTTTTGAAATTTTGAAAACATGAAAACATGACATACATCTAATCCTGGTGAATATATATATATATACATATATATATATATATATATATATATATATATATATATACTACTATTATTATTATCATCATCATCATCATCATGATTATTATTATTATTATTATCATTAGTATTAAAAACGACGGTGATTTATTTGTAGGCAGAGATGGCAATTTTGATTTGAGATTTAAAATTCATATTTTTCTACTACTCTCTCATCTATCATCTAAAGAAAGGAATTCATGATTGGCTTCCTCAAATTGTACACTCGGGGCAAATGGCTCGCTGCATCTTTCTTTCTTGCCTTGCACGGCTTCATTCTTCTCATATCAACACTTTTCAACACTTCCTTGACCAAGTTCTGACCAATGCGAGGCTGGACAGCGAAAGTTACATTTGTCTTTGGATCCATTTTTAGACAAAAGCGTGGATGTTCATATCCGTCGTCGAATATGGCACATTTAATGGTTGAAGAATGCATTGGTTGAAAAATTTAGAAAAAAACGTTTCGATTAAAAGCAAGAAAAGAGATGGAGAAAACGATTATAAATACGCCTTACACGCTTGGCTTAACTGGGGTCAAAATTTCTTGCTTCATAAAAATCTGAAAGGTTAAAACAGAATTTCGTTTCTTCATAAAATATTATTCCAAGACTACGTATCCACCTCCAACTCCTTTAGTCGTAGTTCCTGTAGATGGGATTTGACGACCCCGGCAAAACAATCCGACCCAAGTTGGGCTTGAGAAGTGAGAAAGATTTGTCGTCAGTTTTTGCTTACGTCAGTACTATTCGTGCATGACGTCACTAGTTTTTGGTCTTATCAGTTTTCTATTTTGGTTGTTATCAGTTGTTACATACAGGAATAAATTCAGGACTCAATTGTATGAATAAGACGCAATGGAAATTATTCATCTCAAGCTGAAAATAAGATTATTTCTAGGTTTCTTGTGATTTAAGTATTTTCTTCCAAACAGGCGTCACCAAGAAATCTTCTGTGCTGCAAGCATCTAAGCACAATCATATTTTGGGTTTGGCACAAAAGATCTGTCCACTTCTCTCTTCATAGCAGGATTCTTCCATTTGATGTTAAATGGCAGAGTGTAGAAGTCCTATTATTACGGGTATAATCCCTAACAATTACATAATGATACTTCTGTTAAATATATATATGAATGCGATATATTATCTGAAGTGATTCCTGTTGTTACATGATTGATTGTTGCAGTGACCCCACTTTTGTTTATTCTATTTACGCTGGATAGGACGAGTGACCCATTCTCCATGTAACAACAAGAGGTCATTTCAAATAGAGTTTCAAATATGATAACGCATTCATAAATATTCTGTCCGATTATAAATGCATTTCGTAATGATGATACACACACACATATATATATGTGTGTGTATGTGTGTGTACATTGAAAATTTAGTTCTTCATGTTGACTCTGAGTTCCCTGCCGTTGGTGCAATCATCAGACCGTATATATATACACACACACATATATATGCATGTATGTATAAAATGATCTTTGTTATTGAACAGTGAATATAACATTTGGCCGAGACAATGTAAATAGAATGAACAATTGAAGAATAGAACTGTTGCAGGAATCGAAACTGCAACCGAGAGGATTGCCGCTTCAACATTGTCCATACCATTGAGCTAAAACACCGTCTATACTGCTTGTCTTTCTCAAAGTTTGTTTGCAGAACTATTCGTCCATATATATATATATATATATATATATATATATATATATATATATATATATATATATATATATATATATATATATATATATATATATATATATATATATATATATATATATATATATATATATATATATATATATATATATATATATATGGTACAGACCAGGCTAGCAGTATAGCATAAAATAATGATATGAAGCAACTTCTGATATGTGATGGATTTATTTCATAGAGTGCTCAATACATTCAACTTTATACTATAAAAATCAAGTTGTTTTAGAGTTGGGCAGAAACATGAGCTAATTTGTGTAGCGAATTCACATTCTAATATTGATATATATATATATACACAATTTTGTGACATTCGAGTTATCTGTTCATGTACAGTGCTAGATATTGGGAATGGAGCATATGTAAATAGATGCACCACAGCATGAAAAATTATATTTTTTGTGTTCTCTCTCTCTCTGTCTCTTATTCTCTCTCTCTCTCTCCATATATATATATATATATATATATATATATATATATATATATATATATATATATATATATAAATAAAGAAAGAAATGGATGCACAATCTGATTGAAATAATGATAAATTGTGTAATATTCTTTTTTAATTCATTAAGTGGTGAGTGTATCATTCGGGGTAGACAATAAAAATATAATAAACAATTCAAGGAAATAAGCTGCTGCAAGAATCGAACCTGCGACCGATAGGGTAGCTGCTCCAACGTAGCGTTGTTGTTACCATTGAGCTAAACAGCTTCCTGTAATGCCAGGACGGAACATGCACTGAGTCTTATAAAATTTAACGCAATTTATAATCATTTCTGTCGGATTGTGTCTCACTTGGTCATGATTTAAAATAACAGTAGAAAAATATTAATTGGATGTAATTATTCATTACTTTGTTGCAATTTGCATGGATGGTGTGGATGCTGGTAACTCTACTGAAAGGAGTGGGCAAAGACCCCAAAAAGGTTTGGAACCACTGCATTGGATGAATTGATATCAATGTACAATGTTCTACAAGCTGCATTAGGAAGTTGCAAAAGCATTACGCATGCTATCCACACGTTTTCACTCTGTATGAAAACAGAATAGCTTTTTTAGTATTTAATATACACGAAAGAAAATTATGGGTAGAAGTTCTGAAATATCCCCTGCAAGTATTAACGTGTACACTCAATTAGATCCTCTCTTTGCTCATGGGTACCCTCCCATCTGGATCACAAGAATTAAACCTGATGACCCCGATGCAGATATATCAACCTTGCGTTTGCCAATGTCCGATTAAATCTTCGTCTCTCTCTCTCTCTCTCTCTCTCTCTCTGCTTATTCTTTTCTTCTGGTTCCTTCTAAACTCTCTATGATATATCTATATATACATACATACATACATATATATATATATATATATATATATATATATATATATATGTATATATACAACCACACACACACACACACACACATATATATATATATATATATATATATATATATATATATAAATATATATATATATATGGATAGATAGATATGTAGATAGATAGATGGATAGATAGATGCTAACTCATCCATCGTAAGCTTATGCAACTGTGTAAATAGATATTTCGCATAAATTCAGCATTATTGAGCATCCGTTTCTGTAGTCCAGAGGTAGGATATCGGCTTCCAAGTCTGAAGTGAAGGTTTCAATCTTGCCTCGTGGTATTGGATGGGAAAATGGAAATTCTATAGCCACGCTGAAGAGATGTAATACATGGAAACAGCCGTCTGTGGATGACACAATAATAATATATATATATATATATATATATATATATATATATATATATATATATCCTCATATCCATTCAGTCGGTTCTTTTAGATTAGTTTTGATCCTTCCAACAGTTTTCCTCGCACAGGCTTTCCTTCTCTCTCTCTCTCTCTCTCTCTCTCTCTCTCTCTCTCTCTCTCTCTTTCTCTGTGAATGCGTAACTACATCGAAACGCACTACCTTCAAATTCATTCTCTTTCATCTATCGTTCCTGTTAGTGAACCAAGACACATCCACTCGTTCCTTACTCTCTTTCAACTTCGGTCTTTTTCTTTGTTGTCACGTTTTTTTTGTTTTTGTTTTTTTATTATAAACGTGCCCTTTCTGTCATACAGTCCTTACGATTCACTGGCTAGATAGGAACATAGCACATCAAACGAGGCAGAAAATCTCTCTCTCCCCTTCCCCCTCTCTCTGTTTCCCTCTCTCTGTTTCCCTCTCTCTCTCCCCCTCTTGCCCCGTCACTCTCTGTATATATATATATATATATATATATATATATATATATATATAAATATATATATATATATACATATATATATATATATATATATATATATATATATATATATATATATATATATATATATTAGGTTTTAAAACAAGTAACAAAAATAGGACACTTCCGTAAACAGCAATGCACTGAAAGAAGCGGTAAGATATTTTCTTCTATGGATAAAATTAAAGGTCAGTTTTAGTCCTGCAAGAAGCTTGAAACACAAAGACTGGGAATTCTAAAAGAGTGTATATCCGGCAAGATCGTGGGCAGGATTCGATGGGATGCACGTGCATGCACACACGGCTTGAACGAAACATTTAGCGCAGTGGCTAGCTAGCTAGCTGATATGTCAGAAGAAATAACAGATTTAATGATTATAAATCCTCACTAGATTTCATATTCATACAGTCTCACACAGATTAGCTGAATAAATAAATACATATGCACGCACATGCACACATGTATAGAGAGAAAAGGGTAGGAAAGAGTAATTGGACATTTGCAAAAATACATTTGATATACTCGAGATGCTTTCATTACTTGAAATTTACACGGATGAAATATTTTGATGTGAAATTAACACTTACTAAAATAGAATATAAATTATCCCAAACATACAATATATATTGATATATTTGACAATTACACACGAAATGATCGTTTCTTGGCGTTTATTTTTATGAATGTGATGTCGATGGATTCTGAAGTAGAGAATATAGTTGTATATATTTAATTAATCATACGACATTGGTTTACTTTTAAATTTTCCACTGATTCATTATTTCAGTTGAAATAAGATATTGTCTCATTCTTATGGATGCTGATTCCAAAGGATATCTGACGATTGTTTTTGCATGAGTCAATTCTCTATTGAAATACTCATCAAGCCCTGAGGTACCTCAATTTCGCGTTTGGAAAGAGAATTTCTTCCTACAGAACAGTGCAACTTTCGTTCCCGACATTCCGTTCTAGAGACATTAGCATCACTAACTCTCAAGGATGCCCTTCAACTATTGTTATGAAGAGAATGAAAAACGGACCCTAGGACAACTGTTTGAACTCTTAGAGGTCAAGAAAAAAAATTTACCTAGTGTCTATTGGAAAATTGTAACAAAAAAATGGACAGATATTTTTTTCGTGAACCAACTGCTGACAACAGAATACGTTTTCTATCAATAAGTTTCTCTCTTGTAGCACGTAACACGATGGAATCATTTTTGAAAAGAGTCTGCATTGTCCCTTGCGATGAAAAATGGATCTTGTACGTCAATTACAAGAGATTTTCACAATGTTTACGTGTGACAGAAATCAAAACATGTTTCAAAACCTCCATCCCGCTCCCCCAAAAGGTAGGGTAACTGTCTGATGGTCTTGTGAAATGATTATTTGCGATTTATTTCTGCAACATGAAATTACGATAACAACTCCATCGTACTGCAAACACACTGATGAAATGCAGACGACACTAGGTATTCGTTCAATGGCGTGGGACCATTTTGTTACATAACAATGTCAGATCCAAAATTGCTAATCTAGCAACAGCAACTTTATTATCAACTATTAGATTATCCCCCATAATTATCAGGCTTATCCCTCACAGATTATCGCTTATTCCATCTCCCCGAACCTTGTCTTCGCAATGAAAAATATGCCAATAAAGAAGCGGCAGTGACAGCATTTGCAAACTTTTCAGCTTTGAAAGACACCAATTTATATAAAGAAGGAATCTTCACACTTGAAGCCAGATAAAAAAAAAATATTGTAGCGAGTACAACTTATTTTGATCGATGAACAAGGTATTATAGATGGGATAACCAATATAAACAGAAGCAACGACGTGGAGAAGGATTTGAACACACTGATATGACATTTTAATACTTTGCTGCATAGCTGTGGTTTTCAATAAATGCTCTGAGACGTTTTTTTTGTAACCATTCACGAGTCCATTACAACACTCATTTTGAAACTTGGGTCTGGGTAGTTTCGCCAAACGCTGTATCACCGACATCCAGACAGTCGACAGCACTTTCGCCGAGTAGCCCTCTCATAGATATCTTTTTTGAGGAAATGGTGTTCTGCTGACTTTGCTTTTCACAGACTCGGCTTTTCACCGACTTTAATTTTATCGAATATTTTCTAATGAAATAACCGTGAATTAAAAAAAAATATCTTGACAACATTGGAAGAATACTAACAGAATGAATGATAAAACACATATAATAAAAAATGAACTTTTGCAAATGATTAGAAAAATAATCCAGCGGACATTGACACCCTAAAGTAATTATTATTGAAACGAATTAGTTCTTGATTTTTTTTTGGCTTTGCTTGAAAGAAAAATGCCTAAATTTCAGTTTACAAAAACGAAAACAAATTTTCATCAACCATTGGGGAAAATAATGTAATGTTTCGAAAAAGTACTTTTATTCATTTACTATTATAATCAGTAACGTACATAGACCTTAGCGTGCTATATTTCAAATTTGATACTAGTATGGTTTAGATATAAGTTTAATCTTTCATCACATTGAAGAAAAACCTTTCCCAAAATCTCAAATAGAAATGTATAAATACCAATGATTTTATCAAAATCCAATGAATATTCGATTTCTCATAGAATCTTGAAATCTATGTATCCACTCGGGGAAACTTTAGAAAATCTTTTAGTGCAATTCAACGTTCCATTTTTTTTTCTGTTCACACTGCTACAACTTTTCGCTCTACGTTTTCAAAATTCTTCCGTTTTTTTTTAACGCTCTACAAAAATAATTTCTATCTTTGATTTTTCCCAAAACTTTTTACTAATGATACAAATATTCGAACGGTAAAATTTTTATTTTATACGATTTTGACATCATCTTTTCGTAAGTTTCCATTGGCAGTATATCCTCCAGCGAAATCCGTCATCCATCCTATACATACTTTCACAGATTTAATCAGGTGGAATTTCGATTGGTTCAAGGCTCCAACAAATCCTCCTTGTATATCCATACATTTACTAGACCTACTTGGTAGAATATATAGCTGCTTATTCCCCCCCCTGGTGTTGGTGATCGATGTCTGATCTCAGCTAAATCTAGTCGAGCATTTCAAGGCAGACAAGCAGGGCTTCCTCGTATTTGGTTTTATTTCGAAACTAAGTTAGTATAAGCATAATAACCACTCCTTTGTTAACGGTAAACGCAGACTGGAAATCGCAGTAGAATCTAAAAATCTCACGGTGTGTGTGAGGGACAGCGAAGCGATATTTAATGAAATATAAATATCCTGTTACTCACAGTTGATAATTCCAAATTAGAACATGGTCTTCATTTGAACATACGATTAATTGTAGCCGTATATTTCATAGAATATAATTATATGGTTGTTCCTAACTGAATGCAAATATTCCCTTTGCATCAGAGTTTAAACAACTATAAAGCTCAGATGGTTGGCACTGAGCTCTATCTCCATCAAATTGCATAGAACGGACTTGCACCCTTTTCCTTAATTGCATAATTCCAAAAGCTGAAATTCTGAATGATCAAGATTTTGAAAGTTTGGAATCCTGAAAACCAAAAATCAAAATCCTGAAGATATAAAAGGGTTATTCCATATAAGATAACCTAATATTCCTCATCTTAGTTCTGATAGACGTTCAGTATTTATATTATCATTCGGACTATCCTCATCTTGGTTGTTTTTCATACAACATTTCAGCCGTTATACTTGTTTGTTTTTCCTACAACATGAGGGAAGTAAAGGACCGAACCCTTTAGACAGGGTATATAGACTGCACTTAGCAGTTGTAGTATTTTTGAATTATTATTGTCTCACACTTGGATTGAACCGAGAACCATTATGATTACTTGAGGTGATTCTGTCTGATTCTCTAACCACTACGCTATGCCCATAACCGGTGCTAATTTTTTGGAGCCTTAAACCTCAGGCGGCAGTTTTTGGTATTTGATGTTACTGTTTTCTGTCTTTCGTTATTAGAGGTTCCCATAGGGTATCCATTTCAATGATAGGATTACTGAGGCAGTTTTTCTTGCCTAGCATAAGGACTGACTTTCGAATCTTCCAGTATTCTTCCCGATCAATCATTTCAACCTCGTTCTACAGGGGTAGGTGGTCTCCCTTCTCCCTCCATACGTGATCAGCTATACCCAATTTTTCAGTTTCACCTTTGCTCACCGCTTTTTGGTGTTCTTTCACCCGAATCTTCAAGGGGCGACATGTTTCTCCTACGTATTCATGTCCACAGCTGCACAGTATTGAGTATAGACAGTTCTTGGTGTTCGATAACTCAGTGGGTGGTTTGGTGTGGGAGACGTAGCTGCGTAGCGTTGATCTACCTCTGAATATAGCCCAGATATTATATGGGGCGCAGATCTTCTGGATCTTCTCAGACACATTCTTAAGGTAGCGGGGACAGACTGTAGTTGGTTTATGATTGTCATCCTCCTCCTCCGTCAATCTCCTTTCTCTAGTGGTGTCAGTTAAACCTTTGGGGTAACCATTGTTCTGGAGATTCTTGCTTATGGTACGCATCTCACAGAGGTATGTGTCAGTGTCACTAATTATTAGCTTTGCTCAGTGCTGTAAAAATCGGATGATCTTTTTTCTTAACGCTGTATTGATAGTTAGAGGCAAAGTTGAGATATTGACCAGTGAATCTTGGCTTACGATACACAGATGTATTGAAACCTTGTTCTGATCTTGTTACCAGTACATCCAGGAAGGCTAACTTATTGCCACTCTCTTTTTCCATTGTGAACTTTATTGAAGCTCTGATTGAGTTCACGTGGTCAAGTAGTAACTGTGGGTCTTCTGGATGTGGCCACATTACGAAGGTGTCATCTACATATCGAAGCCACATGCTTGGCCTTAGTGGTGATGTTCCTAAGGGCAATTCCTCAAAGTACTCCATGTATATATTTGCCATCACTGGTGATAGGAGTGATCCCATAGCTAAGCCTTCCTCCTGTTGGTACATCTCATTGCCCAGTTGGAAGTATGTTGTTTCGATGCAGAAGGTCAACATTTCCATTAGGTTGTTAAGAGGGATGCTGGTGCGTTTATCCAATGTGGGATCTGAATCTAATTTATCCCTAACTACTGATAGTGCTTCGGATGTAGGTACTTGTGTGAAGAGACTCACCACGTCTAGGCTCAACATTTGTTGTGTTTGAATTGGAGCCCCTTTGAGTTTTTCTACGAAGTCAGCTGAGTTCTTTACATAGGATGAGCTCTTACCCACCAGCGGGTTGATTATACTCACCAGGTACCTGCTCAGTGGATGGCATGCTGAGCCCCGACAGCTTACTATAGGTCGTAATGGAGTACCCACCTTGTGAATCTTTGGGAGGCCGTACATATGTGGTGGCTTACTATATCTTTGAGTTAACTGTCTGTAGGTTACTAAGGGGAACTGATCCCTGTTCTTGCTCAGGATCTGCAACAGTCTCCTCTCAGTTTTCAGAGTTGGATCTTTTTTTTAACTTGCAGTAACTACTCTCCCCATTTATGTTGACCAACTTTTCACTGTATGTAAAGAACTCAGCTGAGTATAACGGCCGAAACCTTGTATGAAAAAAAACCAAGATGAGGATAGTTCGAATAATAATAGAAATAATAATAATACCTCATCTGAAAAATTCAGAGAAACACTAACTAATCGGGACGTTCAGTAGATGACAACTTTTCAAAAGGAAATTAAAAGCTGGAACTTCAAGCTTGATTGGAGTAGTTGTTTTAATGTTATGACAAATTGAAATTCGCTTAGATTTGCATCCTCAAACCGCACACAGGATTTTAACAAATTTGGCACGTCATAACTATGCTAGATAAGACAATATCTAGCTGACATCTGATTACCCTGTAGTTTTCCACCCATGGATGGACAAATATTATTAAACTTTATATCTCTACCCGCTTAAATAGATAAATGTATGTATTACTTTCTGTGTTTATAATTGAGTGTCAGCGATTCTAGAGTGTTCATCATCATCATCATCATCATCATCATCATCATCTCCACATTTTTACCCATTGAACTTTCTTACCAGTTGCAACTGGTGCCTCTCCTGGGGATGAAGTGACAGCAAGTCTCCTCCATATTGCATCACATTCTTACAATTAGAAATTATTTTAGTAATGCTGTTGTGTGGATAGATTAGATTCTTTCTTGGTTTTCCAGTTCATCCAAGCAACAATCGAATCACTTCTTCATTATACCTGGTTGAGTTCCTCCACCGGTTGCATCCGGTGGCTTTCACCATCAAGTAACTGCAAGTTTTCTCAGTTCTGCAGAACTCTCCTCACTATTCTCGTCGATATTGATGTCTTGATGATATAAATCCCTTCTTGGCATTTCTAGTTCTTCCAATATTTTTCAAAGACTGATTTCATTCAAAACGCTCCAAGAACACCGTTTTCAGTCGTTACCTTCATATTCTAAGCTTTTGTTTAATTTCCTTGCTAATCAGTAGATATTTCCCCAATGTTCCATCCTCTGTCAATTCCAGTATGTGTTTGTGTGGAACAGTAACATTCACTATCTACCAGTATGAGAAATCGACTCTTACAAGGACTATATGCAATAAATCCCTGATTTCTCGTCCGTCTCAGGAGAGATTATTGGTTTTGAAAAGGAACAATGTTGATATCGATTATTTTAGTGTGCTTTATTATTGAATAGGAATGCAATATGCTTGGCAAGGTTGAAAGATTTGGAGAACTTTAACGAGCTTCGTTAAGATGGCACTCGGGATTAACATTTAACCTTTTTATCAACCCGTTCAATTCTCGAGATCAACATCACAATGGTGACCCCAACAGGTGAATAGGGAGGATCATAAATGAACTGAAAGTGCGTAAAGGTCAAGAACTGTAAAGAAAAGATTAGGGAAATAAGATGCACAGAAAGAAATGTTCGTTTAAAGTGGTGAAAAGAAAGACCGGATAGAGTGGATGTCGGTGAACCCTTGGGAAACTGGGCCAGATTGGCAATGTTTCTTGAACTTGAAGGTCAACACAAACTCACAGTAAAACTATATATATATATATATATATATATATATATATATATATATATATATATATATATATATGAGTGTGTGCGTGTGTGCATGATGCGTGTATGTGAAGGTAAAGTAACAGTATGCTTTAATAACTCATTTGAAAAATATATTGAATTATATCTCCCGTTATAGATAAAAATAAACTCTAACACAAATTCTTTGTATGAAGATGATGAAATAGATAATCAAATAATTCTAATGAGTTTGACCTTTCAATAATAACTGTTACATCAATCATGGAAAAGATTGAAAATAAAAAAAATAACTTGAATTCCAAGTGAAGATGATTATTCAATTTTTTTAAATGTACGTATGATAAATAAAAAGAATAAAGATATGTTCCTGTTTTTGTAAAAATGTTTTTATCAGAATGAAATAAACCTTGTGTATCAGTATGGTAAATATTCGTTGATATCTAAAGATTTGTCAGTTCAGCTCAGTCAGTAAGACAGCCTCCTGACTTCAAATTACGTTAGGAGAATACGCGTTTTACACATGGGTTGACACCTCTTATTTTGATGAGGATCTTTCTTGTTGTCCGGGAAACAAAATCAACTCCAGACTTCACATTTCATACTGGGGCTTGACAAGACTATAAAAGATAACCCGATTCCAACCACAATTGCTGTTATATATATATATATATATATATATATATATATATATATATATATATATATATATATATATATTTGAATGCATTGTTATCAGGTTTTTTAGCGGGTTGGTGTGGCCATTGATCTCAAAAGGTCAAGTTTATTCAAAATTAGATATACGATAGTAAAAATCAATCAATGGTCAATTGATTTATATCACCTGATAGTTTTTAATTACAATTAGTGATCATTGTATTTCTTAGATTAAAATCTTTTTTTCTGAACATTTCGTTAATTACACATACACTTTCCGTTCTTACCTATACAGATCAGTAACATAAACTAAGGATTGTCTTTATATTTTGTACATAATAATATTAAAGGAAAAATAATATCAAAATCATTATTTGATAATAACATCGTGCCCGGTCGGTCGGGTGAAATACTGGGTTTTGCTCACGGGCCAAGGTTTGTTGACCCCTGGAATAGAGGATTCTGGGGGAGTGTTGCGTGTTTGCTCACTTGTGTAGGGAACATGGAGTTGTCTAATTCCTATCGATGGCAAATACCATGTGGGTACATAAGTTTTATTGAGCTTGTTCATGAGAATGTTTTTTGCAATTGAGGAAATCCAACAAAAGAATCACGAAATGAAAGAGAGATAGAAAGAAGAGAGACATAAAGAAGGAACGGCGTTGAAAATATAATGACAGAAAGAACAAAAAAGAAGATGGAAACTAAAGACAAAACGGAAAGAGAAATAATAAAGGGAGGAAAAGAGTGGGATAAATAAAAACGGTAAAAAAAGAATATAAAAGAAAAAATGTGAAAGAAAGAAAGAAAGAAAGAAAAAGAACAGGTGGAAATAAAATTACAAAGGAAAGAAAAGACTGGGATTATAAAAGAAAGAAAGAAAGAAAAATGGAAAAAGGAAAAAGACGAAAGGAAAAAATCTGAAGATAAAAGTTCAGGGGAAAAAAGCAAGAGTGAACACAAAAAACATGAATAACCGAAACTCTGAAAGAATGCACTAAAAGAGATATTTAGTCCAGAGACTATCAAAGTTACTGGGATTTTTGAATGATATTCAGATAGACTGAACATTTTTGAATCAGGTGGGAAAAAAGTTGAAGTTTTAAAAATGTCGTTGTTTTTCTGTAGACAAGCCTAACCCTAAAGCACCCTACAGTTTTGTCTTAATTTCTGCACGTATTAAAATGGTCGTTCCTGAAGGAGAGGAGGGTTTTGGACCCCGATTCCTGGTTCTGACAGTGCTTTAAAGTCCAAACTCTAAGTATTTGATATTGAGACAAATATAGATATAGGAGATCCTTTTACAGTCATCCTAAATTTATTAACTTATCTATTCCCCTGACAATCCTAAGATATTTCCTGGCAGTCTGTTTTAGTATCTTGTGATAATAGCTTACACTTCTCTATCATATCATCTTTTAATAGTCCATATCAGCTTGTTTGCTATTCTAGTTTACAGTTTTACAATCCTATCATAGTCTACCAGAGTTTGTTTCAACCACATGATACTTTACAGTTGCCTGTTTTGTCACTCTATTGTTGCCAGTTTGGTATTGAGGTCGAGAGTAGTTTACTCTACCATATTGTGATAGTTGCCTGCAATAGTCTACTGTATTACCCAGTAATAGTTTACAGTGATTTTAGGCTACACCAGTTTGTTGTACTACCTTGTAATAGTCAAAAGTAGTTTATTTTACCTTCTAGTTATACTTTACTTTGATTTGTTTTACAGAATTGCGGTAGTAAACGTACATTAGTTTGTTGTATTCTTCGTAATAGTAAAGTACAGTAATTGGCAATACGAGATTGTAGCCCAGGGTGGTGAAGTTTTCAACTATGTGGTAGTAATCTTAATCTTTGTGTTTTACTACTAATACATGATCTAAGAGAGTCTATTTTACAAGGTTGTTATCGTCTTCAGTAGTCAACTTTACTAGCTTTTGATAATAGTGTACACTAGCTTGTTTTACCACCTGGAGATTTTGTTTACATAAGCGGGTTCTACAACCCATTGGTAGTCTACATAAGGCTTTTCAAGTAGCCTGTTTTTGTATCTTGTGATAGTTTACAATAGCTTGTTTACTCTAGTCCAGCTGTTAAGTGAAAAATCATACGAGTTTTGATAAAAGCATCAAATCTTGAAGTGAACCATTGCAAGGTATGCTGGATTCAATGTGTGAAACGGGTAATGGATCCGACAAATGATTCATTGATCAAATCATTGGTAGATGATATCATTTTATTTTATCATTACTTTGGATTTTCATTTTGATATTCATTTCCTTATTTATCAATAAGCTCCTTGTTAGAGGCAAAGCCTTAGTACTGTACCTGAGCATCTTTGCCTTAATAGTGCCCTTAGCATGCGATATCAGATTAGTCAGGACTTTCATGCTGCAGGCAGTTTGGTCCAGTGTGGTCACTCTTGTTAAATGGATCAGGGGAAACTGGCAACGCAATAAGACATTGACACCATTCATATCGAGCCTGATGCTCTGCACATTCGATGTGCTGCACAAGTGCTGCTTGAGTTGGTGGAATATTCTCAATAACACGCAATCCATGGACAAATATCTTTACACAAGCCCATATTCACTCTCCTCAAGAAACCGGTCTCACTGTACATTACAACAGCAAATCTTTCAATTTCATCTAAACATGTAGATAGATGAAAGGATAGATATTCCAAAATTTCTTTATTTCGGAATGTTCAATGCCATAACTAGAGCGAAAAAATCGAATTTATTGGCCCATACATTTTGTACCTTTTCTCTTTTATCTGAAGATTATTCAAATGGATTGTATATGAATGATATTTGCCAAGTAAAACAGAAGAAGCCTCTTTTGTAATAGGACAATAAGTTGTTTGTCAATTTATATATATATATATATATATATATATATATATATATATATATGTATATATATATATATATATATATATATATATGTATATATATATATATATATATATATATATATATATATATATATATATAAAATTTTGAAGAAGTTTTTCAATGTTCGGTGCTTAAAGCTGTAAAGACTATATACAATCACACCAAATAATTTCCAGTCGATATTGGAACCACTTACCAAAATGGGAGAACAACAGATACAATAGAAAGTTAACTGATTGGTACACATGGGACAGTGAACGCTGTTAATAGATACCAAACGCCAGATTGAGGAACGAGGTTCACCGACAAGACATGACAGACATTAGTGTAATTGCAGTTGTCATGGGAGAAAATGGGAAAAGCCTTCAGCCAGCAGTGAACTTAAAATTGCTGTTGCTTCACAAAGCTATGCATATGGGATACCGAATAAGTTCACAATAGTATCAATGAATTTAGACTATAATATGTATATAGCTTAATATGTCATATGGACCCAATTATGTGATACTCACAGAAAGTCGATCTCACTACCGTAGTAATATACTTAGGGGCTATACACACACATACATGTATATTAGCATTACTAAGTTCAGCTGTGTATGGCACAATACTACAAGTATCGGTCATCCACATAAAATCGAACCCTCTTCAGTAGTGATTGGTAGCGGTATGGGACAAACGTGAATAAAAGTATATTCACTTAGGCAAATTGCCTTTGGGAAAGTGTTTGCGAAATAGTCTACTTATAGTCTCACTTATAGCCTTCTGTTAGACGAAACGAAGCGTATCAATCGCCTATATTGATAATTCGTAAATTTAGCCTGAGAGTAGTACAATGTCAATTACTCAAGTGATGAACCTTTACAAAGTTTACCTCTATATGACACAGGACCATAAGTGTGTAGAACTCAGTGAGGTTTGAACTCTCGACAATAAGAATGGTTTGCGACACTCAAGAAGCTTATGGATATTGACTTTTACACAGCTCCGTTCAGTGTAGTACAAGGTGAAAAGTGTGAGTTACTCTGAAGATCGAATCTATATTCAGACGGATATGTTTTCAATGGATTAACACAAATTGACACATATTGATTCTTTTCTACTCTTTTTCGTAAGCAGGGCTTTTTTTGAAACTGTACACAACCCCAAATTAATTTTTTTTTTGCCTTTTCTACTGCCAAATACGTTCAACTTTTGGGTAGCTTTTCGTGTTTATAGGCATGTTTGTGCGTCTATGTGTGCATGGGGGTCCTCTGCTTTTTTTGACAAATTCTCCCAGCTTTTGGGCAGCTCCTCCAATCTGTAGGCATGTTTGTGTGAGTCTCTGTGTGAGAGTGCGTTTGTGCGATAATTTTATTGCTTAGTATATTCTAGCATGGCACAATCCTCCGGATCGAATCGCCACTTTAACGAACAGGTCTGCGACGTGGCTAACCACTGCGTTAGGGTATGTGCATCATTCAGTCGCTGAATGGAAAGCCTTAAAAGTTAATGCTTCATTTCTGTGACTCATGATTTACCTTAATGAATAAATAGAAAAGATGAAGCTAATGAGACAGGTTGGGAAGAGCCGATGAGACATTCAGTGTACAAGAGTGGCTGAATAACGGAGGTTCGGATAATAATGATGAGAAAGAACGGAAGCAATACCGAGATATGCAGAAAACTGGATGAAACAACAAAGATTATTGGGTAAAAAAATATCTTGGCAAAAATTCTTTAGATGTTTTGCCAAGTGCATAGTATAATTTTGGCTAATTGGGGAAACAAACTTAAAAATTCGATTAATATGATTTAGACTTTTCTGATCTGCGAGACAATACACTAAAGAATCAAACATTTTGACCACCTGTATCTATGATTTTAGTTTGTCAAGAGCCCACAAGACAATGCAAGTCTACAATACATCTACAGTGTTCATCTGAAATATAGTACCCGGATGTCAACAGTTCAACGTTACATGGCAAGGCTCTGCAAAGCAACCTGAGAAGTGCTCAAATGGAGCAAAATCCTGAGAGTTTAGGGGCTAAGGTAACACAATGAATCTTGTTCCTGTTCTTGAAATTATTCACATACAATTAGTCCAGTGTGACAAGGTGAATTTCCTTAATAGGCATGTTGTTGTCTCAAAGGTCAAGAGGCCCTAGGTACCCTGCCGTTTACTTTATTTAGGAAAAGACGAAACTCATCAGGCTTGGCGACCTCCCAATAATATAATGTCCAGTTCTATGGAAGACGCTTTCGGACATTGGTTGCCATGGATATTCTGACTAGCCTGCGGCTTGGCAACCCCATAAGACAAGAATCGATGCGCTGTGTTGTGACGCATTTTCCCTCTTCATCTTGATCAAAGTTATCTGTGATTTGTGCTACATTACCTCCTCTTTCGGTTAATACTTGGCAAGAAAGTATCCGCTAACTTCTCACATCGATAAGTCTTGTCCATCCAATACCTTGTCGGTGCTCAATGATGTCCCCCCCCTCAGACCACTGCCAATAGGCACTCATCTAAACTTGACATCGAACTCCATGATGTTTCGTAAATGATCGGACCTAATCCATAATATTTTTGCCCTATTGCCTGATGGAGCAATGCCCCCCCTATCTCTCTCTCTCTCTCTCTCTATCTATCTATCTATCTATCTGCCTACACCAGCACGCTATACCATGCTAAATATAGAAAAAAATATATATATAGACATGCTTCACAAATCTCATCTACAAATACTTCTGTAGTGAGTTCCATATTCACTTGGTTCCCTCACACTTATGTCCCCGTGTCGTACTCAGTTTTGTGAATATGAATGTACTGTCTTGTCTAGTGGACCAGCATCATTGCAATGGATTTGATCCTAGTAGCTATGGCCTTATGCCAAACTATGATCAATTCAGAAAGTACCAAAGCATAATCATGGTAGATGTATCGAAAAGCATATTATCAGACCAACTATCACTCTAATGAAATGAAAAAAATAACACGGAATATAACTCTTTATTTCTCGTGGGTTTTATGTTCTGTGTTACTGTTCCCTTTTCTACCATAAAGATAAACCGAGCAGTGTTCGTCATCAATGGAATATCGTGATTCCTGTGTATATGTATCTTATGCCTCGATGCAAGTGCATTTTCTAAAAGGGCTTGACGTTGGAAGAATCCACCAATATAAGAGGAAAATAAAGAGAAATTAGTAATCGGAGAATGAAACTTTTGTACAATCAAAAAGAACTTTCGAAAGAACTGTTGACAATTCAGCAGACATCTACAGTCTGAGAGGCAGTAATTGAGTAACAGACGACAATTAAGACGACAATGGCAACATTAGCAACAGACACAGAATTCCTTTCTCAGCAATACTAACTGGTCAAGATGATGATGATGGTGGTGGTGGTGGTGGTGTTATTATCGTTTTGCAATTTCCCCAACTGCAACTAGTAGAGATCTTTTTGTTCGTAAATTGACCAATCAAATGAAGCGTGATCCTGGAAATGAATAGAATATATGAAGAGAAGTGGATACAATTGAAAGAGAAGGGAAGAAAATATAAATAATGATAGACTGGAAAAAAGACGAAAAGAGGAAAGTGAAAAAAAAAAGGAAGAATGAAGAAAAAGAAAGAAAGAATGAAAGTTACGAACGGAAACAGAGAGGAAAGAGAGGCCAAGAGAAAGAAGCAACATAGAAAATAAAGACCTTGGGGAAAAAAAAGAGAAGGAAAGAAAGAAAAGAAGGGAGAAGAAAAAAGATGCATAATGAATGAGAGAAAAAGAGAGAAAGCAAGAAGAAAAAGATGAAGAAGGAACTTTCAATTAATGAATAAAGCAACTAATAAAGCAAATGGATAGGGAGAAAAATGTTTCCGTCTGGGAGTAGGAAAGGTTGAAATAAGAAGTTTATGACCCAAATGAAAAAAAGGAGGTCATTATGGCCGAGGGAGAGAAAGCAACCGAGATAGAAAGAAAGCAAAAAACAAAAAACGGTATAGAAGCTGTGGAGTGATTGAGTTGAAAAATCGGGGAGTCATCTAAATCAAAATAAACAGAAAATAAACCGAGAACAAATAATAAGAATAAAAAAGATGGAAAGGTGAGAAAATAAAGGAAAAAGAAAGGAAAACTTGAAAGACGAAAAGAAAATAAAGAGATAACATTATCGAGAAAGAAAGAGATATCTTGGAAAAGAAAGGGAAAACCAGAAAGAAAGAAATAAACTAAAAAAAAAGCACTAAAGGGAGTAAAACAAAAGAACGAACCTAGAGAAAAAGCAAGAACTAAATTAAAAAAAAGAAGATTGAAAAAGAGAAAGGAACAAATGACTAAAAGAAAGGAACAAAAAAGAAAGAGAAAATAAGGGGAAAGAAAGCAAGAAAAGAAAGAGAAAAATGATTAACAAAAGCATGGAAAAACCAAAAGAAAGTGAAAAGGAACAAAGCAAGAAGATACGGAAGAAAAAAGGACAAAGTGAATCGGAAGAAGAGAAAGACCCGAACCAAATTAAGAAGACAACGAATGGAAAGAATAAAATAAATAACAATAAAAGCGGAAAGAAAGAAAGGAAGATATGTCTGCAGTAATGTATTTCTTTAAAGAAGCAAACTCTTTATTCCTCTGTGTTTATGGCTCCCCATTGTAGCACTTAATATGAATAATTGTCAAGTCTTTTGCGTTTCCCCTTCGGTGAATGCACATAAAATATCTTACCAATTCAAACGGAAACTGGCATTTTGCTCTGTTGTGTAAAAGCTGGAAGATACTCCAAATATTGCATCCTAATAGTGCTTAAGTCACCTTAGAAGTGGAAGATATTTTGGAACTGGAAAATCACTTGAAAAACAGGGTTTTGTCTATAGTATCGACCAAAGTTCTCCGCTCAAGTTGAGCGTGGCTTATTGATGTGGAGCTATTAAGGTATAACGGACAAAGAATTCACAATAACTGGGATAGTCTTCAAGAGATTTGAATAACTAAGAAAGTTTTCCAAGTGATTCCGATGGAGAAAAACAAACCAATATTTCCTATCCATTGTTGTAATATACAATGATTACAAAAAGTATCCGATTCATTGCAAAACATCCATTTTAATATATCATTACAGTTTCAAAATTGGCAGTTTTTCTGGTTTTTGTGAATAACTTTTCAGTGTTTAATTTTTGTTTATTTTGGTATTTGTTGTATAGCTGACTTTCTTCTGACAAAATTTTGTCTATTTTGTGACTGTATAAGGAAGTTGAAATGATATCTTTTCGATGTATCGGATACCTTTTGAAGTCACACTATATTGGAAAAGAGTCAATCAGAGACAAGACAGGAGGAAAGAGAGAGAGAAAAAAGCAGAGCGTAAGGCGTAAACTAACTGATAAATTTGTTTAGACGGAGATATGAAGATAAATTTGAAATTTCCACTGTATAAAGTTCTATCTGTGTGATCAATGAATTGAAGCATTTAAAAGAAATGCTTTTAAGTAGATCCAGGAAGTGTTTGTCTCCTGGGGTAAGCACTTAAAAGAGAATCCATTCTCCTAGAGAGATGTTCTAGACATCGGAATACCGTACAGAGATATTTTAATTTTCAATGTTTTTTTCTGTTCTACACATACATGATAATATGGTACTATGTGTAAAATTTGTCTTGATTTGATAATCTTTTGTTTACCATGGAACCGTTTCGGGGATTTAGAAACAAAACAGATATATCTACATGGCACCTCAGCAAAGTTGATCCAACACCATCATCTTCTCCGCAATTATTCTAATATATAGCTCAGAAATCATAATTCATTTACATTCATGTTTTCTTTCTTCACAAAAATTTTGGAGATACCTCTTGTAGTAGTGCTGAATTACAAGTATTATTCATATTGTGGCTGACGAACTCCACGAACGTTGATGTTTATAGAATTTAACCAAAGAAAAATGTGATTCTTAGCCAAAGGCCGCTCGTGGCACCCCTTTTCCTCCCCCCAAAAGTTGATACGATAAAAGTGGAGGCGAGATGACCTACACACACATGAATGACGTCATAAAACAATGGATTCTTAGATTGTTAGAAATTTACTAATGCTGGATATCTATCGAGCTGATTCCCTCCCGATTGTCTTGTTACAAATCGCCTGGTCTTTTATATGAACTAAAATCACAGGAGTCATTCTAAGAATGAATTTAGGAGATTGGGTGGAAATATGAACAATCCAATATCACCCACAGAAGTACTCATGGATCTGACAGAGAGGACTACGGATTCACTCCTACTACCTGTGAACTTTAGACCAACCACTGTTATGTCAATGAATAACAGAATATTCAGAACACAGCACAGGGAAAAACGGTATGCCACAAAGATAAAAACCACACCATGGGGGAAAAGTTACCACCCTTGTTCGCCACAACTCCCAGGAAAAAAATTTCTAGAACTGTGAATGGTTCTTTGTGTTTGAGTCATTTTCGAATCATACCCAGATTCTCATTACAAAAATTCTGATAAAATCGATTGGAAACCAAAACAGACGAATCAAAATCAGACTTTAGAATGCTTAAATTGTCTCAACCAAATTTTATAAATGTAACCCATCGATTTACCGAAATCAAACAAAGAATTCAACGGACTTTCACAAATATAACCAGCAAGCGTAATGAGGTCAGATAAGGGATTGATCCCCGTTGAGTTGATTTCTTATTCATAAAACTCAAAGACAATGTTGTAGGATTCAAAGCCATCTCAGACTGTGTAGCCAGTGTCACTGTAGAGATTTCAAAGATGTACAAACTGAACTTCACTCTTGTTTAGGCTTTCAATACCCACATAACCTAAGGGGAGATAGACAAGTTCTATGACAACTCGAATTCAATACTCCAAGAAACCAAGAAATATTTCAACATCATCATGGGAGACTTCAACGCTCAAGTAGGACAAGGTATTGGAAAATATGTCGGCAAGTACGGATACAGAATACAGAACAAGAGGGGTGAACATCTTGAAAACGGGTTTATAATCATAAACACTTTCTTTAGAAAGCCAATGGAAAGTTAACTTGGAGGAGCGCTATTCATGAAACCTGAAAAGGAATAGACTCCTCCTAGTGGACAAGACTGACAATGCCCAAGATATTCAGGTCCTAAATCAAACCAATGTAGGAAGTGACCACAGAATGATAAGATGCAAAATTTAAGATAGAATGCAGGAAAATCTTCCTCACCAAATTGCAACCATTCATCGTTCAAAGAGAGTTCACCTGATCATTCAATGGGAAATGAAAAAAATATGAGAACATCAACGAGATCAGCAACAATATGATGACCTCCTTAATTGAAGTCGACAGCGTGTTTGAGCCAAAGAACACACGAACCATTAGCAAACACTCAGAAGAAACTGAGAATCTCATGAAAAACGCAGAAGCCTCAAGGAACCAACAATAACAATAGAAAAGGTCGATGCAACAAAGCTGGAAAAATATCTGAAATAAACGCTACAGGACAACAATCGTTGGAAGCATCCTCGAAAAAAGTAGGGGATTCAAAATTATTGAAAAATCTCTCAGAAAAAGCAAATAATTGGTGCATGCTTGAAGCTAATGGAGGCCTGACAACCATCGGCTATCAGTAAATCAAACTAAAAGAGGAAGCAGCAGAATATAGAATTCCACTCACTGAAGCATTCTTTAAAAAGGCGTTCGAGTCAGAGGTAATCCCCGAAATCATTGACGCAATAGTCCAACAATGTGTGAACCCTGTATATGTCAGGGTACTGTTGCATATCTACCGATACAGCAGTCCCCTTGTCAGGCTTCATAAAGACTGAGCTCTAGCAACTAGAAAGTGGTGAGAAAAGGTGATACCAACCCAAACATACTTTTCAGGGCCTGATACTCTGGAACTTACACTGAGATCCTAAAAGAATCAGAATAGACGACGGTAACCTAAGTAATCTCAGATTTTCTGACGACATCGTCCTCTTTGCTAAAAACCTCCACAATCATGAGATAATGCATGACAAACTACGTGAAACAAGCAAGAATGTTGGCTTCCATATGTTATTCAGCCAAACTTGTTGTGGACAAGGACATAACAAACAAATTCGGAAACGCTGACTTGAAGAAAATAGACCATTATATATTCCTGAGTGGACAATACGGAAAATAGTACTATTTAAATCAAATGAAGCAATATTGAAGAGTTTGTTTTCCCAGATAAATAATGACACTTGATACCACACAGCGTAATTACAAACGCTGAGTGTTTTAGATTATGAAGCAACTGCAAAACGAAAAATGGATCTATAATTTCGATATGAACAAAGATTATTGAGGATTTTGCTTTTATGCTATCAAATGATTAATTATATATTGTGTGTGTGTGTGTGTGTGTGTTGTTATTTTTGATTGATGGAATTATGTACTTTGGGAAATGTTGCACGTTAACGGCGAAAAAGAGTTTTTCTTTTAGAGAATTTCTTTAGTACCAAACTATCTAGGATGTTGTCATGCAAGTTGGTTATTTTACAATTTCTCTCTCCTATCTTTCTTATATCTTATAGCGTCTAAGAGGTCATCTCTTCATTTGAGCTTCCTTCTGGGGGAGATTCACCCGTAAACCAAACCATATATTCACCTGTCTACACACACATACTCACCAACCTGTACATGCAGACACACAACCACACCTTAACATATATACTCTAGGAAATATCATTAGACATTTTAAAGGATAAACTGCTACTCCCTCAACCTACTTTGGTAACAGCAAAATTCCCATTTAATGCCATCTCTGCTGATTTGTTGTCGAAAATTAATTTTTATATTCTCCTCATCTATGTTATTATGTTTGTTTCAGGGGTATCTTCTCATTGTTTGAATAAATTGTCCAAATATTACACACACACACACACTCACACACATATATATATATATATATATATATATATATATATATATATATATATATATATATATATATATATATATATATATATATATATATATATATATATATATATATATATATAATATTGTGTCATCCACAGACAGCTGTTTCAATGTATTACATCTCTTCAGTGTGGCTATAGACTATATCCCATCCAGTACTGCGAGGCAGAATTGAAACCCTCACGTTGGACCTGGAGGCTGATATCTTACATCTGGACTCTTGTGGTCAGTAAGGGTGAATTTAAGCGATATATTCGTTTACGCAGAAACTCCTCATCTACCATAATGCTCTATTCCTATGGAAGAGCATATATATATATATATATATATATGTATATATATATATATATATATATATATATATATATATATATATATATATATATATATATATATACACACACATATACATATATATATATATATATATATATATACATATATATATCCACCTTGTTTAATGATCTATAAAAGGTGAACGCACATGAAATTTGTGTGCCCTCGTGATATCATTTAAAGTTAATGACGGCATACATTAATATACGTTTTTATATAAGGATAAATTAGTATAACTTGATCAAAGGGATTCCAATCAATGTGTAACATAGCTGTAAGTGGCTTCCGTCATTAAGATGACTAATAATAGTTTTTAGAGTCGGATTTAATGGTTTATTTTTCCTTTTGCATCGAAAAGCTTTCGAGTTTGTGATGCAAATGTATTTACCCTGGTCCCAGCAAATGCTATTCTATTGCTCGATTCAATAATGCGATCCTTATGCGATATGTTAGTATAAAGTGTACAAAAATGTAGAAATGGACTTGGCCTGTTTATGGGCGTTTATACCATTAAGTTTTCCTTTGACTGGAATGGAGCTGGTTTGAATTATTATGAACTTACTTTTAATACATAATTCGTGCATATGATTGTATATTAATTTGAAAACTTTCGAAATTACTTTACTTAGAGATCTAATACAGCATGTTATTATAACCTATGGTATATCAAGCACTAGATGGTATTATGTGCACTTTTGGTATCCAATTCATGATTGGTAGTATTTCTAATGTCGTCCACTAATAGTTCTAATTTTTACATAATTCAATGTTATTAAAGATAATTTCTACAGGATTCGTTTTTCGTCGATAATGGTAACCAAATAATCCTTTCTTACGACAGTAGTCTTTGAATAAAGTAAGTCTTATGTAAAAGTAAAATATTCTTTTGTCGCTTTGTCGATCGGAAATATAACACATTTATTCTGAAGTTCTTCATGAAACTCGAATATTTTGATGTTTCTAAGCACTTTTTTTTTTTAGGTGTGGGGAGTCGTTAAAGTTTTTAAGATTTATTTTTCTATCGACAAATTACTTTTTTTTTAGTGTTTTTTTTTTCCTATTTTAGGTTTTTACTCTCTCAAAATTACGTGTCGTCACATAACATCTCCCGAACCTTCGTTATTTACAGTTATGTATTATATTTTTTTTATTGTTTGTTTTTTATATCACAACTGAATACTTGGTTGCGTATTTTAGGCCTTGCTTGTATGTTACAGATGGATTATGTTCCTCTATTTTTAGTTCATTTGAAATATTTTGTATTTTCCTTCGATTTGAAAAGAATAATTGAAGATTGATATCATCAAACACACACACACAATAAGGGGAATCTTATTTTCTTGCTCAATGTCTGATTTGAATAATTCAGTATCAATTATATCAAGTATATATTCGTACCATTGATGATATTTTGTCAGAGAGAGAGAGAGAGAGAGAGAGAGAGAGAAAGAGAGAGAGAGAGGGGAGAGAGTACCATAGAATAGACGAATATCAAGATAGCTGGATGGATAAATCTTGAACGAAAGAGAGAGAGTGAAAGAAAGGAAGAGAGAAAAAGAAAGGAAGAGAGAAAAAAATGAAAAAAGGAAATATAGAAACAAAGAAGGAAAGAAAGTGAGAAAGAAAGAAAGAAAGAAAGAAAGAAAGAAAGAAAGAAAGAAAGAAAGGAAGGAAGCAAAGAAAGAAGGAAAAAAAGGAAGACCGAAAATTATATCCAGAAAGATTAAGGGCTGGAATTAAAAAAGAAAACTGAGATACGTCATTAATAGATTTTCATTTTCTTTTTTTTCTTTTGATGATGTGTAAATATTGGAGAACACTGACATCATAACAGAATATATAAATGAAAGAGTTTTCTTTCCTCCTTGATAAGTGTTTGGATATCATTACGTTAGAAGCAGAGAAAAAAAAATATGATATCAATCTTTTTCCCTTTCTCGTCGGCCTTGTCCACAAATATCAGATCCGAATAAAGATATTAAAAGTTTGCAAGCAATATAAAGCAATAAGGATGAAATGGAGTAAAATCCATCATGAAATAATCTTAGTGAAAATGATTCATCAAAAAATCCATATAAATGAAATGCAATGTCTATTCATATACCTATTTCTATATAACGAACCGTGTGATTCTTTTGGTTTGTTTCTTCATCAATCACGATGCATTTTTTTACTTGAAAGTAACAATTTCTGCTGATAAAAGTCCCCTACCACCATCTATTTGAAACAATGAATTCATCTAGTTGGCAGTTTCTTTTCCAAAAGTATCATCTCATAGTTATTCGAATATATATTTTTGCAAATAATTTCGCAAGTAACTGAAATTTGGTACAAGGATTATCCTCTTTTGGTGATACTGACTTCAGGATTTTTGAGAATCACTGTCATCTTAGTCAATTGTACCAATTTTTTCTAGTTGTTAGCCACAATTTTCACCTTTGAAAGTATTATTTGGTGTAGAGGTAGGTCCTCTCACGGACAAAGTATGTAGAAATGTGATTTTGAGATCAGGGTTGGTCGAGGTCACCATCATTAATTTTTGGTAATTTCTAGCCAATTTTCCAAGTGTTTTTATCACTACATTGCAATTATAATGCAGATATTTTGCATATGGGTTCATCTTCATGCTGCAGAAGTTATCAGCAATGTGAAATTGGTGCTGGAAGTCACTAAAGGTCAATTCTGGGAATTGTAACAAGACAGAAGAGCAATTGTACAAGATAGCTTGCCTTCACCGGGATTCTTCGAGCTTTTCCCATGAGCAGCCCTGTCAAATTAATTGACGATTTTGGTCGTATTGTGTAGGAAAAAATACACCAAAAACACATTTCCCTGTTTGGTCTTATTTTTAGTTATTCATCTCAGCGCAACATCGGACATTTCTGCAAATATTTTTATTGCTCCCTTATTCAGGGTTGAGCACTCTGTAAGTAAGGTATCTTGTTTATTATAAGCTTATGCAATGCCTTTCCAACGTAGGAAAAAGGCACTCAGGCGAATGGGGAATATATGCCCAAAGAAAATACATCGCTTAAATTCAAACTACTGACTGTCCAGTTCCGGTAAGATGCCAGCCTCTGGGTCTAAAGCAAAGGTTTCGATCCTACCTCGTAGTACTGGATGGAGTGTTTATTTGCTGTCCCACCACAGCAGAATGTGACACAAGGTTGAGCTTAAAGTGGGGAAAATAGGAGGCCTCCATCCAAAAATGGCTCCAGCCGACGCGACTTTAGTTGCCAAAGTACTTTGGAAGCTAAAACAAGCTCTACCATGAAAGTGTCTGGACAATCCTGACCTGCTCCTTTAAGTGCAATAGAGCAGTGCTACCTCGGAGCAACGGATCCCCCGCAGCTGGGCTGAGTAATGATAGGGGACCCAATGCGCGTAATAGTGCACTTGGTCTTGACCCCATGCACCTAGACCTCGGACTCTGCCATGGAACAGATACCACACTTTGATCCCGAAGAAAAGGCCAGAAATAAGGAAAGAAACGGGGTAATGGATAGTCTACAGCCACACTGAAGAGTTGTAACTCAACGAAACAGCTGTCTGTGGATGACACAATAATATATATATATATATATATATATATTTGTATTGTGTAAAACCTTTCAATGAAAGCACAGGTACTACATTCTAATCCAAGACAGAAGTCTGCCATGGAATGGCACATTAATCCTAGGCTGAGATTACTGATACTACACTCCGATCATTGATAGAGGGCCTGGGAACGATACTTAGATCCATGGCAGATACCATTTAAAATAGTGCTGATTCCAGCCACACGACTTATCTAAAGCAATGCCTTACATTAGGTGACACGTCTATTCGTTGAGATATGATGTCTTTTGTAAAACTGGCATCAAAGCTGTGGATTATAGATTGAATTATTTGGTGCGTGTGAATATTCCAGCTCCCCTCAAAAGACAAAACAGAGTTGAAAGCCTGTTTCCCCTTGGGAAGTTTTGCACAAAACTAATAATTATTGGACTTGAAAGGACCGTGGCAGAAAAACTGAAAGAAATGACACGGAGAAACTGCTGACTTCAGCGAGAATACTAATAAGCGTAATGAAGATTTAAGCAGTCGCGTCATCACCTACTTCCCAATGTTATCACTGGGGACGTCTAATCGAAAGGGACAAGATATGATAATTGATCAATGAAGAGTTTTGTAGTTTTATTTCAAACTGACTGCAGGTCATTGCAGTTGCTCAGGAATGGCACATCCCCCTTAAATGTTGGCAGAGTCAACAGTTTGACTTTTAGAGTTGACTAATGGACTCTCAAAATGTTTTATACTTCTAGCATACATGTCAAAGGAGCGATATTCACCGAGTTCTTTCCGTAATCAAGTCTTTGATTAATCTCTGCACGCGTTGATAATTCGTAGATAGGATTTTGAGAGACTAACGCTTACTTTGGGACGAATGGAGGTCTTGGGTGGCAGAACGATTATCAGTGCAGAAAATGCAATCAGAGGACTTGAATTGCACTGATACTGCTTATATTCATTTCTCACTAATGCACTTTGAAAAATACATATATCCACTTTTCACTGTCCCTTGTTCCGTTGATGGATACATTGAGCGATAACTGCCTTACTTACTTAGGCAGTTGTAGTTGTGTGCTGTTACCACCCTTATCATCCCTGGCAGGTTTCCAAACAAGTCGCAGAAAAATGGTTTGCCAGAACAACTTCTATGATTTCTCAAATATTAAATTACTAACAGGAAATTTGAATGAGATCACAAGATCAAAACTCCTGCAGCAGTACCAAAACAATTGATTAATAAATGAATAAAATTTGAAAGAAAAATCTAGCGCTCGCGGACCAAGATCTAAATGAAGGTCGTCTATTTGTTGAAATATAAGATTGAAATTAATGTTTTGAAGATATAGCATTGGAATTATCAAACACTTACAATTTGATTTATGTCCTCATTTTGGCTGTTACAGTTACAAAGTTTTAACACTTATACATCATGGCTTTTTTCAGGTGTTGGTCGTATTCAGTAAGCATCTGGAAATTCTTAAACGAAACACTTTATCCAAAGATTCTACTACCTCATTGTCAGAATGTGCAAAAAGATTGATTAAATGCATCTAGTTACTTGGGGGTCGTGTGTTCAATCCCTATGGCCGTGAATATGATGTAACCATGTTCAATTCAGAAGCAAGAAAGAAATCCCCAAAATGAATTAACCAGGAAGAATTGACTAATTTGAAATATCCTTTCGCATCGACAGAAAGATGAGAATAATTAATTCTGCTGCATTGAATAAACAATTCAATTCGAAAAACCCAAAGGATTACCGAATATGAAAGACACCCGAAGACCGAACAACACCAGAACATCAGAAAAATTTTGAATGTAACAACGAAAATAGAGACATAGAATGAATGAATGTATAATCTCTATCATAATTATGTAACTTTTTAATGTTTGTGTGTTCGCATTTTCCTAACCATGAAACGGCTAAAACGACGAATTGTAGCACCGTTCATCATCATCATCATCAGTCTTTCAACATTCGTCGTTAGACATAGACCTTCCCCAGGATTCGCTAAACTTCTCTATCATCGGCGTCGCAGAGCCAGTACTTTCTGAATTTGTCTAGTTCGTCTTTCCATCTAATTCTATGCCAGCCTTGGTTGTGCAAGTGATCTCTGGGAATCTACGTCGTGATTCGCAATGTCAATCGGTTGTCCACCATTCTTATGATGTCTCTGACTCCTATCTACTTCTGGATATACTATGCCGTCTTGTGGTCTCTTCATGTTAGACCAAGCACAATTCTCTCATGTGCTTGTTGCATGGTTTTCAATTTGCGGATCCGTCTCTTGGTTAGGTTCCATGTTTCAGCTCCGTAAGTGACTATTGGGGGTATGCATTGGTTGTACACCTTTTTTTTAAGGATTCATAGGATCTTCTTGTTTCTTGAAGGACGAGCTTGCTCTGCCAAAGGCTTGCCGTCGTAGGGTGATTCTTCGCTTGATTTGGAGAAGTAAGGAAATTTCATGTCCAACCGAGCCATAGGTTCGCCAATTGATTTCAATTAGGAACTTAAAATCTGCAATCATGATAAATATGATGTGAGAAAAGAAGAAAGTAATAAGTAATAAAGATCTTTGTTATCATATTTGCGTCAGCATTGTTCTATATTAACAATATTTCCAAATTTATATATCAGTTGTAAAAACAGTCTGTAAGTTGAATGATTTCACGATGGTCTCTTTTATCAACGGATGCCCCAGCAGAATAAAGATAATAGAATGTTTCTCGCTCACAGCATGATCAATTCGAATTTCTCTTACCTTTGGCTGAAATAAGAAATGACTTGACATCATGTGGAAGCTGCCAAGGGCTCCCTTTCAAGCAAAATGATGATTCATCCTCTCAGATAATAAGATAGAAAATAACTTTGCCATATTTTTTCATAGATATTACTTATTACTGCAGGCTTTTTGGACAAATCATGCTTTATTTCACTATATGTGTCCTCGAAATGACACGAGTACACATTCAATCTTTCTTTTTTATTGGTCATTTTCTCTGTTGCTTTTGGCTATTTCAAAGTTACCTCGATCTAACCAAGGACAAGATTGTAGAGTTCAACTGAAGATCGAATTCATTATGACTTCCTTCCGGAACTAGCCTATACTATTTTATGTCATGGCAGGTGTCAAAGTTAGGACACTTTCTATAAGCGCCATATTTATCCATTTATTCAATTCGCAAAAGATTTCATAGTGCATAATTCGATATCTTTTGCAATAAAAGTGTCAGTATATTACGTCTCTATAGATATTTACTAAGCTTGGCTTAGTACAGCACACAACTAAAACAAGATTAGGACGATAGTTGCGCACCTATAGTCGACGGATGGAAAGCCTGTGTTGGAAATCATTACTCCTGGTTCTTGGAATGGTGTACCGACTTCTAGAATCAGTGGAAGATACCAGTGGTCGATGGTCGAGCCAAGATGAAAAGGCACACTTGGGTCACTGGCCCAGCCTAATCTTCATTGCTTCATTTGTTAATTCTCTCCCAGTAGTAGGTACAGCTTACATATTCTTTACGTTTTCGTGATTTCCTGTTTTCACGATGAGGAAAAACTCGCTGAATTTGCACCATATAACAGTTGTCATACCCATTGAGCTAAGGAGTTAATGATTAAGATATCATTACCAAGCTAAACCACGATCTGAATCTAGCTTCGACTGGCTAAATCTTATTTTCCGAAATCTTACTCGGATCTACCACTACTTTTGAATTGAGTTACTTGTATTTCCTCCTCCATTATTTTGATTGATATACACAGATTGATCTGCTGGAACAGACACATCTAAAATCATACAATATAATATTTTCTTGACAACCAAATCCAGCTTTGTTCACAGATAATGTCTGCCAGAGTATTTCACTTTCTTTAAAAGCAAGTTGGTTGTGATATCTTCCCATTACATGGATGAACCGAGGTATTTTGCACAAATCCTAGCGTATCACCTTTCCTACTCTGTCGTGTTACTTTTAATTCAATTTACTGCATTCATCTATACAGTTTACTGCGTCTTCTTTTTCTCCACAAAGACGAAATCTACTTGTACGTGTGTGTGTGTGTGTGTGTGTGTGTGTGTGTTTGTGTGTGTGTGTGTGTGTGTGTGTGGTGTGATCTTCACTTTGATATATTTTATTGTTTTTTTCGATGCAACTTTATACTAATTGCTCAAGGTTATCTGTTGGCATTTATCAGAGATCAAATGGCAGCAGATGACCTCAATACTCCAGCACTCGCTTCTTTTCTATGTTCGTAAAACTGTTGTCTAAATAGTTTGAATGATTCCTGGTATTTTTTTAATAATTCTTGCAACCACTTTCTGGCAGGTAATAACACCTCTATAGGTGAATCCATTTACATGATTAGACAATTTGTTACATGGCATTCCATGTTTAATCTCCTACTCTGTAAGACAAATGGACCAGAGCGAAATGTCGTGCCTTTCCCCGATTTCTGTCATTATAATGATCTTCCATACTGACAAAGACTAGATCCATCTCTTTTGGTACCCAATTCCATGAAAACAACTTCAGTATTTTAAAACACAATATTCATTCATTCTATTTTTATACTCCCGTTAATACATACTTTAATTTTCGTTAGTATTTCACTATGGTCGAGCTGATTAGTCTTGAAGGGATTAGGATGTCTAAAAATGGCTTTATTGAAATGCCTAAACATTTTTCCTAATTTCCCCGCCTCGAATGACCATTCATACACCTAGAGAAACAATTTTTGGTATGAAACAATAGATTTTTAAGTTGCTCTTGCGATTCTCAAATACTCCAATGACATTGTTCCGTAATACGTATATATATATTCTAAATATTTGGAATAGAAATCACTCGGCAAGTGTTTCTTGGTTCGACCATTAATCAAGAATGGTGGATCATTTTTAGTTTTATCTAATTCCTTTGAAAATTAACCGATATAGATTTATGACTTGTATTTTACTCATGAGAATAATGTCAAAACGATATCATCACGAGAATGATAGAAGTATTCTTAAATTCTTCAACATTTTTAATTCAGTTTGAAAAAAATTGTCATTTTTTTCCATTTTTCATGATGGAATTCTCATTTTTTTCAAGAGTACATTTATCAGTTTTGAAGGAAAATGAAGTTGATTTTCAATTTTGAATTGAATTAAACTATTTATATCTTATACAGAAAAAATATGAAAATATTGACCAAAAGGATATTAAATGAAGTTTTACACTAGAGGATAAACGTCATCATACAATACATTTAATTAAGTAATTAAAGATTCCTCTAATAAATATTATTACTAGTGTTTAACATTTGTGTTATTATCAATTAGATAAATGGATAAATCAATAAATAATTGTGATCATCCTTCTATAACACTTCTATCATTTGTTTCGACTTGAATTTTGCAATGACAGCAAATCTCTGTTTTATATGATTCATATATTTTCACTAATAAATAATTAAATTCAAAATTCAATTGCTCAACTTCGTTGAATAAAGTTGTTTTTAAATAAATCATTTCATATTATCTTGATATATATATATATATATATATATATATATATATATATATATATATATATATATATATATGTATATATATATATATATATATTGGATGAGATGTTGATTGCTGGCCCTCTTGTTTGTGCACATACGATTAGTTTGCATTGTCAAATGGCAGCCGTTGGTGTAATTCCCATTTCAGCACCGTTCCTCCCGAGAGCGGTCAATTTTGGTATTATTATCTGCATTTCACACCAGTTAACGATGATGGTCATCACTGGAGACTGCAAGATTCCTCAAGTCTCCATCCCTCCTTCCAACATCCTTGCAGTTTGCAGCATTGTTGTGGTTTGTAGTTTCACACCTGTTACCTGGTGTTCACTGTTGAAACCTGCGACAATCAGTCTCTCTAGGTCTCCAGCTAACCTCTCATCATCCTCATATCTCAGCAACGGTACGGTTAGTGCGGTTAGTGCGGTCTCACTCTCGTCCTCCCCAGTTTCATTCACACAAATCTGTTCAACAGTGCTTGGGTCTGCATAGTTTCAATTCTTCCTCTTATTTTCAACTCCTCCAGTCTTGTTTTCATAGTCTCTTGCACAGTTCTGAATGCTCATACTATTATTGATATTAGCTCAAAGGCTTACACGTGTCAATTGAAAGCCAACTTCTTTTATAGTGGTCCTTGATTGCTATATCGGTTCTATTTGCTTTGATAGTTCGGTCAATATTTATTTCGAAGTCCAACACTATCGTAGCAATCTCTCCTTCAGTTACTAGGTTTAGCTGACATTCATTCTAGTAATTATCCGTTAATTCTACATGCAAGTCACAGAAGCTGCATTTTTATGATATTTACTTGTATGTTTCGAGTAGACAAGGTTTGGATTTGGATTTGAGCAGCCGGTATGAATATCTCTTTCTGTTTTCGATTTACTGTCAGGGCCACTGATAGCTGTTTTCTGGTCTAGATCAGCGTCTTTGTTTCTGATACTACATCGTCCGTTCAGAGGTTTCTGTTTATTACGCTGCTCTTTTTATGTTGCCTCGACTTTTTTCGCACCTATTTTCTGTGAATAGTCTCCTCTGTTAAAATTTACATTTAGCTCTCTCACAGATGTTTTACATGTTTATACTATTGAGAGACGCCATTTTTATTTTCATACTCCTTAACTGGTTTTAACATCCAAGGGATTTCAAGTTACTGTTTGAGTTGCATAATTCCTCTACCACTGCTACTCCTTTGCAAATAGAGACGATCAGTGTCAGAGTGGTGCATTCTGCTGTACGTTAGTAGTTTCCTTATTTTGTTATAAGTTTCCTATTTTCATCTAGCATCCAATTAATTATATCCAAAGCTACACGTTACTCAGGGATAGCTAATGCAGTTATGGCTTTTGCTTTTTAAAAAATCCAGCTCAATTCTTTGTGCCGGGCGTATTCTTCTGAAGCACTTTTTTCTTACTTTGCCTTTCATACTGGTATGTTGAATTCTGTTTCCTTCATCAATTCTTAAATGCTCATATATTTCTACATGTTCTAGTTCTTTATTTGCTGCTTTATATCTTGTTCTGTAGAACTGGTTGTCACCAGCCAACTATTTTGGGATGTGGCCTTAGTACACTTGTCCAGACCGAATTCAATTCATATGAATATATTAAAACTTTTAACAGACTTTGAGAAAGCCTTCAAGCTCATCTTTGATTTATACTTTAAGGTAATCCATGTAAAATAGGTTACTGACTATACTGTGTCTTAGCTTATAACTATATCCAGTTTAGTGTAGCCCAATTCATGAAGGAATTAGAGAGATTCAAGAGAGCAGGGCAGAGAATGAGACTCCTTGGAATATGCCAAAGTTTATGCTGACATTTCTGGATGTTATTATCCCATTCAAATAAGAAAGGAAGGTGTCAGTGTTCCATGATGACTTATTATGTTGCAAGACATCAACCAGCTCTGGAGTAACTTGGCTTTTATTTTTCATGAGTGGGGAACACCATCTTTTGTGTTGTCGGTCCAGGCAATGCTCAAGTTCTTGCGTTTACTTGGGCTGGCTTCCAGGATCATGTGGTTTATCGGAAGCTGGTTTGTACGTCCGTCAGATTCTCTTCGGTAGCATTTCTGTTCTATCGGCAGAAGATCATTTCCCTGCGAGAAACACATTATTTGGTTGTTTTATATTTTAATCTTATCTGATTTTTGCCACCTCTTCGTAGAGTTTTTTCTTACAACTAATTTGGCTTATTATTACGTTTTCTACTTTAAAAAGAATGTTTGTTCACGCAAGACATCTGGTGCTTATCGCTGGAGACTTAATGACAGCCAGTGCCAAGATCCAATCCCTCATCTCAACATCCCCGCCGTCCACAGCAGATCTGTGGTTTGGACTTCCTCACCAGATGCGTGATGGTCATTGCTGAAGGCTGAGTGACACATATCACTGCTGTGTTTCGTGTCGTTGTCCCAGATATCCCACACTTTTCTAATATCTATGCCAAGTCCTTTTTAGCTCATTGACCTCAGCTCACGACTTGGAGTGGTTCGTATCCAATGTCCAGTACCCTCCACAGTATTCTTGCAGGCCCCAGTACCGTCTTCTGTATAATCTCAAGGGTTAGATGATGATGAAAATAATAGTTTATCCCAAGAGGAGTTCAATCAAAATGACTGATATTTCAATTCCATTGGTTTTGTCTAAGACTGAGGACCTTTATTTGTGAATATCTCATCAAATGGTTTCATAGGGGAACTCTTTCATCGATTAACCACCATTGCACTTTCTTGGGAAAACTTTGTTCCACCGAACTGATCTGCTGATTTACGTATGTACTCAGTTTAAAAGGTAAGTCCCTTTTAAACTGACCACAGCTCATCAGAGCAGCTCAATAATAACGCATTCGATCTTTATTGTATGCAGCGTCAACAGTTTGGCCTTTCGAGGTGAGAATGGACATCATTAGAACATTTTAAATCTTGACCACAAATCTCACAAGAACGAGATTAACGGATTTCTCTCGTCCACTGCCGTCTGTACGTTTGGGTAAGTTTCTGATTACTGATTACTGTGTGCATCTACTGACAGTTACGAAGTTTAATGATTACCAAGAAACGGATCAAGGCATTGGGTGGCTCAAAGGTTATTTTTGTATTCTCCTTGCCCCTTGATCCATCGTCAGATATCTCGACAAAATATTTTATCTCGTCACTGACATGCTTAAATTTTTAACAGTAAATGATTTAGCACTAAGGCAAATCTCATTAGTACAACTGCCTTACATACTGAGGCAATATTAGCTGAAATTGGTTGCCACCACTATCAGTAGTGACTGGTTCCACACAAAGACCGCACAGAATGACCGGCCAGTACTATTTCTGTGATTTTTTACTCCTCGGCTATCGAATGGCATGAAATTTGAAGATAAAATGAAACAAAAATCAGATATTGGGATTAATGTCTTTATCTTGGTCGCTATATTCATAATGTTCCATCCATTATAGCCTCTACACTCCTTCAGATGTGTGTTCTATTCGTCAAACGTCTGGAAATTTCATCCCAAATTCATTATTCATGATTGTTGTTTGAGGCTCAAAGACTGCAACAATCATAGACAGCGGCGCCACGAGTACAAAAAGATTGGGAATCAATTGATGCAATAAATTTCCAAATATGGGCAGCAGATTGAAAACAACTTACTTCTGTAGATCGAATAAAATGTTTTCTTTGAAATTTCCGTAAGGTTACCGAATATAACTGAGATCAGAAAGAAGCTGGGGGCAGGGACAGGTTGGGCTGACGAGGCACCATGCAAAATCCCAGTAAGCTCGTCTGCCTGTGGGCCTGTGCCGCTAAGTCAATACACTAGTGTTTCTCAAACAATGTGCAGCGGCATGGTAGTTTGATGTATCTGTCTACCAAGTGTGATGCGTAATTTTTTCAAAATATGTAGACTTGTATTTCGGGCTTTGAACATGTCCTCTACAAGTTGTACCAGGCTCGGTTCCATCACAGTATTTCCTATCTAGTGGTTTCATCACTAGATTCCAACATTTAATCAGTATACAATTCTTCTATTGTTTCGAACCCGGGAACAGCTTTTTAATTTTCATCAAGTAAGCTTTGGGGTTGGTGGTTCTATTGTGCAATAGAAGTTTCCAACACTTTTTCAGTCCTTAGAGAAGGGTCCGATTTACAATATAGGTATTATTGTAAATTGGTCCCTCATTTTATGTCTAGTAGCATTCATTACTATTTAATAATGTATCATCTTACTATATTTCACCAAATGCCATTGGAAGAGCTGGTGGGTGACGTGGAAAATGGATCCAATAACTCAAGTTCAAACTTTGACTGACATTGACACGATATTTATCTCACAAATCGCGAACATCTAAGCCCATCTGAATATGAAAGGCACTTTTAAACGGGGAGACATTTGGAGGAATATTTCCCTGTGGTGAAGGGAAACTGTTGTCTGATCTCGGAGCAAGTTCATTTTTTTCAATCCCCACGATAAGTTTCCAAGGACAGGGGGTAATTTTACGATAAAAAAATAATGTATTATTAACTTTGAACTTCTTTTTTGTAAATCAGGCCACCCTTATTCACTAGACTCTTTTTTAATATAAGCCCTCTCTCTTTAGGACGTTAGCCATTATTTCTGGATAATAATTTCACTTTTAGAGGGCATCAGGCCTACTTTCATTGAGTATTGATCTTTTCACTCTATTTATCAAACCTTTGTCCCCTTTCATTTTGATAGAGTCAACAAAGAATGATTATGAATAGTTTCTGAAAAATTAAATTAATCATGATAGGAAGTGTCGGGTGGCAAATGAAATCATATTTAAACTGAGAATAACATTTCTGTTTTGCTCACAGCTAGGCCTACCAGACAGTTCATGGGGACTTTAAGTAAGTAAGTGAGTAAGTAAATAAGTGAGGACTTTTTACTGTGATGATGAGAATGCTTGCCGAGATCAGTCTGTTCCTGCTATTTTACCCATCGTTTCGCACACAGATGACTTTCCCGAACAACTTATCTATGCTGTTGCCCATTGACCATCATCTCATACGTCATACTTATGCCCTTGGGAAAGACATGAATATCCTACTCCCCCTTAGCTCTGGGTAAAACAGAGTATGGTGAAGTGAGTGACACTACTTCCGGTGTGTATTGCCTCCAAGTCTACTTGACATATTGTAAACGTAGTAGAACTCTCCAAGACAGAAACTTCTGATATGTGAGGTCCCGGCAAAGAGGACCGAAGGCGTAGCAAGTGTGAGGTCAGGACATTATTTGATTAAACAATGATTTCCAGCTTTATATATTTTTGACAGTCATTTAATCTGCCCGTTAGTTTGGTCCCTTAGTTTGTGTCAAATACCGTTCACATTTACCTATAAACTAATCTTACTATAATTAATTAATTATCCCCGATTACTGATGGGACTCCAGTGTAACGACCTAAATGATCGTGTCCCCTCTCGAGAGCCCACAATTGTACCACTCTTATAGAGCTCCGATTAAACAAAAGGAGTACGTATGTGTCTTCGTGCCATGGCACCTGCTTGCACATTTTAGTGATTTAATCATCATCAAATGACATGAAGTACATGATCTCGGCCCAATAATATGCTCTAATACCCATTTCATATGGCCCCCAAAATATATCTTTGTTGTCAAATATCAGAATTTTCTTGGGAGCTTACAGCACCCCGAATCCCCATCTCATAGGGTTGTTGCACTTGCGATAATCATATCCTACATTGATTGGACGATTTCAGGTGTTTGCCAAAGCCGTTTTGGGACCCCAATCTGTCCTTGGCTTTATGTTACAATGGCCAAAACATTGTTAGTATAACAGCCAACATGAGGATATTAATCTGAATACATCCGTGTAAAAAAAACATTCACCATTTCTGAAATTCAGACAAATTTATAAAAGCATTTCATATCGTGTAGTATAATACCAATACATTTGTGATATGATACAATAATGGTGTATAGGATTTCATCGTAATTTCTCATCTGTATTTTGTGATAGATTCATTATATTCAATATGCGCTCAGTTATCTTTATCCTCCCTGTTACTTTCTTCTGACAACATTGTGGGCAATCTATTCCTCAGCATTTCCAAAGAAATGAGTTATTTTGAAATTCTACTTCAGTTCGAAATCTCCAGAAGGCTCACCAAATTATTTTTTATTGGTAGAACAACAATGGACTTCATTCAGACTCCATGTCATTTTGTTGACTACCTCGTAATAAGCAGCGTAGGTTATCCAGTAAATTCGTCACAAACTAGAAAAAATGTTCAAAATAAAATTAAAAAAAAACCAAACTTTAATGCATAGGATATCACAATATCAAAATCTAAGATCATGTGCAACAGCTTTCAAGGAATTTGAAAATCAAAATTGATTGGAAAAAAAACTGCAAAGCTTAATGTATTAGATGCTGAAATATTAAAATGAGAATTATGTGGAACTTTTTGAAAGAAATTGACTTTTTCTTAAGAATCATATTTTCTGTCACATTTTTATACGCTGATTAAAATCCTTGTATTTTCTCTTTAAGGTTTTTACATATATATATATATATATATATATATATATATATGTGTGTGTGTGCGTGCGTGCGTATGTACATATATATACAATTTTCTTTATTATGTTCTTTTTTTCCCTTTTTCTGGGATAATGAGCTTGCGGGTGACATGTTGACAAGTAGGCTACTTAAAAAAACTAACGTCTTGGGACTGAATTCAATATCTTAAATTAGAATGTGATCATTTGTCCAATATCATTCTAATCAACTGGCGTAAACAAATTACAGCAACCATTGGAGACGAATTGCTGAATTAACTAATTCTCGTGATGAAACACTAAGTGATATCAATTCTATTAGTTGTGTCTCGTTCTGAGATCAAATAAATTGATTATTCCACACTTTTTTTTATTACTGGAATCTTCACTTAGTTTTTTATTTGTTTATTTCCCATCATTCTATTCTGATTTTCTCTTTCAAATGTTGGGCATCTTTTGACGATCAAAGAAACGTGACGTCATTACCGAACCTCTAATGAAACCACGTTTTTAACTGATATAATGAACTGAAAATACAATTAATGTCTGTCTAAAGTCAATAGTATTATCCTGATAATATCCCTTAGTAGCATAGTAATAATAACCATATATATATATTTTTATATATATATATACTGCTTATCTAATTTTTTCTATTGGTGATATTTCGGCCTTGTTGGTCAATGCAGTTTCCGAACTAATTCATGAGTGTTACAAATTTTTCTTCTAAATTCTGTTTATGAAAAGAATGACTAAACAATTGCATCACGAGAATCAGAAATCGAATCTTAAGACAACATTTTGTAAGGTCTATGAATCAGTTTGGAAAAGGCATTGGCAAGAAAGGCCGAACTATTATCAATCAAATAAATGAATAAATAGGTATGTTTGCTGAAAAGAAAAACAAATCTATATTCTTTAAAGTCCATATAACATACCTATCAGCTCTAATCGTTTTAGTTCCCCCGCCATTAGCGTCAGTTGGTTGAGTCGTGAAGTATTGTCTGCTTCTTTGGAGGGCAATAAAAAAATATGCGTTAAACAAATACACTCACAAGTGTATTCGTTTCTCTATAATTTACACTACCAGCCTTGATCTTGAGGAACAGCCATGAGAGCAATGAAACTATTCATCATACTTATAACCTTCTTAGTGGTATCCGTTGTTATAGAGTCGTAATGTCATTTACTTTGTTACGGAATTCATCAGTATTCTTCTTTCTTCCATCTCTTTTATGTTTTATCTATTTCATTTACCCTGTTCTTCTTTTCCCTCTTTTTTAAAACTGTTACTGAATTTTGAATTTATTTTCCTTGCCTAACAACAATGACTATTTCGGACTGAGATATGAAACTTTCAAATGATGAATAGAAAGAAGAGTGAAAAGCAATGAAATTAGATACTATTCCGACATCATTAATCAACGAAAAATATCAAGAGGGAAAAAGAGAAAGAGAATTAGCTTGTGTGTGTGAGTGAGTGAGTAAGAGAAAGGGAGAGAGAGGGGGGTAAATAGAGAAAGAGGATGAGAATAGAAATCTATGGACACTAGTTTTCATAAATAACTATATTAACTGAAATATAAAATTATCTTGATTTTCGTGCCATTTATGTGGGAAAATATCTAGATTCTATATGTTAAGGCCCCTACCTTGGCCAAATTTAAAGGTCTTGAAAGGAAGATAATTTTTACAAAAGCCGAAATATTCTTAAAACTCATATTCTTCTCTCAGGCTGGTTTTACTTCGAAGTAGTCAGGCTTGTTCTTTCTTTTTTTTCAATTAATTCTTTCTTTCTTCCAATGAAATTTTAATCTCATCTATTCTTTCCCGCTGTTTCTCTTTCAAATCTATTCCTTTCTCTCTCTCTCTTTTTTTTTCTTTTACTTTTTTCATTTAATTACTATTTTTTCTCTTTTTTTCTTTTGTGTCTGTTCCATTCTTTCTTTTTGTCTAAATTTCGGTTGATAATAAATTGGCTATTCCCGCTTAAGTATGGCTGTGATAATGGCTATTTTCGGTTTTACCTCGAACCTGACCCAAAAAAACATGAAATGATTCCAACATTGAAAATCTTCTGGTTACTTTCTTTGATACCACCTAACGGAAGCCCAACTCTAACCCTGAAAAATTAAAATCAGTAAAGGAATTGAAACTCAAAAATTAAAAAATTAGATAACTCTTGTAAACCATATTTCGGTGAACTATTGATATCTGGAAAAAACCCAAAGGTAGACATTTCATAGCCAACCAAAGTTATACTATTCAAACGAAGCATTAACTACTTTTAATTATTTATATATTTTTTCTTTTCTTCTTTTTGTTGTGAAATTACTTAGATATTTCTTTTTCTTTATTCATTTATGTTCTAAAACCCATAATTACACTCTCTCGACTTTCTTTCAAAGCATTTCTCATTCTTTCCTTTTGTTTTTTTGGATTCATCCCTATCTTACTTTTTTTTCTATTCAAAATGTTTCTCTTTCCTTTATTTTCATTCATTTCTTTCTTCCTGAATATAAATACAAATAATTCCACAATCTTCACAAAACATACTGTATCTTATACAAAATGCACTGGGCTTATGGGAAATCAGCTTTTTATAGATAATGAAGAACCAACATTCAAGAAGTAAGAAGTTACGTGAATCCTAATTAGAAATCATGTGATTTGTGAGCTTTCAAAAATCATCTAGTGTTTGTTTCAACTCCAGGCTTTAGTTCTAGGCAATTGAGAAAAAAAAAGTATTTTATACATGAATATGAATCTTTGAAGAAAAAAAACAAAAAACGATGAATATTTTGTGAAATGAAAAATTGTAGAGAAACCTTTCCTTAATTTTACCAAAAGATTTTTGAAAAACGGTTTCTTGCACATGTTTCTCGTGGGACTTTGGAATGTGTTTGAGATTTTCAATGTAATGAGAGTGAAATGCAGGTGTTCCGTCGCCTTTGATTAGGGACATCACATCTGCCTTTATCAGTGAAAATTTTCAAGAACGTTTCCAAAGTGACATGTCTCTCTTGGAACGCAATAAGCCAGTGGCTACACTGCAGTTTAACCTTCTTTTAACAATCCAAGTGCATTTTATCACAATTGGTCATCCATAATCGACCATAAAAATACACTTCAGCTAAATCTCGAGTCCTACTATACCAATTCGTTTTTATTCACATCAAATTCACAGTCGTTTTTATATGTTTTAGATAGCTCTTGACCAACACAAGGGATTCTTTCTCTCTTTTAGTGTCAGAAAAGGGGAGGGATTCTTTTCTCTTCCACTTTTAGCATTGAAAATGGACGGGGAATTTTATTTCCCACTTTTAGAGGTTAAAATGAACGGAGAATTATTCTGCCACTTTCAAATGTCAATTTTGATTGGGATTTTTTAATCAATTTCAGGGGTCAAAATGGAAGGGAGGTTTTTTCCCTCTTAGGGATTAAAATGGTGAGGGGTTAGATTTGAGTGGAAGGAGCCTGTTTCCACTTCTAGGGCTCAAAATAGAATGGGAATTTATATTTCAACGATTAGTGTCGAACTGAAAGGGAAATCTCTTCCACAATTTTGGGGTCAAAATGATAGGTGAAATTCTTCTCTCCACTTTTGAGATGCAAAATGAAGTATTTCTTTCCACCCTCAAGGGTCAAAATGGAAATGGAACTTTTTTCTACTTTTAGTGGTCAGATTGAATGAGGAATCTTTTGGGTATTAAAAACGAGGGGTACTTTTGTTTAATTTTGAGAAATCAAAATCGATGGAGACCTTTTTTCCATAGTTATTGGTTGTAGTTTCTGGGAAAACTGTGTACTTCTTAAATCAATATCCTGGGGGAAATGTTTTTTTCTTGTTTTAGAGTCAAAATTCAAGAAGAAACTCCCCTTTTGATGGGACAAAATTGATTCGAATTTTTTTTACGTGTCAAAATCGAGGGGATATTTTTCCCTAACTTTTAGGTGGTGAAAATTGAGACGGAATTCTTTTCCATTTCTATTGGTGAAAATGATAAAGGGATTCTAATTTCTAATTTACAGGTAAAAATTGAGGGGGATACTTCCCCATACTTTTACGGAGTCAAAATGGACAGGGGAATTATTTTTCACTTCTAAGATCCAAAATGGGGGGTATTTATTTTGAACTTTTAAAGGTCAGTTGGAAGTTGGAATCTCTTCCCTCTTTCCAGGGGTCAAAATGAAGGAGAGATTTTTCCCACTTTCAGGGTCAGAACGGACGGGGAATTCCATTTCAAACTTTTAGAAGTTAAAATACAGTTTGTTTTAGAATTTAATCTAATTAAGTAAATTCAAACACCTTTTTTTTAATCATGATTTAATTCGAATGAATGTATAATACTAAACTGGATCTTCACTTTCTTCGAATATTTATTGTGGTGTCTGCGTTCACGTTCACACCGATTCTAATGAACACAGTTTCTTCCAATTTTTCAATTTTGATTTATTTCCTAGCGTAGACGGTTAGTTCTTCAATCATAATTATTACTTATTTTATTTAGGATATTACACATTTTCTTTAAAGAATAAAGAAAGAGGAAAGAAATTTAGGAAGTCTCCTGAGGAGTTAGAGAGAGAGAGAGAGAGGAAGAGAAGGCGTACTTAAGTAGTTTAATAAGGGGGTAAGAAAGAAGAAAGAGAAGAAAAGTTGTAACAGACTAAAAGATGAAAGCATCTGGACCAGATAAAATCATCATCAATCTACTCAAAAAAGCTGGTAAGACCGTCAACAAAAAAAGCTACTCTATTCAACTTACGTCTAAAAGAGAGTAAAATCCTGAGAGACTGGAACATGGCATTCATAATACTTCTACATGAAAAACAAACCTGAAACCCTCAACAAAGACAGACCTATAAGCCTACTCAACTGCATCTTTAAACTTCTCACAAAAAATCATTAGCAACCGGATCACTAAAATACTAGATGAAAACCACGGGAACAGGCTTGATTTAGAAGAAGCTACTCATGGACCATCTCCATTCAATGAATCAGCTGAAAGAGATAGCAGCAGGATACAAAATGCCACTTGCTGTAGCATTTATAGACTTCAAGATGGCATACAAATCTGTAAAAATCCCCATGATCATGAAGGCCATCACTCTACACGATGTCGATCCTGTATATGTCGAAGTCCTACAACAAATATACAATCACAGCATCTCCTCTATTAGGCTATATTAAGACCTTGAACCCTTCCAGCTTCAATACGGAGTGTGACAGGTCATCCAAACTCTTCACTGCCTGCCATGGGATGATCTTCCGAAACCTGGACGAGGAGGATAGAGGAATCAAAATAGAAGGCGAATATCGGATTTGCAGACGACATTGTCCTTTTTGCAGAGAACCTATACGACCTCCAACTAATGCTAGATGAACTTAACGGGGAAAGCAAAAAAGTTGGCCTACACATGAACTTCAGTAAAACGAAAGTCACGTGCAACAATCACGTGGAGAATAAGAACCTAATAGTCAAAATCGAAGATACAAAGCTGGGGAAAGTAGACCACTCTATCGATGAATCTCTATGAAACCAACGAAAGAAAAAATCAAGCAAAAAATCACTCTAGGATGACAAGCCTTTGACAGAGCAAGCTCAACCTCGAAAAATAAGAGGATCCCAATAATCCTAAAAAAAGAGTATATAACCAATGCATCCTCCCGATAGTCACATGAAGCTGAAACATGGAGCCTAACCAAAAAACAGACCTGCAAACTGAAAGCATGCAACGTGCACATAAAGAGAATCATGCTCAACTGTACGTGGAGGGATCACAAGACAGCACAGTATATAAGGAAGAAAACGGAAGTTCGAGATATAGAATCTATTTGAAAACTTGAATGACAATGCGCTGGTCGTATTGTAGGAATGACAGACAATCGATGGATATCACAACTCATGACATGGATCCTCAGAGACCATATGCAACAACGAGGCCGACAGAATGCAAGATTGAGAGATGAACTCGAAAATTCAGGCTCTGTGACACCTATGATAGAGAAATATTGCAGATCTTGGGGAAGGTCTATGCCAAATGACGGGTGTTAAACGACTGATGATAATCATGTAAGGGAAATCATTGTAAATTAATTTATTAAGAAGGTAGAAACGAAGTTGACGGAAAAGGCAGTTACATAGTTTTCTGGTGGGTAGGAACATTTTTCGATATGAAATAGACCCACATTAATATAACAGATAGAATCAGAGACTGGCGATAAAGATTAGGAATTATAAAAGCGACAAGAAGAAGATGCTGAGATACGATGAGGGAAAGGAAGAAACATGCGATAATTGATTGTCAACATCCGTGGAATTTCTGCAGGCTCATGTAGTTTTCAACAGTTTTTTGTCTCAAATTATCATTATTGTCGTTGTTGTTGTTGTTGTTGTTGTTGTTGTTGTTGTTGTTGTTACAGTAGTAGTTGTTTGCTGAGTCAGAAAGAAACGCCATTCACATCAATTTTTCGTCGAAATGTAATAATTCTAGCTCTAAATAACACAGAAAAATATTTCCCTAAACTATTTCGTCCTCATTAAAAAAAAAACATCGATTTTCATGGAGAAAAGTTTTTTTGTACCGTACAGAGCGTTTTATTTTGTTTTTGTTTTTTTGCTTGAGGTAGAGGTTTGTCATTGGTTTCTGTTCCATTTCTATTTTCTTACTTTTTCTCCCATTTATTTAGAGACTGTTTTTCTTTCTGTTTTTTCTGTCGTTTATTTTGATAAGATCCTTCGTCCTTCTCATATTTTTTCTTTTCAATTCATTGATGGAAATATCAACATACACACAAAAAAGAAATGTTCAAATACGTCAGATGAATTATCGCATAGAATTTGTCACAAATGATTGCTTAGAGGCAGCCATCATGAGTCTGTGACAATTCCACGGTGATTATTTGCAGTAGATGAGTAGGATACAACGAAATCCAGCTATACTATAATGGTCCCATTTCTATATGTTTGCTTGCATCTTTCTTCCTGGGACACTGCAAAAATAACACATCGTAGTGAGAATGTTGTTAACTTGGAGAAAGAGGCAATTTCTAGTTGAGTTTCAATTATAATAGTGGAAGACCTTTGCTCACGATCATCTCCATAATCTATATCATAATGTTTGAATTTCTCATAGGAGATAATTATATGAATAATAAATACCAATTATACAGCTGTTTACCTTATTTATTCATTTAGTTGCAGATAATCCACATGCATAGAGGGATATGTACATGTGTGTGTATGTGTGTGTGTGTGTGTGTGTGTGCGCACGTGTGTGGCACATTCCAATGAATGTCCTGACACTGCAAATCGATTCTAGAACTAGAGTGCACAGATACTACTCTCTGGTTGTAAGTGAATGCTTTGTGAATGACCCTTTGTTTCTAGACAGAGCGTGGATATACTCTAATACTATGTAGAAGTGCCGATCCACACGCAAATAATACTATCCTCTTCATTATGCTAGTAATAATATAAACTCAATAGGTAGGAAATATCTTAATATCGAGTTTAATCAATTCTATAGCCAAATATATTTTATAAGACGAAGAAAACAGTAATATTATTTATACTTTTTAAATGCTTCCAAACCGTTTTTAAATTTTAAAATATTAGACAAAATTTCCAGGGTTGATAATTCATATGTGATTTTTAATTTTTTTGGATCTGAAGGCTGCACTCAAATTTGAAATATTTAAAAAAAGATCCCATCGAATTTGCAACACTTGATTTTAAAACATTTTAAAAAAATTAAGATATCTGAATATTATCAACACTGGATTTCGAAAAAAATCCCCCCAAAGCATCTAAATTAGCAGTCTTGGTTTTACATGTCTACCTTCTTAATGTAATGACTCGAATAACGTTCTCATAATTTTGACTGTTTTTATCATGGCTCAAATAACTCCAGTATAAATTCCACTGCGTTTTGAACAATGAGAGTAACACTTTTTAAATGCGGAGATATTTTCTCACTAAGTTACAAGACATGTTCTTTAATAATCTCACATATATAAAATGAAATTAAATGAAAATTAAATACAGAATCCGTTGTCGAAAAAGTCATAGAGTCAAGAATGATTTCACTTTGTTTTACTTATAAATGATGTGAGACGGATGCAATCTCCACTCACTTTCTGGCCAAGCTACGGCCGAGTTCAGCCCGCCCAGCGTATCAATGGTTGAAACCTTTTTCATGATTCGTATACTTTTTCTAATTCATTATCATTCCTTCATGAACGTTTATAGACGCTTTCATTGCTAACTCTAATACGAGATGCTTTCTTACCCACTGATTGCTAGTTATATAACACTCTATTATACCAAGTATATATGCTTTCTATCTTTTCCTCAAATATTGATCGACATATTGAGATTATGTGCATTTTCTTTTTTTTATCACTTGGCTGCAAGTTTATTCATTAAATAGGACTTGTAAGTCATTCACTAGAAAGCCAATATCAGCCTTTTTGGATGATCAATTAAAACAACCGAAAAAGATACGATGAGTGGATAAAGCATTCCTCTCACCTTTTGTTGCACCGTGATCACTAAAAATGCCCTCATTCTCAAGAAGATTAAGCTTGAAAACTGCCAGGCACTTTTTGCATGTACTTACACTGTAAATTGAACCCCCTCCACTCACATTGGAAACCAACTGGAGACGGTGTATTAAAAATAACTGTTTCTACTAGACATGATAAAGAGTACATTTTCAAATTTTCAGTCCTCTAGTTCCATTGGCGGGGCCTATACGTACAGTACATACATAGCCAGCCAGTCAGATTGACTAACTTAGAAACTGAAGAAAACTATGCGTACAGTTAGTTTCAGAGACGGTTAGGGTTGACAGCTTCTAATGATGCTTTGAATATGCTGTGAATACTCCTCCTTACTTGGATATCATCAGTAAATACGCTTACCAATTTTGTCGTTGGTAAATTCCGAATGACTTCTTTATATTTCCAATGAACGTACCTAGAAACTATTCTCCTAAATAGTTCTTCTATTCGCAAATATTGTGAGCCTTATAATTTTTTTTCTCATATTTTTTCCTAGCCTGTTCCATGTGATGTGTACTACATAAAAAGTATCACATGTATTTTGCATTACTTTTACGCATAAAAAATAATCTGTTTAGTATCTGATATCATGTATCGGTCGTTACTAAATGTTATCTGTAGTCATTTGTTTCTCTTCTTTGTTTTCTCTTTTATTTTTGACAAAGCAAAAATTATAGTCAAAGGGAAAAATACTCTGCCTTCCACAACTGAAAATTTCTACATTTAAAAACAATACTTCTGGATTGGTGATCTCCTACACACACGAATTCAACAAATCATTTTACTAATTCTAGTCCAGTATCTTATTTCAATATTGCATTACGTATTCACAAATTGCAGACTCAAAGCAGGAAAAACAAGAGAGAGCTCTGGACGAAAACATTTCCGTTTAATTTGGTAACTAAAGCCACCTTGGTCGTTTGCTTAGATTCATTCAATGAAAATCGTCAAACCAGTAACAATTCCCTACTTTGAAAGTAACGGATGCAGCATTGCAAAGGGTGAGTTCAGAAAATTGAATTTATGTCCCAAGCTTGTAACCATATGCAATATTTGCTTTAAAATTCTTTCTTGAAATAAAATCACCTTTTGAATAATTTACAAGATCACCCTTATATCATAAGGAAAATTTAGTAGAAATGATATCGGCACCTTATGTATTCTTCTAATAAGGATTTTATGGGAAAAGATCAGATTACAAAAAGTTATACGGAATCTAGTTTGAGACACAGAATTCGATTTATTTTACGCTTTGTAATTCTACAATACTTACTTTCAAAGAGGGGAAATGCTACAGTGTAGCAATTAAAGGTAAGTGGCATGAAATAAATGATCAGCGTAAATCGGAGCGAAAAACATCAAAATATAAGACCCATCAACTTGTACCTTGGATGAATTTATCCTATTGAATGTTTCAAGTCTTCAGATTCCAAATACATTTGGTAGCCAATAAAATGAAACAGATTGGCTTGAATTACAACCCACCCTTAAAAATTTATAACGTCAGTCACACAATCTCTCCCAATAATTGTATGTATCTATTTGTATATAATTCCCTACCCTCCTTTTTAAATCTATTTCAGAGTGCATATATCTTTCCTTTTTTCCTCAACTTGTTTATACATCAATCTATCTCAGTCTATTCATCTAGCTTTATATTCATCTATCTATCCGTTACAGTCTGTTTGTATCTATCTATCCATCCGTCCATTTCAATCTATGCATATCTATTCAAAAAGATCGATAGATGGATTGAAAGAAAATCAACAATGTTTTTCCTCGTCAGTAGGACACGAAATAATTCACGTAAAAAGGAATTGGCAATATTATTTACATTTTTTAATTCGTATATTCTTGATGAAAAGCAGAGAGAAGCGATCTTGTCTCTTACCCAAGAGCTTAGCAAAAGACGACATTCCTTGAGAAAAAATATCCCTTCTCGCCTGATATCATTCTCGGTTTGACGTCATTTCTTGACTGCATACAATTGGTGGAAAATCTGTCTAGATAGGATTTTTGCATGAATATTCAATCTTTTCTTCAAAAGTCTGGCATTGGGGCTTCATTTTCAATTACCACTATTTCGGAAAAAATGAATTATCGACTGGTCGGTTGTAATGTAACACTTAACATAGTTACTTTCACTCATTCCAACATACATATACATAAACCTCTCTTTCTGTCTGTTTCTTTATCTGTCTGTCTGTCTGTCTGTCTGTCTCTCTCTCTCTATATATATATTTATAATTTGAACTATAGGAAGTGAGACACTCAGGAGTGAAAGTGTATGGAAACTAGGTTTGTTCATCCATAAATGTTTCCATTGATGGTCCAGACATGTTTTGGGAGGTATTCCAATCTTCAGTAAAGTGTGCTCTTTGTGTGTGTGTGTGTGTGTGTGTCTCTGTGTGTGTGTGTGTGTGCCATTTAATAGTCATAAGTTTGCTTTGGAACATAAGTTCAACACAAATAGCTTTGCTTTGTGAGCAAAAAATGGGATCCCATCTACTTGGGTCATCCTGTTGTTGGAGACTTAGTTCAATCAGTGATGAAGTCTGTGGTTGTTAGCTGCAGTAGTAGGTGTTGGAGAGGAAATAAGATGTCAAAGTAGTGGGGAAGTGATTTGGTGTTAGATGTGTGGATAGGTTAGGGATAGTACAGATGGAGGGGTGATGAGGTTGAGGAACTTCATAAGTATTAACCTTCCAGGTCATTGAAAATAAGGTGGCTTTGATTTGTACTGGTGGGATGCCCTACCAAAGTAATAGTTGTTATGGGTCTGAGAGCTGAAGAACCCAGCACTGAAACAATTACCACCCTTATGAAACACATTTAATATTTAATAGCTTAAACTTTAACAATAGACACTTTCTCCAAGTGAAAAGCTGCGGCATGGACACGGTAGCGACCCCGTCCTATGTTAACATTTTCAAGGGTAAATTCGAAGAAACCCACATTTACCCGGAGATATATAATGACTGCATCTTTTATGGTAGATTTATAGATGACATTTTTTCATACATATAGGAAATGAAGCTAAATTAGAGAATTTTCTACACATATAAACTCTGCACATGATTCAATTAAGTTCAATTTGGTGTCATCCAAACTCTATAGCCTTCCTGAACACCAACATATACAGAGATAGTAACAGAAACCTCCAAACTACCGTCTACACTAAACTCAAAAACGCTCAAAATTACCTTCACGATAAGTCAGCCCACCCCTAACACCTAAGAAATATATATATTTATATATGCATGATTTTTTTCAATATTCTCCGTCTATGTTTACTCCCATGTTTTCCCAGAATGTTCTCCCATAAGTTCTTTCAAGGCTCACTATGGAGACTTTCGTTGATATTGTATCCCCTTGCCTCACTTTTTTCCCAATTTTTATCTTGTTGATAAATTCATGGAATCAAATCATTGTATTTTTGTATATATTCTCATTTGCTTTTACATAATTCTCATTTATACTTTGTTCTCGCATCTGGTTCAAGACTATCGTGTGTTCTATTGAATCAAAGATTTTTCCTTGTCTACGTAAGCTAAAGTGATTTGTTGCATCCTGATGCCTTTCAGATTAGCTGGTTTAATATTTAGGTGGTTTTATTGTCGAAAAGACTATTCAAGAGCCTGTCTGTTTGCGCAGTTGGTTCCATCTAATGTGCTTGTTCATCTATTTGTAAGTTCTTTCGAAAATAGTTTGTAAATGTTAGACAGAAAAAGTAATTGGTCAGTAATTACCAAGGTTATTATGGTCTCCTTTCTAGAATAATAAACTCACTATTACCAGACAGATCTTTTGGGGCATAATTTTTTTTCTCGTAAATATTCGGTCGGACCACTCGTTCATCGCAGATTTAAGATACTTCGTTGATAATACAACAAAATAGAGAAAGCAAAAAAGTACTAAAGACAAAAGTAATGTTCATTGATTAGGCTTGCAAAAATACCATAAGAATAGACAGTGAAACCTTAGGAGAAGTTCATGAATACATTTATCTTGGCCAGGCGAAAAAACTGGAGAAATAATAATTAATGGCTGGAAAGCTTTAGGTATAAATACAGACGGACTGAAAGGCGAATTGCAATATTTCAAAAACACTTGGTATACAATCCAAGCTATGAAGTACAGATGCAAAATCGGGAAATTAACTAAACCAACCGAAAATAAAAATCAGAGGAATAATCTTTGTAGAGGAAGATCAACATGGATCTAAGTGAGGAGCATTGTGGAAGATACCTTACAAGTAATTATGCAACGAGAATTGAGAGAGATGGGTACATAATAAGGAGGAAGGACAACAGATGATGCGAAAGGCTAACCAATCGGCGTCTGCAGAACAATAAACGCAGAAGGAAGAGGCTAGATGCAAGAAAGGGGGTGTGATACAAATATGTTCCAGAAAGACATGAAGGATAGCGTAAACGCACTTGTCATGGAAGGAGATGGGAAAGGCCTCTGCTTAGCATTGGACCTCTGACTACTGATGATATATATATATATATATATATATATATATATATATATATATATATATACACACACACACAAACACACACACACACACACACACACACACATATATATATATATATGTATTCTAATCTTCTCATAATAATATTCTAATAATGTGTGCATATATATATGTATGTAATATTAATGTATTTATGATAAAACGTTTAATATTTTCGAAATAGAGCTACTACAATCACTGGAAAATCACAGAGGATAGTCACAATGAAGTGTGAAGCAAAGCGTGAGACTAAATCGTCGTAATTCATCAATATGTATATATATATATATATATATATATATATATATATATATATATATATATTATAATTGACGTTCCCTTCTTTGAAGTTGAGCACTGTTATGTGGATCACCCGTTTATTACTGCTATATGCAATGCTCTTCCAACTCTGGAATAAAGCACTCTAGTAGACGGGGAATTATGTGTAAGTAAATATACATTGCTCAATTAGGTCCTACTGACTGTCCAATTCCGCGTAGGGTAGGGATAGTCCATAGCTACGCTGAACCTGACAGTGGATGACATATATATATATTCATATATATATATTTTGGGGAGAGATATCTGCGTGTTTATGTCACACTATAAAAATTACTTAGACTGGCAAATCAGATTTGGCATGCCTACCTGTTAAAATGGAAGGGATATTTTCCCCAACCAAAAAAGTCAACAAAGGAAAGAGACTCCTCTTGTAAGTGGTCAAGAGTAAAGGGAGATTCAACTCACCCTTTGAGGGGTCAAATTTGGGGATGACTCCCGCACCACATGAAGTAAACCTTTTCCTATCAAGGATACCGAAGTGAAAGGGGACTTCCCCCACCTTTGAAATGAACAAGAAACTTCTCTCATTTAAGGAAAGGAGACTTTTTTTGCAAATCATATTCAAATTAAACGTTTTAGAGGGAATCTCTATCTATGAATGTAACTATAAAGCAAACCTGTTTGTTCATGCCTTTTCTCCGAAAAATAAAACTACAAGGCTAATTGACTTATAAAAAGATTATTAGAAATTCATTCCCATGTAGATAACCTTGGAGATCATTCGAGGTCACCTGACCAGGCCTTAAACATCGGAAACAGAAGATTCTTATATTAGAATTTTCTCCAATATTTTTCATTTCGAATGGCACAAAGGTTTTTCACTATAAAATTATTTCACAAACGCATTCACATATGAAACAGTTATCAACAAAGAAATAGTAACAATTACATGAATTACCAGGTTTTTTGTCCATCCAAAGCACCTGCGATCATTCTCAATGACTGGATTTTGTTTATGGGCTTGGTCAATCGGCCACTAGACTTGTGAATAAGAAGATTGCCCTTGTGAAACTACACATGGATGTTGTCTCGGAGGTGAACGGGTATCCATGACGGACATTGTTGTTTTCAGAAAAGTGAGAGACTAGTCTGAGAGTCTTCTTCTCTGATTGAGTGAACAAGGATAAAACGTGTCTAGCACCAGACTCCAGACTCCAGATCAGGAACAGTGAACATTTTTTAGCCGTTGTTGTTCATATCAGTCTTCGGAGTCAAGATAATCGACCAGACTAAGCAGAGTCATGGTCATCGTTTTGTTCCATAGTCAGTTCGTATAGGCTGCGTGCGTTCACGTGTGTCTTTGGTAGTTGTCTGTTAACAACAGGCGATCGGCAAATTGGTCGGGTAATGATCCAGCAAATATTCTTTACAAAACACAATCTTTGCATTTCCTTGTTTCAAATATCCTGGTTATTTAAATGAGTCATTCAATCTGTTATTAATATAATTCAAAATACAATAGTTTTATACGCTAAAAATTACCTTTTTATGTAAACCAATTGAAAGGGCGTTCGATAAAATTAATACGTTCCCTCTGGGGAGGAAAAAAAATTTGGTACTAAATGATCAAGAAGTCAGTTTGAAAACCCAATACCGGCAATCTTGATACACATCTCACCTGTTCATCCGTGATGCATTGTCAACTTGGACACATTCGCTGCAGACACGACCCTGCTGGACAAACTGCACCATTTCTAAATTACGCCAAGGATCTTTTTTCTAATGTTCTGTATTAAAGAATTTCATATCGGTGCCAATC